>CANSZD010004231.1:0-119111 GCA_947648045.1 Beta corolliflora
GAGTAATGTCTATATTGGATAGAATAATGGCAAATGATGATTGGATCGGGTCTTTTGTAAATCTTGAAGCTATCTTCTTGCTCTAAGGTCTAGTTGATCATAGTCCCGCTTTGATTAAGTGTTTTCTGATGTCCAAGGATTTAAACCTTTTAGGTTCTTCAATTTGTAGGCTCAGACCACAGATTCATGGACATTGTGGAAAACCATTGGGCTACTTTGTCAAAGGATATACTATGTTCGAATTTTTCCAAAGCCTTAAAAGCCTTAAGCCAAAATTGAAGAATTGAATCAAACCTCCTTTGGGAATGTAGTTCATTGGAGAAGACTTGTGTTAAGGATCTGAAAGAGGCACAATGGGTTATGCATAATCAACGCAACTACTAAGGCTATCACCAGAGAATATGAAGCTCAACAGAGATATAAAGAAGCTCATCGACAATATATTATGTTCCTCAAGCAAAAGGCCAAGGAAGATTGGGTGATGTCTATGGTGATGAAAAAGCAGTAAGGGTGTCCCACAAGGCTATCAATGCAAGAACTCATATGAACATAATCAATCTGATCCCGAATAAAGATGGCCATTGGTTGTTTGATCCAGATCTGGTTTGTATGGAATTTGTCCAGCCTTCTTCAATTTTATGAATGGAAGTCAAAGACCTACAGTGAAGATTAAGAGGAAGATTATGGATCGGGGTGCTAGGCTTATCCGGCTCACTCCAAGTCTAACTTAACCTTAATTTCTCGATGAGGAAATCAAGGAGGCCGTATGGTCTATTCCGGTTGATAAAGCCCCTGGACTTGATGGTTTCATGATGTCTCTTTAAACGGGGTGATGTGGACTTGGAGTATTGTGGGGAATGATGTTGTTAAAGGCTGTGAAGGAGTTTTTTCAAACGGTGAGTTTCTTAAGGCAAATCAACATAACTTCAATAACATTGGTGCCAAAGGTTGCATGTCCTACTAAGGTGATCGAGTACGGCCCATTGCTTGTTGCTCGGTCATTTACAAGTGCATTTCTAAGCTCATTTGCATGAGACTTAGTCTTTTTCGCTGAAATCATTTCGACACCCAAGGAGCCTTTGTTAAAGGAAGAAGTATCATAAACAATATCTTGGTGCCAAGATATTGTCGAGCATTATGCTAGGAAAAATATCCCTAAAGGATGCCTTATGAAAGTAGACTTACAAAAAGGCTTATGATACTATTGAATGGAGTTTCTTGAAGGACTTGCTTGAAGCCTTCAGATTTCCGATCATTTCATAAAGGTGATTATGGCTTGTGTGACAACGGCTTCAATTCTCCTTATTGATCAATGGTACATCTCGGGGTTTCTTCAAAGCAAATAGGGGATTAAGACAAGGTGATCCTGTCTCCCCATTGCTGTTTGTTCTATGCATGGAGTACTTAACTAGAACATTGAAGTATGTGGGTTCTAAAAAGAGCTTTAAGTTCCATCCAAGATGTAGTGGTTTACGGTTAAATCACCTTTGCTTTGCGATGATTTGATGTTGTTCACAGGGTGACTACCAGGTGCCTCCTATCTTCTCCAAGGTCTTAATCACTTTGAAAAGGTGTCGGCCTTAAGCAAATAGAGCCAAATCCGAGTTATTTCATGTTAATATGGATGACGGTTGATCGGAGATTTTATGTCAAAGATCTCGGATTCAAAGAAAGGCTCTTGGCCTTTCAAATATTTAGGCACTCCAATCTGCAATAGATCCATGACTGCCAAAGATTGCTCTCAATTGATCCAGAAAATGATGGTGAGAATCAGAACATGGCAATCAAGACATATTTCTTTTGTTGGAAGATTACGGCTTGTGAACTTAGTTCTAATGAGCATTTGCACTTATTGGATGCAAATTATGATAATTCAGGCGGGTGTTGAAAGAAATCAACAAAATTCGTAGGAAGTTTCTTTGGGAAGGACATTTGAATGGCAACGAGTTGGCTATGTGAGCTGGAAGTGGGCATGCTTTCCTAAAAAATTGGAGGCTTAGGCATTAGAAACATAAGGTTATGGAATCGCTAGTTGTGTGGAAAATTGTTTGGCAAATTGCCAAAAAGGACACTTTGTGGGTTAGGTGGATCCATGAGGTGTACTTGAAGAATCGTGATTGGTGGAATTACAAATATTCCACCTTGGCTTGGATATGGAAGAAAATCGCCGGGTGAAGGACTTCATCAAACCACAACAACATGAAGATTGGTGGACAATAGTAGCACGGCTATTCAATCTCAAAAGCATATAAGGCTCTTATTGAATTGGGTGAAAAAGTCCATTGGGACGGAATAATTTGGAGCGGACTTACAATCCCAAAGCACAAATTCATGTGGTGGCTTATCATTCAAATAGAGATTGCGGAGTCAAAGCCGGACTCCATGCTCATGGGGTAAGTGAAGATGATAAATGATGCGTGTGTGAGCGGGAACCGGAAACTCACTCATCATACCTTCTTAGTGTCATTTGGCTAAGGAATCATGGATAGCCACTTTGAATTGGTTGGGATGCACCCGGGGAACTTCACTAGTGGGGAATAGATTGTTCATTGGCTCAAAAGAGGAAGGGTTTGGATCAAAGCTAAAAACAAAGGGTTTACATTGCTACAGAGTTTGCTTTCTTTGTATAACTTGTGGAAAGCTAGGAACATCAAATATTGGCAACACAAACCTGTTAGTGCTCAGGAGTTGTACATAAAGTGAAATTTTTGTATTGAAAAGATGTTTGATAAATGATGTAAGTAAACTTAAAGCTGATGATAGGGATTGGTTGTATAGTTTACAAAGTTAATTTTGTAATTGGTAGCTGTTACCGGGTTGTATAGCTTCCTAAGAGTTCAATGAGCCTTCCTAGAAGGGTTATTGCTCTTAGGATGGCTAGGTGTACTTGCTTGTTTCTTGGTAATAATATTTGTTCTTTTACCCAAAAAAAAACATTTTTTGAGTCATTTCGAGCGATTGATTGATTGTTCTCTTTGCTCTCCCTCGTTTCTTTCTACAGAGGTGAAGTCATGGCGGCTCGAGGTAGGCCTAGAGGAACAATGTCAAAAGCAAGGTTGAATCAAACAATAATGGCAAGAACAATTCAAAAAACACTGTCCGAATAATAACAAGCAATATTTGGATGTTATAGTTCAAACACAAGGAGAAACTTCAATGGCGGGAAAGCAATCTTGGGCTTCAGATCTTGAATTCTCTTCGGAAGAAGATGATTTACTCGATGACAAGTGAGGAATATGTTCCTAAAATCAAGCACAAGCCCTCAATCATGCAGTTGGGAAGTAAGCACTCCAATGGCGGTGACCCGGATCTTGGGTGAAAGGCTATGCTCGATAGTGGAGGTAAGAACACTTCTTAATCTTCCAAATCTACTTGTAATAAGGGCATTAAACTTTGGACCCGGCTTTCGATCGGAAAATAATGATCAAATGAACAATAATCATAAACCCATACATGGACCCCATTCACAATATTGAAACTGGATTGAACATCGTAATTGGGGATGCTACTCAAGCTCCTAATACTTTGATTAATGGTGATAAAAATGTTGTGAATGAACCTGTTAGTGTAAAACAAAAGACTATTGAGCATGCTTGAGACTTTCTATCCCAAGTTCGAAGCAGAGATTAATGATGGATCTATTAAGCCTAAAATAGATCTATGTGATATTCAAGAGGAAGTAGAATATTAGAAAGCGATGTAGTGTCTGTTTTGTCATTGGTGCTTCGGCCACCTATTCATGTAATGGAGGGCCACATTAAGAGAATTTGGGGTAAACATGGAGTAGATGTGATTGCACCAATTGAGAATGGTGGTTTTGTGGTGAGGTTTACGGACAAAGGGGGTTTTGATATGGCTTTGAAGGGCCAATTCTTCTTTGACGAGGAAACCTTTGGTAGTTAAAGCTTGGGATCCCGATCTTTGAGATGGTTGATCTCACAGCCCAAGTTATACCTATTTGGATGCAACCTCGCCAAAACTCCATCTCAAGTATTGGGGAGAAGGATGCCCATTGAGTTAGTGGATGCCATTGGCATGGCTTTGAAGGTGGATCATTCCAACGAGGAAGGAGAGACTCAACTATGCTAGAGTGCAAGTTGAGGTGCAAGTTGATCGAGTTTCCCGACACAATCACATTCATAAATGAGCATGATGTGGAAGTTGAACAACCGTGTTGTGTATGAGTGGAAACCTCTTGTATGTTCTAAGTGTAAGAAGGTGGGACATTTAGGCGAGGAATGCGGGCGCTAAACAAGCCCAACCTAAAAGGATATGGAGACCAAAATCCACTACCGGGAATGATAATTAAGGTACTAAAGCCATCGATGTGGCTCGGAGAACGGTTGATGAAGAGGGGTTTGTCTTGGTAGCAAATAAACAGAGAGCTCAACCAAGTTCTAATCCTCGGCATGCGATCTTAGTTCATAGCCTCGAGGCGGTGGAGATCGACGGTGCATGATCAATTACTTCTGAGAGACCTAAGGCGACAAGGGAAGCCTTGGACCTAATCGAGAGAAGTACTCGGAAGCAACCTCCTAAACAGATCTCACTTGGCAACAACTTTTAAGCTTTAGAGAATTTGCAGTATGGGTTCGAGGACCGAAGAACAGGTTGACGGAGGAACAGGTTACCAAAGAGCATTACGAGAAGGGGTTGACAACCCCTATCCCAGGAATGGATAGTGTTCTCATTTGGAACACCGGAGGGTTGAATAGCAAGGTTAAACAAAGCGAGGTAAAATGCGTGATTGCCTCCGTTCATGCTCACGTTCGCCTACGGAGACAAAGGTAAGGGGCACAACACATGGGAGGCCCTTTACCTTAATCTTTGCCCAAATTGGTGTTTTACAACAAACCTTCCTTGGAATGGTAGAGGAAGGATTGTGTTGGCTTGGAATTCTCTTGTTTTTGAGGTAAATGTCCTAAAGTGTTACGATCAAATTTGTTCATTGCAAAGTCTATCCTAAACTTAGTAGGAAATCATTTGAATGTACTTTTGTCTATGCCCATAATGATGGTGGTGCTAGGGGAAAAACTCGGAATGATCTTAGACGGTTGGGCGATAATAAGGAAGGTGCTTGGCTTATTGGGGGTGATTTCAATATCATCCTAAATGATGATGAGAAAACTGGACATATTACCGGTAGAATGCAATAAACAGGTTTAAGGAGTGTGTGAGATGCGTGGCTTAATTGATATCAAAAGCTCGAGGTAGGTTGTACACCGACTAGAAAGCAAGATGGAGATGCTAGAGTAGTGTCCCAAATTGGACGAGAATAATGGCAAATGATGAATGGATGGGTGCTTTTGTCAATGCTGAAGCTATTTCTTACCTGAAGGTCCTGTTTTGATCATAGTCCTGCTTTGATTAAATGTTTTCCCGATGTCCATGGTTTTAAGCCTTTTAGGTTCTTCAATATGTGGGCTACAAGCCCCAAATTCATGGAGATTGTGGAAGATCAATGGGCTATTCTGTCAAGAGTTACCCGATGTTCCGGATTTTTCACAAATTGAAAAGCACGAAGCCAAAATTGAGGAAGCCGAACCAAGATTCCTTTAGGAATGTCATTCAACTGGAAAAAGAATGTGCTAAGGAATTGAAGGAGGCACAACGGAATATGCACAATCAACGTAACCTACCAACAACGATGCAATCTCTAAGGAGTATGAAGCCAAGAGAGATACTAAGGAAGCCCATCAACCATATATCTCTTTCCTTAAGCAAAAAGCAAAAGAAGATTGGGTTGTGTATGGTGATGAAAAAAGCGATTTTTCCATAAGGTCATCAAAGCTGAACTCACATGAACATAATCAACACTTATTTAGAATAAAGAGGGCCAATGGGCACGTTTGATCCTGATCTAGTTTGCAAGGAATTTGTTTAGCATTTTTCTAGCTTCATGAATGGAAGTCGAAACCTACACGGAAGATAAAAAAGAAGATCATTGAGCAAGGAGCTACATTATCGGCTCATCTCCAATCTCAACTAAGCTTGGAATTTTCTAATGAGGAGATTAAGGAGGCTCTACGGTCCATTCCAGTTGATAAAGCCCCGGGGCTTGATGGTTTTGATAGTCTCTTCTTCAAAAAGACTTGGCATGTTGTAGGCCCCGACATTATCAAGGTTTGTGAAGGATTTCTTCAGATCGGAGACTTGCTTAAGGCCCATTAATATAACTTGATTACTCCGGTGCCTAAGATTGCTTGCCCTACAAAGGTGGCGAGTATAGGCCTATTACTGTTGCTCCAGTCATCATAAGTGTATCTCTAAGCTTATATGTCTAAGGCTTAGCCTTGTTTTACACGAGATCATTTCGATACACAAGGTGCTTTTGTCAAAGGGAGGAGCATTATCAATAACATCTTGGTCGCAGAGACATTGTGAGGCACTATGCTAGGAAGAACATTCCTAAAGGTTGCCTTACAAAAGTGGATTTACAAAAGGCTTATGATACAATTGAGTGGAGTTTTTTGCAGTTCTTTGGAGGCTTTAAACTTCCCTACTCACATCATCATGGTGATTATGGCACTTTGTAACAATTGTTCGGTTCTCTTTGTTGATCAATGGTACTTCACAAGGGTTCTTCAAAGCAAATAGGGGGTCTAAGACAGGGTGACTGTCTCCCCTTTGCTATTTGTTCTATGCATGGAGTACTTAACAAGAACCATGCAATATGTTGGTTTCAAAAAGCAATTCAAATTTCATCCAAGATGCGGTGGGTTACGAGTTGAATTTTTCTTTGCTTTGGCGATGATTTGATGCTTTTCGGCGGGGGTGATCTAATCGGTGCTTCCTATCTCACCTAGGGCTAAACCACTTTGAGAAGGTGTCCGGTCTTAAAGCAAATAGGGCCAAGTCCGAGTTAAACATGGATGATAATGATCTAGAGGTCTTGTGCCAAAGATTTGGGTTCGATAAAGGTTCTTGGCCTTTCAAATACCTAGGTACTCCAATTTGCAATAGATCCCTCAATGCTAAAGGCGTTCTCAGCTGATTCGAGGAAATGATGGTGAAAATAAGAACTTGGCAATCCGAGGGCATATCTCTTTTCTTTGGCCGAGCTTCAATTAGTGAATTCGGTTCTCATGAGCATTTACACTTATTTGATGCAAATCATGATAATTCAAGCCGCAGTGATCAAGGAGATTAACAAACTTTGTAGAAAATTCTTGTGGGAAGGTCATCCGAATGGTACAAGATTTGGATATGTGAAATGGAAGAAGGCATGTTTACCTAAAAAGTTTGGAGGCTTAGGCATAAGGGATATCGGTTTATGGAACAAGCTTGTTGTGGGGGAAGATTGTGTGGTAGATTGCCAAAAAAGAAAGACTCCTTGTGGGTCGGGTGGATCCATGAGGTGTACTTGAAGAATCATGATTGGTGGAATTACAAATACTCCACCCCGACTAGTTGGATATGGAAGAAGATCCGTCAAGTTAAGGACTTCATCAAACTACAGCAACATGAGGATTGGTGGTGCAAGCAGCAAAATTGTTATTCAATCTCAAAGGCTTATAAAGCCCTCACAAGTCAGGGTGAGAAAGTCCATTGGCATAGAATAATATGGAGCAGACACACAATCTTAAAGCACAAATTTATGTGGTG
Organism: Beta corolliflora; assembly: GCA_947648045.1. Taxonomy (NCBI): domain Eukaryota; kingdom Viridiplantae; phylum Streptophyta; class Magnoliopsida; order Caryophyllales; family Amaranthaceae; genus Beta; species Beta corolliflora. Next base: position 7,606 of record CANSZD010004231.1, read on the forward strand.
GCTCATCATCCAGCAAAGATTGCAAGTTAAAGCAAGGCTCTATGCCCATGGAATTAGTGAGGATGACAAATGTTGTCTTTGTGAGCAGGATCCAAAGAATCACCATCATGTGTTCTTTAGCTGTTCTTTAGCTATGGAGTCTTGGACTGCCATTCTGCATTGGATGGGCTGCATCAGGAGCTTTAATAGTGTTGAGCAGATGGTTCATTGGCTCAAAAGAGGAAGAGCAGGCTCAAAGCTTAAAACCAAGATCTATATTGCTACGGTGGTCAGCTTTCTGTTTGTACAACTTGTGAAAGGCTAGGAACATCAAATATTGGCAAAACAAAGACATTACTACAAAAGAAATTGTACATAAAGTGAAATTTTTTGTTTTAAAAAGATGTTTGTTACTTGATGTAAACTTAGAAATGATGATAGGAATTGGTTGTATAGTTTACATAGTTGAATTTGTGTCTGGTAGTCTATTACCAGGTTGTATAGCAACCTAAGGGTTAATGAGCCTTCCTAGAAGGGTTGTTACCCTTTGGCTGACTAGGTTGTAAATTGGTGGTTTCTTTGGTAATAATACTTTTTCATTTACCAAAAAAAAAACACTTTTGAGTCATTCTTTCGCTTAAATGCGTTATTTTACCATTTCTAAAGTGTTCGTGAGGTCAGAAGCTGAAAAAATTGAAGTCCGATTTTCGCATCGGTTCCACGTTACTCTAGGCCCAATGTTTTGGGCCTAACACCTAGCTCAGATAACATTTTTGAGTCATTCTTTCCCCTAAATACGTTTTTTTACCATTTCTAAAGGGTTCAGGAGGTAAGAAGCTGAAAAAATTGAAGTCCGATTTTTCGCGTCGGTTTCACATTGCTCTGGGCCCAAAATGTGTTTTGGGCCTAACTCCTAGCTTGGATAACATTTTTGTGCCATTCTTTCACCAAAATGCGTTTTTTTACCATTTCCAAACTGTTCGTGTGGTCAGAATCTGAAAAAATTGAAGCCCGATTTTTCGCGTCGGTTCCACGTTGTTATGGGCCCAAAACGTGTTTTTGGCCTAACTCCTAGCTCAGATAATATTTTTGAGTCATTCTTTCGCCTAAATGCGATTTTTTACCATTTCTAAAGGGTTCGTGAGGTCAGAAACCTCAAAAAATTGAAGTTCGATTTTTCGCATCGGTTCCACGTTACTCTGGGCCCAAAATGTGTTTTGGGCCTAACTCCTAGCTCGGATAACGTTTTTGAGTCATTCTTTCACCTAAATGCGTTTTTTTCCCATTTCAAAAGTGCTCAGGAGGTCAGAAACTAAAAAAATTGAAGTCCGATTTTACGTGTCGGTTCCACGTTGCTCTAGGCCCAAAACGTGTTTTGGCCCTAACTCCCAGCTCAGATAACATTTTTGAGGCATTGGTTCGCCTAAAGGTATTTTTTTTACAATTTCTAAAGGGTTCGTGAGGTCAGAAGCTGAAAAAATTGAAGTCCGATTTTTCGCGTCGGTTCCACGTTGCTCTTGGCCTAAAACGTGATTTGGGCCTACCTCCTAGCTCGGATAACATTGCTGAGTCATTCTTTCATTTAAATGCGTGTTTTACCATTTCTAAAGGGTTCGTGAGGTCAGAAACTGAAAAAATTGAAGTCCGATTTTTCGCGACGGTTCCACGTTGCTACGGCCCCAACGTGTTTAAGGTCTCACTCCTCGCTCGGATAAAATTTTTGAGTCACTGTTTCGTCTAAATGGGTTTTTTTACCATATCTAAAGGGTTCGTGAGGTAAGAAGCTGAAAAAATTGAAGTCCGATTTTTCGCGTCGGTTGCATGTTGCTCTGGGCCGAAAACGTGTTTTGGGCCTAACGGCTAGCTCAAATAACATTTTTGAGTCATTCTTTCGCATAAATGCGTTTTTTTACCTTTTCTAAAGGGTTCGTCAGGTCATAATATGAAAAAATGGAAGTCAGATTTTTCGCGTCGGTTCCACGTTGCTCAGGCCCAAAACGGGTTTTGGGGCTAACTCCTTGCTTGAATAACATTTTTGAGTCATTCTTTCGCCTAAATTTGTTTTTTCACCATTTCTAAAGGGTTGGCGAGGTCAGAAGCTGAAAAAATTAAAGTCCGATTTTTTGCGTCCGTTCCACGTTAGTCTGGGCCTCAAACGTGTTTTGGGCCTAACTCCTAGCTCAGATAACATTTTTGAGTCATTCTTTCGCCTAAATGCAATATTTTACCATTTGTAAAGGGTTCAAGAGGTCAGAATCTGAAAAAATTGAAGTCTGATTTCACGCGTCGGTTTCACGTTGATGTGGGCCAAAAACGTGTTTTGGGCCAAACTCCTAGTTCGGACAACATTTTTGAGTCATTATTTCCCTTATTTTCTAAAGGGTTTGTGAGGTCAAAAGCTGAAAAAATTGAAGTCCGATTTTTCGCGTCGGTTCCTTGGTACTCTGGGCCAAAAATGTGGTTTGGGCCTAACTCCTAGCTCGGATAACATTTTTGAGTAATTCTTTCGCCTAAATGCGTTATTTTACCATTTATAAAGGGTTCGTGAGGTCATAAGCTTAAAAAATTGAAGTCCGATTTTTCGCGACGGTTCCACGTTATTCAGGGCATAAAACGTGTTTTGGGCCTGAATCCTCCCCCGGATAACATTTTTGAGTCATTCTTTCGCCTAAATGCGTTTTTTTACCATTTCTAAAGGGTTCGTGAGGTCAGAATCTGAAAAAATTGAAGTCCGATTTTTCACGTCGGTTCGACATTGCTCTAGGCTTAAAACCTGTTTTGGGCCTAACTCCTAGCTCGGATAACCTTTATGAGTCATTCTTTCGCCTAAATGCGTTTTTCAGCATTTCTAAAGGGTTCAGGAGGTCAGAAGCTGAAAATGTTGAAGTCCGATTTTTCGCGACGGTTCCACGTTGCTCTCGGTCCAAAACATTTTTTGGGCCTATCTCCTCGCTCGGATAACATTTTTGAGTCATTCTTTCGCCTAAATGCGTTTTTTTACCATTTCTAAAGGTTTCATGAGGTAAGAATCGGAAAAAATTGAAGTCCGATTTTTCGCGTCGGTTCGACATTGCTCTAGGCTTAAAACCTGTTTTGGGCCTAACTCCTAGCTCGGATAACCCTTTTGAGTCATTCGTTCGCCTAAATGCGTTTTTTTAGCATTTCTTAAGGGTTCAGGAGGTCAGAAGCTGAAAAAGTTGAAGTCCGATTTTTCGCGACGGTTCCACGTTGCTCTGGGCCCAAAACGTGTTTTGGGCCTAACTCCTTGCTCGAATAACATTTTTGAGTCATTCTTTCGCCTAAATGCGTTTTTTACCATTTCTAAAGGGTTCGTCAGGTCAGAAGCTGAAAAAGTTGAAGTCCGATTTTTCGCGTCGGTTCGACGTGCTCTAGGCGCAAAACGTGTTTTGTGCCTAACTCCTAGCTCAGATAACATTTTTGAGTCATTCGTTCGCCTAAATGCGTTCTTTTTCCATTTCTAAAGTTCTTGAGGCCAGAAGCTGAAAAAATTGAAGTCCGATTTTTCGCGTCTGTTCCACGTATATCTGGGCCCAAAACGTGTTTTGGGCCTAACAATTAGCTCGGATAACATTTTTGAGTCATTCTTTCTCCTGATTGCGTTTTTTTTTCCATTTCTAAAGGGTTCCAGAGGTCAGAACCTGAAAAAATTGAAGTTCAATTTTTCGCGTCGCTTCCACTTTTCTTTGGGCCCAAAACATTGCTCTTAAGTTTGAAACCTGTTTTGGGACTAACTCCTAGCTCGGATCAGGAGGTCAGAAGCTGAAAAAGTTGAAGTTCGATTTTTCGCGACGATTCCACGTTGCGCTGGGTCCAAAACGTTTTTTGGGCCTAACTCCTAGCTCGGATAAACTTTTTGAGTTATTCTTTCACCTAAATGTGTTTTATTACCATTTCTAAAGGGTTTGTGAGGTCATAAGTTGAAAAAATTGAAGTCCGATTTTTCGCGTCGGTTCGACGTAGCTCTGGGCTTAAAACCTGTTTTGGGCCTAACTCCTAGCTCGGATAACATTTTTGAGTCATTCTTTCTCTTGAATGCGGTTTTTTACCATTTCTAAAGGGTTCCGGAGGTCAAAACCTGAAAATATTGAAGTGCGATTTTTCGTGTCGCTTCCACGTTTCTCTGGGCCCAAAACGTGTTTTGGGCCTAACTCCTCGCTCGGATAACAATTTATTGTCATTATTTCACCTAAATGCGTTTTTTAAAGGGTTTCGGAGGTCAGAAGCTGAAAAAATTGAAGTCCAATTTTTCGCGACGGTTCCACGTTGCTTAGGTCCCGAAACGTGTTTTGGGCCTAACTCCTCGCTCGGATAAAATTATGGAGTCATTCTTTCGCCTAAATGTGTTTTTTTTTAACATTTCTAAAGGGTTCGTGAGGTCAGAAGCTGAATAAATTGAAGTACGATTTTTCGCGTCGGTTCCTTGTTGTTGTGGGCTCAAAACGTGCTTTTTGCCTAACTCCTAGCTCGGATAAACTTTTTATGTAATTCTTTCGCCTAAATGTGTTTTTTACCATTTCTAAAGAGTTCATGAGGTCAGACGTTGAAAAAATTGAAGTCCGATTTTTCGCGACGGTTCGACGTTGCTGGGGGCTTAAAACCTGTTTTGGGTCTAAATCCTTGCTCGGATAATATTTTTGAGTCATTTTTTCGTCTAAATGCGTTTTTTTACCATTTCTAAATGGTTCGTCAGGTCAGAAGCTGAAAAAGTTGAAGTCAAATTTTTCGCGTCGGTTCCACGTTGCTCTAGGCTTAAAATCTGTTTTGGGCCTAACTCCTAGCTCGGATAACATTTTTGAGTCATTCTTTCTCCTGAATGCGGTTTTTTACCATTTCTAAAGGGTTCCGGAGGTCAAAACCTGAAAATATTGAAGTGCGATTTTTCGTGTCGCTTCCACGTTTCTCTGATCCTAAAACGTGTTTTGCGCCTAACTCCTCGCTCGGATAACAATTTAATGTCATTATTTCTCCTAAATGCGTTTTTTGACCATTTCTAAAAGGGTTCGAGTGGTCAGAAGCTGAAAAAATTGAAGTCCGATTTTTCGCATCGATTCGACGTTGCTATGGGCCCAAAACGCGTATTGGGCCTAACTCCTAGCTCGGATTACATTTTTGAGTCAATCTTTCGCCTATATACTTTTTTTTACCATTACTAAAGGGGTCAGGAGGTTAGAAGCTGAAAAAATTGAAGTCAGGTTTTTCGAGACGGTTCCACGTTTCTCTAGGCCAAAAACGTGTTTTGGGCCTAACTCCTCGGTCGGATAACATTTTTGAGTCATTCTTTCGCCTAAATGCGTTTTTTATCCATTTCTAAAGGTTTCAGGAGGTCAGAAGCTGAAAAAATTGAAGTCCGATTTTTCGCTACGGTTCCACGTTGCTATGGGCCCAAAACGTGTTTTAGACCTAACTCCTAGCTCGGATAAACTTTTTGAGTTATTCTTTCGCCTAAATATGTTTTATTACCATTTCTAAAGGGTTCGTGAGGTCAAAAGTGGAAAAAATTGAAGTCCGATTTCTCGCGTCGGTTCGACGTTGCTCTACGCTTAAAACCTATTTTGGCCCTAAATCCTCGCTCGGATAACATTTTTGAATCATTCTTTCTACTAAATGCGTTTTTTAACCATTACTAAAGGGTTCCGGAGGTCTGAACCTGAAAAATAAGAAGTCTCACTTTTCCCGTCGGTTCCACGTTTCTCTAGGCCCAAATTGTGTTTTGGGCCTAACTCGTTGCTCGGATAACATTTTTGAGTCATTCTTTCGCCTAAATGTGTTTTTTACCATTTCTTTTGGGTTCTGGAGGTCAGAAGCTGAAAAACTTGAAGTCCGATTTTTCACGACGGTTCCGTGTTACTCTGGGCCCAAAACGTGCTTTAGGCGTAACTCCTATCTCAGATAAACTTTTATAGTTATTCTTTCGCCTAAATGTGTTTTATTACCATTTCTAAAGGGTTCGTGAGGTCAGAAGGTGAAAAAATTCAAGTCCGATTTTTCTCGTCGGTTCGACGTTGCTCTAGGCTTAAAACTTGTTTTGGCCCTAAATCCTCGCTCGAATAAGATTTCTGTGTCATTCGTTATCCTAATTGCGTTTTTTAACCATTTCTAAAGGATTCTGGAGGTCAGAACCTGAAAATATTGAAGTCTGATTTTTCCCTTCGGTTCCACGTTTCTCTAGGCCCAAACGTGTTATGGGCCTAGCTCGGATAACATTTTTGAGTCATTCTTTCGCCTAAATACGTTTTTTTTACCATTTCTACAGGGTTCAGGTGGTCAGAGGCTGAAAAAATTGAAGTCTGATTTTTCGCGGCAGTTCGACGTGTTTTGGGCCTAACTCCTCGCCCAGATAACATTTTTGAGTCATTCTTTCGCCTAAATGCGGTTTTTTTTCCCTTTCTAAAGGTATCCGGAGGTCATAACCTGAAAAAATTGTAGTCCGATTTTTCGCGTCGGTTCCACGTTTCTCTGCGCGCAAAAGGTGTTTTGGGGCTATCTCCTAGCTCGGATAACATTTTTGAGTCATTCTTTCGCCTAAATGCGTTTTTTAACCATTTTTAAAAGGTTCAGCAGGACAGATACTGAAAAAAATGAAGTCCGATTTTTCGCGACGGTTCCACGTTGATGTGGGCCCAAAACGTGTTTTCGGCCTAACAACTAGCTCGTATAAACTATTTGAGTTATTCTTTCGGCTAAATGTGTTTATTTACCATTTCTAAAGGGTTCGTGAGGTCAGAAGTGGCAAAAATTGAAGTCTGATTTTTCGGGTCGGTTCGACGTTACTCTAGCCTTAAAACATGTTTTGGGCCTAATCCCTCGCTCGGATAACATGTTTGAGTCATTCCTTAGCCTAAATGCGATTTTTTTACCATTTCTAAAGAGTTCGTTAGGTCAGAATCTGAAAAAATTGAAGTCTAATTTTTCACGTCAGGTCGACGTTGCTCTGGGCTTAAAACCTGTTTTGGGCCTAAATCCTAGCTCGGATAACATTTTTGAGTCATTCTCTCGCCTAAATGCGTTTTTTTAACATTTCTAATGGGTTCGGGAGTTCAGAAGCTGAAAAAATTGAAGTCCGATTTCTCGCGACGGTTCCACGTTGCTCTAGGCCCAAAACGTGTTTTGGGCCTAATCCCTAGCTCGGAAAAAAATTTTGAGTCATTCTTTCTCCTAAATGCATTTTCTAACCATTTATAAAGAGTTTCGGAGGTCAGAACCTGAAAAAACTAAAGTTTGATTTTACCTGTCGGTTCCACGTTTCTCTGCGCCCAAAACGTGTTTTGGGCCTAACTCCTAGCTCGAATAACATTTTTGTGTCATTCTTTCGCTTAAATGAGTTTTTTAATCATTTCTAAACTGTTCAGGAGGTCAGAAGCTGAAAAAATTGAAGTCCGATTTTTCGCGACGGTTACCCGTTACTCTGGGCCCAAAACGTGTTATTGGCCCAAAATCCTCGCTCAAATAACATTTTTGAGTCATTCTTTCTCCTAAAAGCTTTTTTTTACCGTTTCTAAAGGGTTCGTGAGGTCAGAAGTTGAAAAAATTGAAGTCTGATTTTTCTCGTCGGCTCGACGTTGCTCTAGGCTTAAAACCTGTTCTGGGCCTAACTCCTAGCTCAATTAACATTTTTGAGTCATTATTTCGCCTAAATACGTTTTTTAAACATTTATAAAGGGTTCAGCACTTCAGAAGCTTGAAAAAATTGAAGTTCGATTTTTCGCGTCGGTTCCACATTGTTTTGGGCCCAAAACGTGACTTGGGCCTAACTCCTAGCTCATATAACATTTTTGAGTCTTTATTTCTCCTAAATGCGTTTTTTTACCATTTCTAAAGGGTTCGTGAGGTCAGAAGCTGAAAAAAATGAAGTCCGACTCTTCGCATCGGTTCCACTTTGCTCAGGGCCTAAAACGTGTTTTGGGGATAACTCCTAGCTCGGATAACATTTTTAAGTCATTCTTTTGCTTAAATACGTTTCTTTACCATTTCGAAAGCGTTCAGGAGGTCAGATGCTGAAAAAATTAAGGTTCGATTTTTCGTGTCGGTTCCACGTTGCTCTAGGCCCAAAACGTGACTTGGCCTAACTCCTAGCTCGGATAACGTTTTTCCTAAATGTGTTATTATCCATTTCTAAAGGGTTCCGGAGGTCAGAACCTAAAAAAATATAAGTCCAATTTTTCGCGTCGGTTCCACGTTATTTTGGGACAACCTCGTAGCTCGGATAACTTTTTTGCGTCATTCTTTCGCCTAAATGCGTTTTTTTACCATTTCTAAAGGGTTCGTGAGGTCAGAAGCTGAAAAAATTGAAGTCCGATTTTTCGCGTCTGTTCCACGTTGCTGTGGGCCCAAAACGTGTTTTGGGCTTAACTCCTAGCTCGGATAACATTTTTAAGTCATTCATTCTCTTAAATGCATTTTTTACCATTTCTAAGGGGTTCAGGAGGTCAGAAGCTGAAAAAATTGAAGTCCGATTTTTCGAGACGGTTCCACGTTTCTCTAGGCCAAAAACGTGTTTTGGGCCTAACTCCTCGGTCGGATATCATTTTTGAGTCATTCTTTCGCCTAAATGCGTTTTTTATCCATTTCTAAAGGTTTCAGGAGGTCAGAAGCTGAATAAATTGAAGTCCGATTTTTCGCTACGGTTCCACGTTGCTATGGGCCCAAAACGTGTTTTAGACCTAACTCCTACCTCGGATAAACTTTTTGAGTTATTCTTTCGCCTAAATATGTTTGATTACCATTTCTAAAGGGTTCGTGAGGTCAAAAGTGGAAAAAATTGAAGTCCGATTTCTCGCGTCGGTTCGACGTTGCTCTACGCTTAAAACCTGTTTTGGCCCTAAATCCTCGCTCGGATAACATTTTTGAATCATTCTTTCTACTAAATGCGTTTTTTAACCATTTCTAAAGGGTTCCGGAGGTCAGAACCTGAAAAAATTGAAGTCTGACTTTTCCCGTCGGTTCCACGTTTCTCTAGGCTCAAATTGAGTTTTGGGCCTAACTCGTTGCTCGGATAACATTTTTGAGTCATTCTTTCGCCTAAATGTGTTTTTTACCATTTCTTTTGGGTTCTGGAGGTCAGAAGCTGAAAAACTTGAAGTCCGATTTTTCACGACTGTTCCGCGTTACTCTGGGCCCAAAACGTGCTTTAGGCGTAACTCCTATCTCTGATAAACTTTTATAGTTATTCTTTCGCCTAAATGTGTTTTATTACCATTTCTAAAGGGTTCGTGAGGTCAGAAGGTGAAAAAATTCAAGTCCGATTTTTCGCGTCGGTTCGACGTTGCTCTAGGCTTAAAACTTGTTTTGGCCCTAAATCCTCGCTCGAATAAGATTTCTGAGTCATTCTTTATCCTAAATGCGTTTTTTAACCATTTCTAAAGTGTTCAGGAGGTCAGAAGCTGAAAAAATTGAAGTCCGATTTTTCGCGACGGTTACACGTTACTCTGGGACCAAAACGTGTTATTGGCCCAAAATCCTCGCTCGAATAACATTTTTGAGTAATTCTTTCTCCTAAAAGCGTTTTTTTACCGTTTCTAAAGGGTTCGTGAGGTCAGAAGTTGAAAAAATTGAAGTCTGATTTTTCGCGTCCGGTCGACGTTGCTCTAGGCTTAAAACCTGTTCTGGGCCTAACTCCTAGCTCAATTATCATTTTTGAGTCATTATTTCGCCTAAATACGTTTTTTTAACATTTATAAAGGGTTCAGCACTTCAGAAGCTTGACATAATTGAAGTCCGATTTTTCGCGTCGGTTCCACGTTGTTTTGGGCCCAAAACGTGACTTGGGCCTAACTCCTTGCTCATATAACATTTTTGAGTCTTTATTTCTCCAAAATGCGTTTTTTTACCATTTCTAAAGGGTTCGTGAGGTCAGAAGCTGAAAAAAATGAAGTCCGACTCTTTGCATCGGTTCCACTTTGCTCAGGGCCTAAAACGTGTTTTGGGGCTAACTCCTAGCTCGGATAACATTTTTAAGTCATTCTTTTGCTTAAATGCGTTTTTTTACCTTTTGTAAAGCGTTCAGGAGGTCAGAAGTTGAAAAAATTAAGTTTCGATTTTTCGCGTCGGTTCCACTTTGCTCTAGGCCCATAACGTGACTTGGCCTAACTCCTAGCTCGGATAACGTTTTTGACCCATTATTTTTCCTAAATGTGTTTTTTTTCCATTTCTAAAGGGTTTCGGAGGTCAGAACCTGAAAAAATATAAGTCCAATTTTTCGCGTCGGTTCCACGTTGTTTTGGGACAACATCGTAGCTCGGATAAATTTTTTGCGTCATTCTTTCGCCTAAATGCGTTTTTTTTTCCATTTCTAAAGGGTTCGTGAGCTCAGAAGCTGAAAAAATTGAAGTCCGGTTTTTCGCGTCGGTTCCACGTTGGTGTGGGGGGGCCTAACTCCTAGCTCGGATAACATTTTTTAGTAATTAGTTCACCTAAATACATTTTTTTAAAATTTCTAAATGGTTCGTGAGGTCAGAACCTTAAAAAATTGAATTCAAATTTTTCGCGTCTGTTCCACGTTGTTGTGGGCCCAAAACGTGTTTTGGGACTACCTCCTAGCTCGGATAACATTTTTGAGTCATTCTTTCACCTAAATGCGTTTTTATACCATTTCTAAAGATTTCAGGTGGTCGGAAGCTGAAAAAATTGAAGTCCGATTTTTCGCGTCGGTTCCACGTTGCTCTGGCCTAAAACGTGACTTGGGCTTAACTCTTAGCTTGAATAACATTTTTGAGTCATTTTTCCGCCTCAATGCGTTTTTTTACTATTTCTAAAGGGTTCAGGAGGTCAGAAGCTGGAAAAATTGAAGTCCGATTTCTCGCGTCGGTTCCACGTTGCTCGGGGCCAAAAACGTGACTTCAGCCTAACTCCTAGCTCGGATAACATTTTTGAGTCATTCTTTTTCTTAAATGCGTTTTTTTACCATTTCTAAAGCGTTCAGAAGGTCAGAAGCTGAAAAAATTGAAGTCCGATTTTTCGCGTGAGTTCAACGTTGTTCTGGGCCCAAATAGTGACTTGGGCCTAACTCCTAGCTCGGATAACATTTTTGAGTCATTCTTTTTCCTAAATGCGTTTTTTACCATTTCGAAAGGGTTCCGGAGGTCAGAACCAGAAAAATTATAAGTCCGATTTTTCGCATCGGTTCCACGTTGTTTTGGGCACAAAACATGTTTTGGGCCAAACTCCTAGCTCGGATAACTTTTTTGTGTCATTCTTTCGCCTAAATGCGTTTTTTTACATTTTCTAAAGGGTTCGTGAGGTCAGAAGCTGGAAAAATTGAAGTCCGATTTTTCGCGTCGGTTCCACGTTGCTCTGGGCCCCAAAGGTATTTTGAGCCAAACTCCTAGCTCGGATAACATTTTTGAGTCATTCTTTCGCCTAAATGCGTTTTTTTTTACCGTTTCTAAGGGGTTCAGGAGGTCAGAAGCAGAAAAAATTGAAGTCCGATTTTTCACGTCGGTTCCACGTTGCTCTAGTCCCAAAACGTGACTTGGCCTAACTCCTAGCTCGGATAACATTTTTGAGCCATAATTTTTCCTAAATGCATTTTTTTACCATTTCTAAAGGGTTCCGGAGGTCAGAACCTGAAAAAATATAAATCCGATTTTTCGCGTCGGTTCCACGTTGTTTTGGGACAACCTCGTAGCTCGGTTAACTTTTTTGAGTCATTCTTTCGCCTAAATGCGTTGTTTTACCATTTCTAAAGGGTTTGTGAGGTCAGAAGCTGAAAAAATTGGAGTCCGATTTTTCGCGTCGGTTCCACGTTGCTCTAGGCCCAAAACGTGACTTGGGCCTAACTCCTTGCTCGGCTATCATTTTTGAGTCATTATTATTCCTAAATACGTTTTCATTACCATTTTTAATGGGTTCCGGAGGTCAGAACCTGAAAAAATATAAGTCCGATTTTTCGCGTCTGTTACACGTTGTTTTGGGCCAAACTCGTAGCTCAGATAACTTTTTTGAGTCATTCTTTCCCCTAAATGCGTTTTTTTACCATTTCAAAAGGGTTCGTGAGGTCAGAAGCTGAAAAAATTGAAGTCCGATTTTTCGCGTCGGTTCCACGTTGTTGTGGACCCAAAACGTGTTAACGGCTTAACTCCTAGCTCGGATAACATTTGTCATTCTTTCGCCTAAATGCGTTTTTTTACCATTTCTAAGGGGTTCAAGAGGTCAGAAGCTGAAAAAATTGAAGTCCGATTTTTCGCGTCGTTTCCACGTTGCTCTAGGCCAAAAACGTGTTTTGGGCCTAACTCCTTGCTCGGATAACATTTTTGAGTCATTAGTTCGCTTAAATGCGTTTTTTTTAGCATTTCTAAAGGGTTCGTGAGGTCAGAAAATGAAAAAATTGAAGTCTCGATTTTGGCGTCGGTTCCACGTTGCTGTGGGCCCAAAAAGTGTTTTGGCCCTAAGTCCTTGCTCGGATAAAATTTTTGAGTCATTCTTTCGCCTAAATGCGTTTTTTACCATTTCTAAATTGTTCAGGAGGTCAGAAGCTGAAACAATTTAAGTCCAATTTTTCGCGTCGTTTCCACGTTGCTTTGTGCCTAAAACAAGTTTTGTGACTAACTCCTAGCTCGGATAACATTTTTTAGTAATTATTTCACCTAAATGCATTTATTTTAAAAATTTTCGCGTCGGTTCCACTTTGCTCTGGGCCCCAAAGGCATTTTGGGCCTAACTCCTAGCTCGGATAACATTTTTCAGTCATTCTTTCGCCTAAATGCGTTTTTTTACCATTTCTAAAGGGTTCAGGAGGTCAGAAGGAAAAAATTGAAGTCCGATTTTTTACGTCGGTTCAACGTTATTTTGGGCCCAAAACGTGACTTGGGCCTAACTCCTAGCTCATATAACATTTTTCAGTCTTTATTTCTCCTAAATGCGTTTTTCAACCATTTCTAAAGGGTTCGTGAGGTCAGAAGCTGAAAAAAATGAAGTCCGACTCTTCTCATCGGTTCCACTTTGCTCAGGGCCTAAAACGTGTTTTGGGGCTAACTCCTAGCTCGGATAACATTTTTAAGTCAATCTTTTGCTTAAATGCGTTTTTTTTTCATTTCTAAAGCGTTCAAGAGGTCAGAAGCTGAAAAAATTAAGGTCCGATTTTTCGCGTCGTTTCCACGTTGCTCTAGGACAAAAACGTGTTTTGGGCCTAAGTCCTTGCTCGGATAACATTTTTGAGTCATTATTTCGCTTAAAAGCGTTTTTTTTACCATTTCTAAAGGGTTCGTGAGGTCAGAAGCTGAAAAAATTGAAGTCCGATTTTTCGTGTCGGTTCCACGTTACTGTGTGCCCAAAACGTGTTTTGGGCCTAAGTCCTTGCTCGGATAACATTTTTGAGTCATTCTTTCGCCTAAATGCGTTTTTTACCATTTCTAAATTGTTCAGGAGGTCAGAAGCTGAAAAAATTTAAGTTCAATTTTTCGCGTCGGTTCCACGTTGCTTTGTGCCTAAAACAAGTTTTGGGCCTAACTCCTAGCTCGGATAACATTTTTTAGTAATTATTTCACCTAAATGCATTTTTTTAAAAATTTCTAAAGGGTTCGTGAGGTCAGAAGCTGAAAAAAATGAAGTCCGACTTTTCGCAGCGGTTCCACTTTGCTCGGGGCCAAAAACGTGTTTTGGGGCTAACTCCTAGCTCGGATAACATTTTTAAGTCATTCTTTTGCTTAAATACGTTTTTTTTACCATTTCTAATGCGTTCGGGAGGTCGAAGCTGATAAAATTGAAGTCCGATTTTTCACGTCGGTTCCACGTTGCTCTAGGTCCAAAAATTGACTTGGGCCTAACTCCTAGCTCGGATAACTTTTTTGAGTCATTCTTTCGCCTAAATGCATTTTTTTTACATTTTCTAAAGGGTTCGTGCGGTCAGAAGCTGCTAAAATTGAAGTCCGATTTTTCGCGTCGGTTCACGTTGCTTTCCGGCCCCATAGGTATTTTGGGCCTAACTCCTAGCTCGGATAACATTTTTGAGTCATTCTTTCGCCTAAATGCGTTTTTTTTACCATTTCTATAGGGTTCAGGAGGTTAGAAGCTGAAAAAATTGAAGTCCGATTTTTCGCGTCGGTTCCACGTTGCTCTGGGCCCAAAACGTGACTTGGGCCTAACTCCTAGTTCGGATAACATTTTTGAGTCATATTTTCGACTAATTGCGTTTTTTTACCATTTCTAAAGGGTTCAGGAGATCAGAAGCTGAAAAAATTGAAGTCCGGTTTTTCGTGTCGGTTCCACGTTGTTCTGGGCTCAAAACGTGTTTTGGGCCAAACTTCTACCCCGGATAACTTTTTTGAGTTATTCTTTTTTGCCTAAATGCGTTTTTTACCATTTCTAAAGGGTTCGTGAGGTCGAATCTGAAAAAAATGAAGTCCGATTTTTGCTCGGTTCCACGTTCTTTGTGGGCCAAAAACGTGTTTTGTGGCTATCTCCTAGCTCGAATAACTTTTTTGACGCATTCTTTTTATTAAATGCGTTTTTTTACCATTTCTAAAGCGTTCAGGAGGTGAGAAGCTGAAAAAATTGAAGTTCGATTTTTCGCGTCGGTTCCCACGTTGTTCGGGCCAAAAAACGTGACTTGGGCCTAACTTCAAGATCATATGACATTTTTGAGTCTTTCTTTCGCCTAAATGCGTTTTTTTACCATTTCTGAAGGGTTCGTGAGGTCAGAAGCTGAAAAAAATGAAGTTCGACTTTTCGCGTCTGTTCCACTTTGCTCGGGGCCTAAAACGTGTTTTGGGGATAACCTCTAGCTCGGATAACATTTTAAGTTATTTTTTTGCTTAAATGCGTTTTTTTACCATTTCTAAAGCGTTCAGGAGGTCAGAAGCTTAAAAAATTGAAGTGCGATTTTTCTCGTCTGTTCAATGTTGCTCTGGGCCCAAAACGTGACTTAGGCCTAACTCCTAGCTCGGATAACATTTTTAAGTCATTCTTTTTCCTAAATGCGTTTTTTTACCATTTATAAAGGGTTCCGGATGTCAGAACCTGAAAAAATATAAGTCCGATTTTTCAAGTCGGTTCCACGTTGGTTTAGGCCCAAAACGTGACTTAGGCTTAACTCCTAGCTCGGATAACATTTTTGAGTCATTCTTTTTCCTAAATGCGTTTTTTTTACCATTTCTAAAGGCATTCAGGTCGTCAAAAGCTGAAAAAATTGAAGTCCGGTTTTTCGTGTCGGTTCCACGTTGCTCTAGGCCCTAAACGTGACTTGGGACTAACTCCTAGCTAGGATAACTTTTTTGAGTCATTCTTTCGCCTAAAGCGTTTTTTTGCCATTTCTAATGGGTTCAGGATGTCAGAAGCTGAAAAAATTAAAGTCCGATTTTTCGCGTCGGTTCCACGCTGTTCTGGGCCCAAAACATGTTTTGGGCCTAACTCCTAGCTCGGATAACTTTTTTGAGTCATTCTTTCTCCTAAATGCATTTTTTTTACCATTTCTAAAGGGTTTGTGAGGTCAGGATCTTAAAAAATTAAACTCCGATTTTTCGCGTCGGTTCCACGTTGCTCTGGATCCAAAACGTGTTTTTGGCCTAACTCCTAGCTCGGATATCATTTTTAGTCATTCTTTCACCTAATTGCGTTTTTTTACCATTTCAACAGGGTTCAGGAGGTCAGAAGCTGAATAAATTGAAGTCTAATTTTTCGCGTCGGTTCCACGTTGCTCTGGCTCAAAACGTGACTTGGGCCTAACTCCTAGCTCGGATAACATTTTTGAGTCATCTTTTCGCCTAATTGCGTTTTGTTTACCATTTCTAAAGGGTTCAGGAGGTCAGAAGCTGAAAAAATTGAAGTCCGATTTTACGTGTCGGTTCCACGTTGTTCTGGGCCCAAAACGTGTTTTGGGTCAAACTCCTACCTCGGATAACTTTTTTGGGCCCAAAACGGTTCGTGAGGTCATAAGCTGAAAAAAATGAAGTCAAACTTTTCGCTTCGGTTCCGAGTTGTTCTGGGCCAAAAACGTGTTTTGGGGTTAACTCCTAGCTCGGATAACATTTTTGAGGCATTCTTTTTCTTAAATGCGTTTTTTACCATTTCTAAAGCGTTCAGAAGGTCAGAAGCTGAAAAAATTGATGTCCGATTTTTCGCGTCGGTTCCACGTTGTTCTAGGCCCAAAACGTGACTTGGGCCTATCTCCTAGCTCGGAAAACATTTTTCGCGTCGGTTTACCATTTCTAAAGGGTTTGTGAGGTCAGAAGCTTAAAAAATTGAAATCCGATTTTTCCCGTCGGTTCCACGTTCCTTTGGGCCCAAAACGTGATTTGGGCCTATCTCCTAGCTCGGAAAACATTTATGAGTCATTTTTTCGCCTAATTGCGTTTTTTACCATTTCTAATGGGTTCAGGAGGTCAGAAGCTGAAAAAATTGAAGTCCGATTTTTCACGTCGGTTCCATGTTGCTCTGGGCCCAAAACGTGACTTGGGCCTAACTCCTAGCTCGGATAACATTTTTGTGTCATTTTTTCGCCTAATTGCGTTTTTTTTTACCGTTTTTAAATGGTTCTGGAGGTCAGAAGCTGAATAAATTGAAGTCCGATTTTTCGTATCGGTTCCACGTTTTTGGCCAAACTCCTACCTCGGATAACTTTTTTGAGTTATTCCTTGGCCTAAATGCGTTTTTTTACCATTTCTAAAGGGTTCGTGAGGTCAGAAGCTGAAAAAATTCAAGTCCGATTTTTCACGTCGTTTCTACGTTCCCTTGGTCCAAAAACGTGTTTCAGGGCTAATTCCAAGCTCGGATAACATTTTAAAGTCATTTTTTTGCTTCAATGCGTTTTTTTACCATTTCTAAAGCATTCAGGAGTTGAAAAGCTGAAAAAATTGAAGTCCGGTTTTTCGCGTCGGTTCCACGTTGCTGTAGGCTCTAAACGTGACTTTAGACTAACTCCTAGCTCGGATAACATTTATGAGTCATTCTTTTTCCTAAATACGTTTTTTTTCCATTTCTAAAGGGTTCCAGAGGTCAGAACTTGAAAAAATATAAGTCCGATTTTTCGCGTAGGTTCCACGTTGTTCTGGGCCAAAAACGTAACTTGGGCCTAACTCCTAGCTCATATAACATTTTTGAGTCTTTCTTTTGCCTAAATGCGTTTTTTTACCATTTCTAATTAGTTCGTGAGGTCAGGTCCTGAAAAAATGAAGACCGACTTTCCTGTCGGTTCCACGTTGCTCGGGGCCAAAAACCTGTTTTGGGGCTAATCCTAGCTCGGATAAAATTTTTGAGTCATTCTTTTACTTAAATACGTTTTTTTACCATTTCTAAATTGTTCAGGAGGTCAGAAGATGAAAAAATTGAAATCCGGTTTTTTCGCGTCGGTTCCACGTTGCTCTAGGCCCAAAACATGACTTGGGCCTAACTCCTAGCTCATATAACATTTTTGAGTCATTCTTTTTCCTAAATGCGTTTTCTTACCATTTCTAAAGGGTTCAGGAGGCCAGAAGCTGAAAAAATTGAAATCTGATTTTTCGCGTCGGTTCCACGTTGCTCTAGGCCCAAAACGTGACTTAGACATAACTCCTAGCTCGGATAACATTTTTGAGTCATTTTTTTAGCTTAAATGCGTTTTTTTACCATATCTAAAGCATTCAGGAGGACAAAAGCTGAAAAAATTGAAGTCCGGTTTTTCGCGTCGGTTCCACGTTGCTCTAGGCCCATAACGTGACTTGGGACTAACTCCTAGCTCGGATAACATTTTTGAGTCATTCTTTTTCCTTAATGCGTTTTTTTACCATTTCTAAAGGGTTCCGGAGGTCAGAACCATTAAAAATATAAGTCCAATTTTTCGCGTCGGTTCCACGTTGTTCTGGGCCCAAAACGTGTTTTGGACCAAACTCCTAGCTAGGATAACTTTTTTGAGTCATTCTTTCGCCTAAATGCATTTTTTTTACCATTTCTAAAGGGTTTGTGAGGTCAGAAGAAGGAAAAATTAAAGTCCGATTTTTCGTGTCGGCTCCACGTTGCCATTCTTTCGCCTAATTGCGTTTTTTTTCCATTTCTAAAGGGTTCAGGAGGTCAGAAGCTGAAAAAATTGATGTCCGATTTTTCGCGTCGGTTCCACGTTGCTCTGGGCCCAAAACGTGACTTTGGCCTAACTCCTAGCTCGGATAACATTTTTGTGTCATTTTTTCGCCTAATTGCGTTTTTTTTTACCATTTTTAAAGGGTTCAGGAGGTCAGAAGCTGAATAAACTGAAGTCCGATTTTTCGTGTCGGTTCCACGTTATGGGCCAAACTCCTACTTCGGATAACATTTTTGAGTCATTCTTTCGCCTAAATGCGTTTTTTACCATTTCTAAATTGTTCAGGAGGTCAGAAGCTGAAAAAATTTAAGTCCAATTTTTCAGGTCGGTTCCACGTTGTTCTAGGCCCAAAACAAGTTTTGTGACTAACTCCTAGCTCGGATAACATTTTTTTGTAATTATTTCACCGAAATGCATTTATTTTAAAATTTCTAAAGGGTTCGTGAGGTCAGAAGCAGAAAAAATTGAAGTCAAATTTTTCGCGTCGGTTCCACGTTGCTCTGGGCCCCAAAGGCATTTTGGGCCTAACTCCTAGCTCGGATAACATTTTTGAGTCATTCTTTCGCCTAAATGCGTTTTTTTACCATTTCTAAAGGGTTCAGGGGGTCAGAAGCTGAAAAAATTGAAGTCCGATTTTTCACGTCGGTTCCACGTTATTTTGGGCCCAAAACGTTACTTGGGCCTAACTCCTAGCTCATATAACATTTTTCAGTCTTTATTTCTCCTAAATGCGTTTTTCAACCATTTCTAAAGAGTTTGTGAGGTCAGAAGCTGAAAAAAATGAAGTCCGACTCTTCTCATCGGTTCCACTTTGCTCAGGGCCTAAAACGTGTTTTGGGGATAACTCCTAGCTCGGATAACATTTTTAAGTCATTCTTTTGCTTAAATGCGTTTTTTTTTCATTTCTAAAGCGTTCAATAGGTTAGAAGCTGAAAAAATTAAGGTCCGATTTCGTGTCGGTTCCTCGTTGCTCTAGGCCCAAAACGTGACTTGGCCTAACTCCTAGCTCGGATAACATTTTTGACCCATTATTTTTCATAAATGCGTTTTTTTACCATTTCTAAAGGGTTCCGGAGGTCAGAACCTGAAAAAATATAAGTCCGATTTTTCGCATCGGTTCCACGTTGTTTTGGGCCCAAAACGTGTTTTGGGACAACCTCGTAGCTCGGATAACTTTATTGAGTCATTCTTTCGCCTAAATGCGTTTTTTTACCATTTCTAAAGGGTTCGTGAGGTCAGAAGCTGAAAAAATTGAAATCCGATTTTTCGCGTCGTTTCCACGTTGCTCTAGGACAAAAACGTGTTTTGGGCCTAAGTCCTTGTTCGGATAACATTTTTGAGTCATTCTTTCGCCTAAATGCGTTTTTTTCCATTTCTAAATTGTTCGGGAGGTCGAAGTTGAAAAATTTAAGTTCAATTTTTCGCGTCGGTTCCACGTTGCTTTGTGCCTAAAACAAGTTTTGGGCCTAACTCCTAGCTCGGATAACATTTTTTAGTAATTATTTCACCTAAATGCATTTTTTTAAAAATTTCTAAAGGGTTCGTGAGGTCAGAAGCTGTGAAAAATGAAGTCCGACTTTTCGCAGCGGTTCCACTTTGCTCGTGGCCAAAAACGTGTTTTGGGGCTAACTCCTAGCTCGGATAACATTTTTAAGTCATTCTTTTGCTTAAATACGTTTTTTTACCATTTCTAATGCGTTCAGGAGGTCAGAAGCTGATAAAATTGAAGTCCGATTTTTCACATCGGTTCCACGTTGCTCTAGGCCCAAAACTTGACTTGGGCCTAACTCCTAGCTCGGATAACATTTTTGAGTCATTCTTTTTCCTAAATGCGTTTTTACCATTTCTAAACGGTTCCGGATGTCAGAACCTGAATAAATATAAGTCCGATTTTTCGCATCGGTTCCACGTTGTTTTGGGCACAAAACATGTTTTGGGCCAAACTCCTAGCTCGGATAACTTTTTTGAGTCATTCTTTCGCCTAAATGCGTTTTTTTACATTTTCTAAAGGGTTCGTGAGGTCAGAAGCTGGAAAAATTGAAGTCCGATTTTTCGCGTCGGTTCCACGTTGCTCTGGGCCCCAAAGGTATTTTGAGCCAAACTCCTAGCTCGGATAACATTTTTGAGTCATTCTTTCGCCTAAATGCGTTTTTTTTACCGTTTCTAAGGGGTTCAGGAGGTCAGAAGCAGAAAAAATTGAAGTCCGATTTTTCACGTCGGTTCCACGTTGCTCTAGTCCCAAAACGTGACTTGGCCTAACTCCTAGCTCGGATAACATTTTTGAGCCATAATTTTTCCTAAATGCATTTTTTTACCATTTCTAAAGGGTTCCGGAGGTCAGAACCTGAAAAAATATAAATCCGATTTTTCGCGTCGGTTCCACGTTGTTTTGGGACAACCTCGTAGCTCGGTTAACTTTTTTGAGTCATTCTTTCGCCTAAATGCGTTGTTTTACCATTTCTAAAGGGTTTGTGAGGTCAGAAGCTGAAAAAATTGGAGTCCGATTTTTCGCGTCGGTTCCACGTTGCTCTAGGCCCAAAACGTGACTTGGGCCTAACTCCTTGCTCGGCTATCATTTTTGAGTCATTATTATTCCTAAATACGTTTTCATTACCATTTTTAATGGGTTCCGGAGGTCAGAACCTGAAAAAATATAAGTCCGATTTTTCGCGTCTGTTACACGTTGTTTTGGGCCAAACTCGTAGCTCAGATAACTTTTTTGAGTCATTCTTTCCCCTAAATGCGTTTTTTTACCATTTCAAAAGGGTTCGTGAGGTCAGAAGCTGAAAAAATTGAAGTCCGATTTTTCGCGTCGGTTCCACGTTGTTGTGGACCCAAAACGTGTTAACGGCTTAACTCCTAGCTCGGATAACATTTGTCATTCTTTCGCCTAAATGCGTTTTTTTACCATTTCTAAGGGGTTCAAGAGGTCAGAAGCTGAAAAAATTGAAGTCCGATTTTCAGGCGTCGTTCCACGTTGCTCTAGGCCAAAAACGTGTTTTGGGCCTAACTCCTTGCTCGGATAACATTTTTGAGTCATTAGTTCGCTTAAATGCGTTTTTTTTAGCATTTCTAAAGGGTTCGTGAGGTCAGAAAATGAAAAAATTGAAGTCCGATTTTGGCGTCGGTTCCACGTTCTTTGTGGGCCCAAAAGTGTTTTGGCCCTAAGTCCTTGCTCGGATAAAATTTTTGAGTCATTCTTTCGCCTAAATGCGTTTTTTTACCATTTCTAAATGGTTCAGGAGGTCAGAAGCTGAAACAATTTAAGTCCAATTTTTCGCGTCGTTTCCACGTTGCTTTGTGCCTAAAACAAGTTTTGTGACTAACTCCTAGCTCGGATAACATTTTTTAGTAATTATTTCACCTAAATGCATTTATTTTAAAAAATTTCGCGTCGGTTCCACTTTGCTCACGGGCCCCAAAGGCATTTTGGGCCTAACTCCTAGCTCGGATAACATTTTTTGAGTCATTCTTTCGCCTAAATGCGTTTTTTTACCATTTCTAAAGGGTTCAGGAGGTCAGAAGGAAAAAATTGAAGTCCGATTTTTTACGTCGGTTCAACGTTATTTTGGGCCCAAAACGTGACTTGGGCCTAACTCCTAGCTCATATAACATTTTTCAGTCTTTATTTCTCCTAAATGCGTTTTTCAACCATTTCTAAAGGGTTCGTGAGGTCAGAAGCTGAAAAAAATGAAGTCCGACTCTTCTCATCGGTTCCACTTTGCTCAGGGCCTAAAACGTGTTTTGGGGCTAACTCCTAGCTCGGATAACATTTTTAAGTCAATCTTTTGCTTAAATGCGTTTTTTTTTCATTTCTAAAGCGTTCAAGAGGTCAGAAGCTGAAAAAATTAAGGTCCGATTTTTCGCGTCGTTTCCACGTTGCTCTAGGACAAAAACGTGTTTTGGGCCTAAGTCCTTGCTCGGATAACATTTTTGAGTCATTATTTCGCTTAAAAGCGTTTTTTTTACCATTTCTAAAGGGTTCGTGAGGTCAGAAGCTGAAAAAATTGAAGTCCGATTTTTCGTGTCGGTTCCACGTTACTGTGTGCCCAAAACGTGTTTTGGGCCTAAGTCCTTGCTCGGATAACATTTTTGAGTCATTCTTTCGCCTAAATGCGTTTTTTTACCATTTCTAAATTGTTCAGGAGGTCAGAAGCTGAAAAAATTTAAGTTCAATTTTTCGCGTCGGTTCCACGTTGCTTTGTGCCTAAAACAAGTTTTGGGCCTAACTCCTAGCTCGGATAACATTTTTTAGTAATTATTTCACCTAAATGCATTTTTTTAAAAATTTCTAAAGGGTTCGTGAGGTCAGAAGCTGAAAAAAATGAAGTCCGACTTTTCGCAGCGGTTCCACTTTGCTCGGGGCCAAAAACGTGTTTTGGGGCTAACTCCTAGCTCGGATAACATTTTTAAGTCATTCTTTTGCTTAAATACGTTTTTTTACCATTTCTAATGCGTTCAGGAGGTCAGAAGCTGATAAAATTGAAGTCCGATTTTTCACGTCGGTTCCACGTTGCTCTAGGTCCAAAAATTGACTTGGGCCTAACTCCTAGCTCGGATAACTTTTTTGAGTCATTCTTTCGCCTAAATGCATTTTTTTTACATTTTCTAAAGGGTTCGTGCGGTCAGAAGCTGCTAAAATTGAAGTCCGATTTTTCGCGTCAGTTCCACGTTGCTCTGGCCCCATAGGTATTTTGGGCCTAACTCCTAGCTCGGATAACATTTTTGAGTCATTCTTTCGCCTAAATGCGTTTTTTTACCATTTCTAAAGGGTTCAGGAGGTTAGAAGCTGAAAAAATTGAAGTCCGATTTTTCGCGTCGGTTCCACGTTGCTCTGGGCCCAAAACGTGACTTGGGCCTAACTCCTAGTTCGGATAACATTTTTGAGTCATATTTTCGACTAATTGCGTTTTTTTACCATTTCTAAAGGGTTCAGGAGATCAGAAGCTGAAAAAATTGAAGTCCGGTTTTTCGTGTCGGTTCCACGTTGTTCTGGGCTCAAAACGTGTTTTGGGCCAAACTTCTACCCCGGATAACTTTTTTGAGTTATTCTTTTGCCTAAATGCGTTTTTTTACCATTTCTAAAGGGTTCGTGAGGTCAGAATCTGAAAAAAATGAAGTCCGATTTTTCGCTTCGGTTCCACGTTGCTGTGGGCCAAAAACGTGTTTTGTGGCTATCTCCTAGCTCGAATAACTTTTTTGACGCATTCTTTTTATTAAATGCGTTTTTTTACCATTTCTAAAGCGTTCAGGAGGTGAGAAGCTGAAAAAATTGAAGTTCGATTTTTCGCGTCGGTTCCACGTTGTTCTGGGCCAAAAACGTGACTTGGGCCTAACTTCAAGATCATATGACATTTTTGAGTCTTTCTTTCGCCTAAATGCGTTTTTTTTACCATTTCTGAAGGGTTCGTGAGGTCAGAAGCTGAAAAAAATGAAGTTCGACTTTTCGCGTCTGTTCCACTTTGCTCGGGGCCTAAAACGTGTTTTGGGGATAACCTCTACCTCGGATAACATTTTAAGTTATTTTTTTGCTTAAATGCGTTTTTTTACCATTTCTAAAGCGTTCAGGAGGTCAGAAGCTTAAAAAATTGAAGTGCGATTTTTCTCGTCTGTTCAATGTTGCTCTGGGCCCAAAACGTGACTTAGGCCTAACTCCTAGCTCGGATAACATTTTTAAGTCATTCTTTTTCCTAAATGCGTTTTTTTACCATTTATAAAGGGTTCCGGATGTCAGAACCTGAAAAAATATAAGTCCGATTTTTCGCGTCGGTTCCACGTTGGTCTAGGCCCAAAACGTGACTTAGGCTTAACTCCTAGCTCGGATAACATTTTTGAGTCATTCTTTTTCCTAAATGCGTTTTTTT
This sequence comes from Beta corolliflora, assembly GCA_947648045.1. NCBI lineage: Eukaryota > Viridiplantae > Streptophyta > Magnoliopsida > Caryophyllales > Amaranthaceae > Beta > Beta corolliflora. The sequence continues at coordinate 31,453 of CANSZD010004231.1, forward strand.
TACCATTTCTAAAGGCATTCAGGTCGTCAAAAGCTGAAAAAATTGAAGTCCGGTTTTTCGTGTCGGTTCCACGTTGCTCTAGGCCCTAAACGTGACTTGGGACTAACTCCTAGCTAGGATAACTTTTTTGAGTCATTCTTTCGCCTAAAGCGTTTTTTTGCCATTTCTAATGGGTTCAGGATGTCAGAAGCTGAAAAAATTAAAGTCCGATTTTTCGCGTCGGTTCCACGCTGTTCTGGGCCCAAAACATGTTTTGGGCCTAACTCCTAGCACGGATAACTTTTTTGAGTCATTCTTTCTCCTAAATGCATTTTTTTTACCATTTCTAAAGGGTTTGTGAGGTCAGGATCATAAAAATTAAACTCCGATTTTTCGCGTCGGTTCCACGTTGCTCTGGATCCAAAACGTGTTTTTGGCCTAACTCCTAGCTCGGATATCATTTTTAGTCATTCTTTCACCTAATTGCGTTTTTTTACCATTTCAACAGGGTTCAGGAGGTCAGAAGCTGAATAAATTGAAGTCTAATTTTTCGCGTCGGTTCCACGTTGCTCTGGCTCAAAACGTGACTTGGGCCTAACTCCTAGCTCGGATAACATTTTTGAGTCATCTTTTCGCCTAATTGCGTTTTGTTTACCATTTCTAAAGGGTTCAGGAGGTCAGAAGCTGAAAAAATTGAAGTCCGATTTTACGTGTCGGTTCCACGTTGTTCTGGGCCCAAAACGTGTTTTGGGTCAAACTCCTACCTCGGATAACTTTTTTGGGCCCAAAACGGTTCGTGAGGTCATAAGCTGAAAAAAATGAAGTCAAACTTTTCGCTTCGGTTCCGAGTTGTTCTGGGCCAAAAACGTGTTTTGGGGTTAACTCCTAGCTCGGATAACATTTTTGAGGCATTCTTTTTCTTAAATGCGTTTTTTACCATTTCTAAAGCGTTCAGAAGGTCAGAAGCAGAAAAAATTGATGTCCGATTTTTCGCGTCGGTTCCACGTTGTTCTAGGCCCAAAACGTGACTTGGGCCTATCTCCTAGCTCGGAAAACATTTTTCGCGTCTGGTTTTTACCATTTCTAAAGGGTTTGTGAGGTCAGAAGCTTAAAAAATTGAAGTCCGATTTTTCGCGTCGGTTCCACGTTCCTTTGGGCCCAAAACGTGATTTGGGCCTATCTCCTAGCTCGGAAAACATTTTTTAGTCATTTTTTCGCCTAATTGCGTTTTTTTACCATTTCTAAAGGGTTCAGGAGGTCAGAAGCTGAAAAAATTGAAGTCCGATTTTTCACGTCGGTTCCATGTTGCTCTGGGGCCAAAACGTGACTTGGGCCTAACTCCTAGCTCGGATAACATTTTTGTGTCATTTTTTCGCCTAATTTCGTTTTTTTTTACCGTTTTTAAATGGTTCTGGAGGTCAGAAGCTGAATAAATTGAAGTCCGATTTTTCGTATCGGTTCCACGTTTTGGGCCAAACTCCTACCTCGGATAACTTTTTTGAGTTATTCGTTGGCCTAAATGCGTTTTTTTTCCATTTCTAAAGGGTTCGTGAGGTCAGAAGCTGAAAAAATTGAACTCCGATTTTTTGTGTCGTTTCCTCCTTCCCTTGGACCAAAAACGTGTTTTGGGGCTAATTCCTAGCTCGGATAACATTTTAAAGTCATTTTTTTGCTTCAATGCGTTTTTTTACCATTTCAAAAGCATTCAGGAGGTCAAAAGCTGAAAAAATTGAAGTCCGGTTTTTCGCGTCGGTTCCACGTTGCTGTAGGCTCTAAACGTGACTTTAGACTAACTCCTAGCTCGGATAACATTTATGAGTCATTCTTTTTCCTAAATACGTTTTTTTTCCATTTCTAAAGGGTTCCAGAGGTCAGAACTTGAAAAAATATAAGTCCGATTTTTCGCGTAGGTTCCACGTTGTTCTGGGCCAAAAACGTAACTTGGGCCTAACTCCTAGCTCATATAACATTTTTGAGTCTTTCTTTTGCCTAAATGCGTTTTTTTTACCATTTCTAATTAGTTCGTGAGGTCGGAGTCCTGAAAAAATGAAGACCGATTTTCCGTCGGTTCCACGTTGCTCGGGGCCAAAAACTGTTTTGGGGCTAACTCCTAGCTCGGATAAAATTTTTGAGTCATTCTTTTACTTAAATACGTTTTTTTACCATTTCTAAATTGTTCAGGAGGTCAGAAGATGAAAAAATTGAAATCCGGTTTTTTCGCGTCGGTTCCACGTTGCTCTAGGCCCAAAACATGACTTGGGCCTAACTCCTAGCTCATATAACATTTTTGAGTCATTCTTTTTCCTAAATGCGTTTTCTTACCATTTCTAAAGGGTTCAGGAGGCCAGAAGCTGAAAAAATTGAAATCTGATTTTTCGCGTCGGTTCCACGTTGCTCTAGGCCCAAAACGTGACTTAGACATAACTCCTAGCTCGGATAACATTTTTGAGTCATTTTTTTAGCTTAAATGCGTTTTTTTTACCATATCTAAAGCATTCAGGAGGACAAAAGCTGAAAAAATTGAAGTCCGGTTTTTCGCGTCGGTTCCACGTTGCTCTAGGCCCATAACGTGACTTGGGACTAACTCCTAGCTCGGATAACATTTTTGAGTCATTCTTTTTCCTTAATGTTTTTTTACCATTTCTAAAGGGTTCGGAGGTCAGAACCATTAAAAATATAAGTCCAATTTTTCGCGTCGGTTCCACGTTGTTCTGGGCCCAAAACGTGTTTTGGACCAAACTCCTAGCTAGGATAACTTTTTTGAGTCATTCTTTCGCCTAAATGCATTTTTTTTACCATTTCTAAAGGGTTTGTGAGGTCAGAGAAGGAAAAATTAAAGTCCGATTTTTCGTGTCGGCTCCACGTTGCCATTCTTTCGCCTAATTGCGTTTTTTTTCCATTTCTAAAGGGTTCAGGAGGTCAGAAGCTGAAAAAATTGATGTCCGATTTTTCGCGTCGGTTCCACGTTGCTCTGGGCCCAAAACGTGACTTTGGCCTAACTCCTAGCTCGGATAACATTTTTGTGTCATTTTTTCGCCTAATTGCGTTTTTTTTTACCATTTTTAAAGGGTTCAGGAGGTCAGAAGCTGAATAAACTGAAGTCCGATTTATCGTGTCGGTTCCACGTTATGGGCCAAACTCCTACTTCGGATAACATTTTTGAGTCATTCTTTCGCCTAAATGCGTTTTTTACCATTTCTAAATTGTTCAGGAGGTCAGAAGCTGAAAAAATTTAAGTCCAATTTTTCAGGTCGGTTCCACGTTGTTCTAGGCCCAAAACAAGTTTTGTGACTAACTCCTAGCTCGGATAACATTTTTTTGTAATTATTTCACCGAAATGCATTTATTTTAAAATTTCTAAAGGGTTCGTGAGGTCAGAAGCAGAAAAAATTGAAGTCAAATTTTTCGCGTCGGTTCCACGTTGCTCTGGGCCCCAAAGGCATTTTGGGCCTAACTCCTAGCTCGGATAACATTTTTGAGTCATTCTTTCGCCTAAATGCGTTTTTTTACCATTTCTAAAGGGTTCAGGGGGTCAGAAGCTGAAAAAATTGAAGTCCGATTTTTCACGTCGGTTCCACGTTATTTTGGGCCCAAAACGTTACTTGGGCCTAACTCCTAGCTCATATAACATTTTTCAGTCTTTATTTCTCCTAAATGCGTTTTTCAACCATTTCTAAAGAGTTCGTGAGGTCAGAAGCTGAAAAAAATGAAGTCCGACTCTTCTCATCGGTTCCACTTTGCTCAGGGCCTAAAACGTGTTTTGGGGATAACTCCTAGCTCGGATAACATTTTTAAGTCATTCTTTTGCTTAAATGCGTTTTTTTTTCATTTCTAAAGCGTTCAATAGGTTAGAAGCTGAAAAAATTAAGGTCCGAATTTTCGTGTCGGTTCCTCGTTGCTCTAGGCCCAAAACGTGACTTGGCCTAACTCCTAGCTCGGATAACATTTTTGACCCATTATTTTTCATAAATGCGTTTTTTTACCATTTCTAAAGGGTTCCGGAGGTCAGAACCTGAAAAAATATAAGTCCGATTTTTCGCATCGGTTCCACGTTGTTTTGGGCCCAAAACGTGTTTTGGGACAACCTCGTAGCTCGGATAACTTTATTGAGTCATTCTTTCGCCTAAATGCGTTTTTTTACCATTTCTAAAGGGTTCGTGAGGTCAGAAGCTGAAAAAATTGAAATCCGATTTTTCGCGTCGTTTCCACGTTGCTCTAGGACAAAAACGTGTTTTGGGCCTAAGTCCTTGTTCGGATAACATTTTTGAGTCATTCTTTCGCCTAAATGCGTTTTTTTCCATTTCTAAATTGTTCAGGAGGTCAGAAGCTGAAAAAATTTAAGTTCAATTTTTCGCGTCGGTTCCACGTTGCTTTGTGCCTAAAACAAGTTTTGGGCCTAACTCCTAGCTCGGATAACATTTTTTAGTAATTATTTCACCTAAATGCATTTTTTTAAAAATTTCTAAAGGGTTCGTGAGGTCAGAAGCTGTGAAAAATGAAGTCCGACTTTTCGCAGCGGTTCCACTTTGCTCGTGGCCAAAAACGTGTTTTGGGGCTAACTCCAGCTCGGATAACATTTTTAAGTCATTCTTTTGCTTAAATACGTTTTTTTACCATTTCTAATGCGTTCAGGAGGTCAGAAGCTGATAAAATTGAAGTCCGATTTTTCACATCGGTTCCACGTTGCTCTAGGCCCAAAACTTGACTTGGGCCTAACTCCTAGCTCGGATAACATTTTTGAGTCATTCTTTTTCCTAAATGCGTTTTTACCATTTCTAAACGGTTCCGGATGTCAGAACCTGAATAAATATAAGTCCGATTTTTCGCATCGGTTCCACGTTGTTTTGGGCACAAAACGTGTTTTGGGCCAAACTCCTAGCTCGGATAACTTTTTTGAGTAATTCTTTCGCCTAAATGCGTTTTTTTTACATTTTCTAAAGGGTTCGTGCGGTCAGAAGCTGCAAAAATTGAAGTCCGATTTTTCGCGTCAGTTCCACGTTGCTCTGGCCCCATTGGTATTTTGGGCCTAACTCCTAGCTCGGATAACATTTTTGAGTCATTCTTTCGCCTAAATGCGTTTTTTTACCATTTCTAAAGGGTTCAGGAGGTCAAAAGCTGAAAAATTTGAAGTCCGATTTTTCGCGTCGTTTCCACGTTGCTCTGGGTCTAAAACGTGTTTTGGGCCTAACTCCTTGCTCAGATAACATTTTTGAGTCATTATTTTGCCTAAATGCGTGTTTTACCATTGCTAAATGGTTCAGGAGGTCAGAAACTGGAAAATTTTAAGTCCAATTTTTCGAGTCGGTTCCACGTTGTTTTGTGCCTAAATCGACTTTTGGGCCTCACTCCTAGCTCAGATAACATTTTTTAGTAATTCTTTCACCTAAATGCATTTTTTTTTACCATTTCTAAAGGGTTCGTGAGGTCAGAAGCTGAAAAAATTGAAGTCAGATTTTTCGCGTCAGTTCCACGCTGCTGTGCGCCGAAAACGTGTTTTGGGCCTACCTCCTAGCTCGGATAACATTTTTAAGTCATTCTTTCACCTAAATGCGTTTTTATACCATTTCTAAAGAGTTCAGGAGGTCAGAAACTGAAAAAATTGAAATACGATTTTTCGCGTCTGTTCCACGTTGTTTTGGGCCCAAAACGTGACTTGGGCCTAACTCCTAGCTCATATAACATTTTTGAGTCTTTATTTCTCCTAAATGCATTTTTTACCATTTCTAAATGGTTCGTGAGGTCAAGTGCTGAAAAAAATGAAGTCTGGTTTTTCGCGTCGGTTCCACGTTGCTCTAGGCCCAAAACGCGACTTGGGCCTAAATCCTAGCTCATATAACATTTTTGAGTCATTCTTTTTCCTAAATGCGTTTTTTTACCATTTCTAAAGGGTTCAGGAGGTCAGAAGCTGAAAAAATTGAAGTCCGATGTTTCGCGTCGGTTCCACGTTGCTCTAGGCCCAAAACGTGACTTAGGCTTAACTCCTAGCTCGGATAACATTTTTGAGTCATTATTTTTCCTAAATGCGTTTTTTTTCCAATTCTATAGGGTTTCGGAGGTCAGATTCTGAAAAAATATAACTCCGATTTTTCGTGTCGGTTCCGCGTTGTTCTGGGCCCAAAACGTATTTTGGGCCAATCTCCTACCTCGGATAACTTTTTTGAGTTATTCTTTCGCCTAAATGTGTTTTTTTTCCATTTCTAATGGGTTCGTGAGGTCAGTAAAGAAAAAAATGAAGTCCGACTTTTCGCGTCGGTTCCACGTTGCTCGGGGCCAAAATTGTGTTTGGGGCCAAAAACGTGTTTGGGGCTAACTCCTAGCTCGGATAACATTTTTGAGTCATTCTTTTGCTCAAATGCGTTTTTTTACCATTTCTAAAGGGTTCGTGAGGTCAGAAGCAGAAAAAATTGAATTCCGATTTTTCGAGTCGGTTCCATGTTGATGTGGGCCCAAAACGTGTTTTGGGTCTACCTCCTAGCTCGGATACCATTTTTGAGTCATTCGTTCACCTAAATGCGTTTTTATACCCTCTCTAAAGGGTTCAGGAGGTCTGAAGCTGAAAAAATTGAAGTCCGACTTTTCGTGTTGGTTCCACGTTGCTCTAGGCCTAAAACGTGACTTGGGCCTAACTCTTAGCTCGGATAACATTTTTGAGTCATTCTTGTTCCTAAATGCGTTTTTTTACCATTTTCAAAGGGTTCCGGAGGTCAGAACCTGAAAAAATATAAGTCTGATGTATCTCGTCGGTTCAACGTTGTTCTGGGCCCAAAACGTGTTTTGGGCCAAACTCCAACCCCGGATAACTTTTTTGAGTCATTCTTTCGCCTAAATGCGTTTTTTTACCATTTCTAAAGGGTTCGTGAGGTCAGAAGCTGAAAAAAATGAAGTCCGACATTTCGCGTCGGTTCCACGTTACGTGGGGTCAAAAACGTGTTTTGGGGCTAACTCCTAGCTTGGATAACATTTTTGAGTTAATTTTTTGCTTAAATGCGTTATTTTACCATTTCTAATGTGTTCAGGAGGTCTGAAGCTGAAAAAATTGAAGTCCGATTTTTCGCTTCGGTTTCACGTTGTTCTGGTCCCTAAACGTGACTTGGGCCTAACTCCTAGCTCATATAACATTTTTGAGTATTTCTTTCGCCTAAATGAGTTTTTTTACCATTTCTAAATGGTTCGTGAGGTCAGGAGCCGAAAAAAATGAAGTCCGACTTTTCGCGTAGATTCCGCGTTGCTCGTGGCCAAAAACATGTTTTGGGGCTAACTCCTAGCTCGAATAACTTTTTTTAGTCACCCTTTTCCTTAAATGCGTTTTTTTACCATTTCTAAAGCGTTCAGGAGGTCAGAAGCAGAAAAAATTGAAGTCCGATTTTTCGGGTCGGTTCCACGTTGACTTGGGCCTAAATCCTAGCTCATATAACATTTTTGAGTCTTTCTTTTGCCTAAATGCGTTTTTTTTAAATTTCTAAAGGGTTCGTGATTTCAGAAGCTGAAAACATTGAAGTCCGATTTTTCGCGTCTGTTCCACGTTGCTGTGGGCCTAGAACGTGTTTTGGGCCTACCTCCTAGCTCGGATAACATTTTTGAGTCATTCTTTCACCTAAATGCGTTTTTTTACCATTTTTAAAGGGTTCAGGAGGTCAGAAGCTGAAAAAATTGAAGTCCGATTTTTCGCGTCGGTTCCACGTTGCTCTAGGCCCAAAACGTGACTTGGGCCTAACTCCTAGCTCGGATAACATTTTTGAGTCATTTTTTCGCTTTAATGCGTTTTTTTACCATTTCTAGAGGGTTCGTGAGGTCAGAAGCTGAAAAAAATGAAGTCTGACTTTTCGCAACGGTTCCACGTTGCTGTGGGTCCAAAACGTGTTTTGGGCCTACCTCCTAGCTCGGATAACATTTTTGAGTCATTCATTCACCTAAATACGTTTTTATACCCTTTCTAAAGGGTTCAGGAGGTCAGAAGCTGAAAAAATTGAAGTCATAGTTTTCGCGTCGCTTCCACGTTGCTCGGGGCCAAAAACGTGTTTTGGGGCTAACTCCTAGCTCGGATAACATTTTTGAGTCATTCTTTTGCGTAAATACGTTTTTTAACCATTTCTAAAGGGTTCGTGAGGTCAGAAGCTGAAAAAATTGAAGTCCGATTTTTCGCGTCTGTACCACAATGCTGTGGGCCCAGAACGTGTTTTGGGCCTACCTCCTAGCTCTGATAACATTTTTGAGTCATTCTTTCGCCTAAATGTGTTTTTATACCCTTTTTAAAGGGTTCAGGAGGTCAGAAGCTGAAAAAAAATGAAGTCCGACTTTTCGCGTCGGTTCCACATTGTTTTGGGCCTAAAACGTGACTTGGGCCTAACTCTTAGCTCGGATAACATTTTTGAGTAATTTTGCCTCTTCAATGCGTTTTTTTACCATTTGTAAAGGGTTCAGGAGGTCAGAAGCTGAAAAAATTGAAGTTCGATTTTTCAGGTCGGTTTCTCGTTGTTCTGGTCCCAAAACGTTACTTGGGAATAACTCCTAGCTCATATAACATTTTTGAGTATTTCCTTCGCCTAAATACGTTTTTTTACCATTTCTAAATGGTTCGTGAGGTCAGGAGTCGAAAAAATTGATGTCCGACTTTTCGCGTCGGTTCCACGTTGCTCGGGGCCAAAAACATGTTTTGGGTCTTACTCCTAGCTCGGATAACTTTTTTTAGTCACTCTTTTTCTTAAATGCGTTTTTTTACCATTTCTAAAGCGTTCAGGAGGTCAGAAGTTGAAAAAATTGAAGTCCGATTTTTCGAGTCGGTTCCACTTTGATCTGGGCCCAAAATGTGACTTTGGCCGAACTCCTACCTCATATAACATTTTTGAATCTTTCTTTTGCCTAAATGAGTTTTTTTACCATTTCTAAAGGGTTCGGGGTGTCAGAAGCTGAAAACATTGAAGTCCGATTTTTCGCGTCTGTTCCACGATGTTGTGGGCCCAGAACGTGTTTTGGGCCTACCTCCTAGCTCGGATAACATTTTTGAGTCATTATTTCATCTAAATGCGTTTTTTTTCCATTTTTAAAGGGTTCAGGAGGTCAGAAGCTGAAAAAATTGCAGTCCGACTTTTCGCGTCGGTTCCACGTTGCTCTAGGCCCAAAACGTGACTTATGCCTAATTCCTAGTTCGGATAACATTTTTGAGTCGTTCTTTTTCCTAAATGCGTTTTTTTACCATTTATAAAGGGTTCCGGAGGTCAGAACCTGAATAAATATAAGTCTGATGTTTCGCGTCGGTTCCACGTTGTTTTGGGCCCAAAACGTGTTTTGGGCCAAACTCCTACCTCGGATAACTTTTTTGAGTCATACTTTCGCCTAAATGCGTTTTTTTACCATTTCTAAAGGGTTCGTGAGGTCAGAAGCTGAAAAAAATGCAGTCCGACTTTTCGCGTCGGTTCCACGGTTCTCAGGGCCTAAAACGTGACTTGGGCCTAACTCTTAGCTCGGATAACATTTTTGAGTAATTTTTCCACCTCAATGCGTTTTTTTAACCATTTGTAAAGGGTTCAGGAGGTCAGAAGCTGAAAAAATTGAAGTCCGATTTTTCGCGTCGGTTCCACGTTGCTCTAGGCCCAAAATGTGTTTTAGGCCTAACTCTTAGCTTGGATAAAATTTTTGAGTCATTCTTTTTCCTAAATGCGTTTTTTTACCATTTTTAAAGGGTTCCGGAGGTCAGAACCTGAAAAAATATAAGTCTGATGTTTCGCGTCGGTTCAACGCTGTTCTGGGCCCAAAACGTGTTTTGGGCCAAACTCCAACCCCGGATAACTTTTTTGAGTCATTCTTTCGCCTAAATGTGTTTTTTTTACCATTTTTAATGGGTTCGTGAGGTCAGAAGCTGAAAAAAATGAAGTACGACTTTTCGCGTTGGTTCCACGTTCTGTGGGACCAAAAACGTGTTTTGGGGCTAACTCCTAGCTCGGATAACATTTTTGAGTCATTCTTTTGCTTAAATGCGTTTTTTTTACCATTTCTAAAGGGTTCGGGAGGTCGGAAGCTGAAAAAATTGAAGTCCGATTTTTCGCTTCGGTTTCACGTTGTTACGGGTGCCCAAAACGTGATTTTGGGCCTAACTCCTAGCTCGAGATAACATTTTTGAGTCTTTCTTTCGCCTAAATGCGTTTTTTTACCATTTCTAAATGGTTCGTGAGGTCAATAGCCGAAAAAAATGAAGTCCGACTTTTCCGTCGGTTCCACGTTGCTCGGGGAAAAAAACATGTTTTGGGGCTAACTCCTAGCTCGGATAACTTTTTTTAGTCACTCTTTTCCTCAAATGCGTTTTTTTACCATTTCTAAAGGTTTCGTGAGGTCAGAAGCTGAAAAAATTGAAGTTCGATTTTTTCGCGTCAATTCCACGTTGCTCAGGGCCCAAAACGTGTTTTAAGCCTAACTCCTAGCACGGATAACATTTTTCATTCATTCTTTCGCCTAAATGCGTTTTTATACCATTTCCAAAGGGTTCGTGAGGTCAGAAGCTGAAAAAATTAAAGTCCGATTTTTCGCGTCGGTTCCACGTTACTCTGGGCCCAAAACGTATTTTGGGCCTAACTCCTAGCTTGGATAACATTTTTGAGTCATTCTTTCACCTAAATGCGTTTTTTAACATTTCTAAAAGGTTCAGGAGGTCAGAAGCCGAAAAAATTGAAGTCCGATTTTTCGCGTCGGTTCCGTGTTGCTCTGGGCCGAAAACGTGTTTTGGGCCAAACCCCTAGCTCGGATAACATTTTTGAGTTATTATTTAGCCTAAATGCGATTTTTTCACCATTTCTAAAGGGTTCGTGAGGTCAACAGCTGAAAAAATTGAAGTCCGATTTTTCTGTCGGTTCCATGTTTCTCTAGGCCGAAAACATGTTTTGGGCCTAACTCCTAGCTCGGATAACATTTTTGATTCATTCCTTTGCTTAAAGGGATATTATCTCAGATAATCCCGACTTATAGGCTTTTTTCCAATATAACCCCGACTTTAGCAGCCCTATCTCCGATAACCCAGAACTTGATTTTTGTCGTTAAGCCTGACGGAATTGTTAACGGTGTTAACTATTTTCAAACAAACATCCTTCTTTCTCTCTCTTGTTCTTCATCTCTTCTCTTTCTCTCTCTTGTTCTTAATCTCTTCTCAAGCATTCATCCTTCTTTCTCTCTTAATATTCATCCACTCCTTGATGTCTTCATCCTTACTGTAAAAAGGAAAAAAGTACTCATAAAATTTGATCTTCTTCCTCCCTTCCACCATTTTCTCTCACCTCCCTTCTTCCTCCATGGAAGTTGATCTTCACCTACCCCTCTCTCTCTCCTTTGACCTTCAGTCGACACGCTACCGCCAATTTCTCGCGATATCATATCTTTCTTCCACCACTGCTCATTTTCTCCATCTCCCCAAAAATAAAAAAAGACACAGTAAAAAATAAAAAATAAAAAAGCAAAGTGGATTTCAGAATCTGAGTACCAGCCAATTTTAATAAAGTGGCCAAGATTTCCTCCTCAAATTTTCATTTTCAGAGGAGAGAGAAAAACTCACATTCTTTTTCAACCCTTACTATAACAAGTACAAATGGTTTGAGTCGTGAGTCGATTGTTGATGTTCAAGGTTTATCAACTGGTGAATCCATTAAAGGCACCTCGCAGCAACTGGTGAATCCATTAAAGTTCTCAACTTGTGAGTTTGAGTTTCTGGGTTTGTTGGGTTTTGATTTTGTTGAGGAGAAGACAAGATTTTAATTTCTGGGTTGTTGTTTTTTCTCGTTTTTTTCTGGGTTTTTTGAGTTTTGTGAGAGAGGAGAGATAATATGAAGAAGGTTATAATTGTGGAGGATTAACAATGGTTGATTTCGTGGTATTTGGGTTTGAATGTTTGATAAGTTGAGGTATTTTTGGGCTGTTTTGTGGGGTGAGATGGAATGGTGTAATGAATGGATAAAGCTTAGTTGGGATACACACCTAATTTCATCAACGTTTTGTCATTTGCCATTAATGAATGTTTGAGAGGAGATGAAGAACAAGAGAGAGAAAGACATGAGTTTGGTTTTTTTATTTTAAAAAAAAAGGCAGTAAGTTGGGTTGTTTGAACAAAGTTAACGCCGTTAACAATTCCGTCAGGTTTAATGACAAAATACAAGTTTAGGGTCATCTGAGAAAAAAAAAATATGTGAGGGTTATTTGGGAAAAGGCCTATAAGTCAGGGTTATCTGAGATAATATCCCTTGCTTAATGCGTTTTCTTACCATTTCTAAAGGGTTCGTGAGGTCAGAATCTGAAAAAATTATATTCCGATTTTTCGCATCGGTTCCACGTTGTTGTGGGCCCAAAACGCCTACCTCCTAGCTCGGATAACATTTTTGAGTCATTCAATCACCTAAATGCGTTTTTATAACCGTTCCAAAGTGTTCAGGAGGTCAGAAGCTGAAAAAATTGAAGTCATAGTTTTCGCGTCACTTCCACGTTGCTCGGGGCCAAAAACGTGTTTTGGGGCTAACTCCTAGCTCGGATAACATTTTTGAGTCATTCTTTTGCTTAAATGCGTTTTTTTAACCATTTCTAAAGGGTTCGTGAGGTCAGAAGCTGAAAAAATTAAAGTCCGGTTTTTCGCGTCGGTTCCACGTTGTTGTGGGCCCTAAACGACTTTTGGGCCTAACTTCTTGCTCGGATAACATTTTTGAGTCATTCTACTGCCTAAATGCGTGTTTTACCATTGCTAAATGGTTCAGGAGGTCAGAAGCTGAAAAAATTTAAGTCCAATTTTTCGCGTCGGTTCCACGTTGCTTTGTGCCTAAAACGAATTTTGGGCCTAACTCCTTGCTCGGATAACATTTTTTAGTAATTCTTTCACCTAAATACATTTTTTTACCATTTCTAAAGGGTTCGTGAGGTCAGAGGCTGAAAAAATTAAAGTCCGATTTTTCGCGTCGGTTCCACGTTGCTATAGGCCCAAAACGTGACTTGTGCCTAACTCCTAGCTCGGATAACATTTTTGAGTCATTTTTTCGCCTAAATGCATTTTTTTACCATTTCTAAGGGGTTCGTCAGGTCGAAGCTGAAAAAATTGAAGTCATTCTTTTTCCTAAATGCGTTTTTTTCCATTTCGTTGCTCGTGGCCCAAAAACGTGTTTTGGGGCTAACTCCTAGCTCGGATAACATTTTCAAGTCATTCCTTTGCTTAAATACGTTTTTTTACCATTTATAAAGCGTTTAGGAGGTCAGAAGCTGAAAAAATTGAAGTCCGACTTTTCGCATCGGTTCCACGTTGCTCGGGACCAAAACGTGTTTTGGGGCTAACCCCTAGCTCGGATAACATTTTTGAGTCATTCTTTATGCTTAAATGCGTTTTTTTACCATTTCTAAAGGGTTCGGGAGGTCGAGAACTGAAAAAATTGAAGTCCGAGTTTTTCGCGTCGGTTCCACGTTGTTATAGGCCCATAACGTGACTTGTGCATAACTCCTAGCTCAGATAACATTTTTGAATCATTTTTTTCGCTTTAATGCGTTTTTTTACCATTTCTAAAGGGTTCGTGAGGTTAGAAGCTGAATAAAATGAAGTCCATCTTTTCGCGTCGGTTCCACGTTGCTCGGGGCCAAAAACGTGTTTTGGGGCTAACTCCTAGCTCGGATAACATTTTTGAGTCATTCTTTTGCTAAAATGCGTTTTTTTACCATTTCAAAAGGGTTCGGGAGGTCAGAAGCTGAAAAAATTAAAGTTCGATTTTTCGCGTCGGTTCCACGTTGCTGTGGGCCCAAAACATGTTTTGGGCCTACCTCCTAGATCGGATAACATTTTTGAGTCATTCTTTCACCTAAATGCGTTTTTATACCCTTTCTAAAGGGTTCAGGAGGTCAGAAGCTGAAAAAATTGAAGTTCGACTTATCGCGTCGGTTCCACGTTGCTTTGGGCCTAAAACGTGACTTGGGCCTAACTCTTAGCTCGGATAACATTTTTGAGTAATTTTTCCAACTCAATGCGTTTTTTTACCATTTGTAAAGGGTTCAGGAGGTCAGAAGCTGAAAAAATTGAAGTCCGATTTTTCGCGTCGGTTCCACGTTGCTCTAGGCCCAAAACGTGACTTAGGCCTAACTCCTAGCTCGGATAACATTTTTGAGTCATTCTTTTTCCTAAATGCGTATTTTTACCATTTATAAAGGGTTCCGGAGGTCAGAACCTGAAAAAATATAAGTCTGATGTTTTGCGTCGGTTCCACGTTGTTCTGGGATAACTTTTTTGAATCATTCTTTCGCCTAAATGCGGTTTTTTACCATTTATAAAGGGTTCGAGAGGTCAGAAGCCGAAAAAAATGCAGTCCGACTTTTCACGTCGGTTCCACGTTGCTCGGGGCCAAAAACGTGACTTGGGCCTAACTCCTAGCTCATATAACATTTTTGAGTCTTTCTTTTGCCTAAATGCGTTTTTTTACCATTTCTAAAGGGTTCGTGATGTCAGAAGCTGAAAACATTGAAGTCCGATTTTTCGCGTCTGTTCCACGTTGCTCAAGCCCTAAAACGTGACTTGGGCCTAACTCTTAGCTCGGATAACATTTATGAGTCATTTTTCCGCCTCAATGCGTTTTTTTACCATTTCTAAACGGTTCGTGAGGTCAGAAGCTGAAAAAAAAATGAAGGCCGACATTTCGCGTCGGTTCAACGTTGCTCGGGGCAAAAAATGTGGTTTGGGGCTAACTCCTAGCTCGGATAACATTTCTGAGTCATTATTTCGCTTAAATGCGTTTTTTTTACCATTTCTAAAGCGTTCAGGAGGTCAGAAGCTGAAAAAATTGAAGTCCGAGTTTTCGCGTCGGTTCCACCTTGCTCTAGGCCCAAAACGTGACTTGGGCCTAACTCCTAGCTCGGATAACATTTTTGAGTCATTTTTTCGCCTCAATGCGTTTCTTTTACCATTTCTATAGGGTTTAGGAGGTCAAAAGCTGAAAAAATTGAAATTCGATTTTTCGCGTCGGTTCCACGTTGCATGGACCCAAAAAGTGGCTTAGGCCTAACTCCTATATATCGGATAACATTTTGGAATCATTCTTTTTCCTAAATGCGTTTTTGTACCATTTCTAATGGGTTCCGGAGGTCAGAACCTGAAAAAATATAAGTCCGATTTTCACGTCGGTTCCACATTGTTCTGGGCCCAAAACGTGTTTTTTGCCAAACTCCTAGCTCAGAAAACTTTTTTGAGTCATTCTTTCGCCTAAATGCATTTTCTTACCATTTCTAAAGGGTTCGTGAGGTCAGAAGTTGAAAAAAATGAAGTCCGACTTTTCGCGTCGGTTCCACGTTGCTCGGGGACAAAAACGTGTTTTGGGGCTAACTCCTAGCTCGGATAACATTTGAAAGTCATTCTTTTGGTTAAATACGTTTTTTGACTATTTATAAAGCGTTCAGGAGGTCAGAAACTGAAAAAATTGAAGTCCGACTTTTCGCGTCGGTTCCACGTAGCTCGGGGCCAAAAAAGTTTTTTGGGCTATCTCCTAGCTCGGATAACTTTTTTGAGTCATTATTTTGCTTAAATGCATTTTTTTACCATTTCTAAAGCGTTCAGGAGGTGAGAAGCTGAAAAAATTGAAGTCCGATTTTTCGCGTCGGTTCCACGTTGCTCTAGGCCCAAAACTTGACTTGTGCCTAACTCCTAGCTCGGATAACATTTTTGAATCATTTTTTCGCTTTAATGCGTTTTTTTACCATTTCTAAAGGGTTCGTGAGGTCAGAAGCTGAAAAAAATGAAGTACGACTTTTCGTGTCGGTTCCACGTAGCTCGGGGTTAAAAACGTGTTTTGGGCTAACTCCTAGCTCAAATAACATTTTTGAGTCATTCTTTCACCTAAATGCGTTTTTATACCCTTTCTAAAGGGTTCAGGATGTCAGAAGCTGAAAAAATTGAAGTCATACTTTTCGTGTCGCTTCCACGTTGATCGGGGCCAAAAACATGTTTTGGGGCTAACTCGTAGCTCGGATAACATTTTTGAGTCATTCTTTTGCTTAAATGCGTTTTTTTACCATTTCTAAAGGGTTCGTGAGGTCAGAAGCAGAAAAAAGTGAATTCCGATTTTTCGCGTCGGTTCCACGTTGATGTGGGTCCAAAACGTGTTTTGGGTCTACCTCCTAGCTCGGATATCATTTTTGAGTCATTCGTTCACCTAAATGCGTTTTTATACCCTTTGTAAAGGGGTCAGGAGGTCTGAAGCTGAAAAAATTGAAGTCCGACTTTTCGCGTCGGTTCCACGTTGCTCTAGGCCTAAAATGTGACTTGGGCCTAACTCTTAGCTCGGATAACATTTTTATTAATTTTTCCGCCTCAATGGGTTTTTTTACCATTTGTAAAGGGTTCAGGAGGTCAGAAGCTGAAAAATTGAAGTCCGATTTTTAGCGTCGGTTCCACGTTGCTCTAGACCCAAAACGTGACTTAGGCCTTACTCTTATCTCGGATAACATTTTTGAGTCATTCTTTTTCCTAAATGCGTTTTTTTACCATTTTTAAAGGGTTCCGGAGTTGAGAACATGAAAAAATATAAGTCTGATGTATCTCGTCGGTTCAACGTTGTTCTGGGCCCAAAACGTGTTTTTGGCCAAACTCCAACCCCGGATAACTTTTTTGAGTCATTCTTTCGCCTAAATGCGTTTTTTTACCATTTCTAAAGGGTTCGTGAGGTCATAAGCTGAAAAAAATGAAGTCCGACATTTCACGTCGGTTCCACGTTGCGTGGGGCCAAAAACGTGTTTTGGGGCTAACTCCTAGCTCGGATAACATTTATGAGTTAATTTTTTGCTTAAATGCGTTTTTTTACCATTTCTAAAGTGTTCAGGAGGTCAGAAACTGAAAAAATTGAAGTCTGATTTTTGGCTTCGGTTTCACGTTGTTCTTGTCCCTAAACGTGACTTGGGCCTAACTCGTAGCTCATATAACATTTTTGAGTATTTCTCTCGCCTAAATGCGTTTTTTTACCATTTCTAAATGGTTCGTGAGGTCAGGAGCCGGAAAAAATGAAGTCCGACTTTTCGCGTCGGTTCCACGTTGCTCGGGGCCAAAAACATGTTTTGGGGCTAACTCCTAGCTCGAATAACTTTTTTTAGTCACTCTTTTCCTTAAATGCTTTTTTTTACCATTTCTAAAGCGTTCAGGAGGTCAGAAGCTGAAAAAATTGAAGTCCGATTGTTCGGGTCGGTTCCACGTTGATCTGGGCCCCAAACGTGACTTGGGCCTAAATCGTAGCTCATATAACATTTTTGAGTCTTTCTTTTGCCTAAATGCGTTTTTTTAAAATTTCTAAAGGGTTCGAGATGTCAGAAGCTGAAAACATTGAAGTCCGATTTTTCGCGTCTGTTCCACGTTGCAGTGGGCCCAGAACGTGTTTTGGGCCTACCTCGTAGCTCGGATAACATTTTTAAGTCATTCTTTCACCTAAATGCGTTTTTTTACCATTATTAAAGGGTTCAGGAGGTCAGCAGCTGAAAAAATCGAAGTCCGATTTTTCGCGTCGGTTCCACGTTGTTCTAGGCCCAAATCGTGACTTGTGCCTAACTCCTAGCTCGGATAACATTTTTGAGTCATTTTTTCTCTTTAATGCGTTTTTTACCATTTCTAGAGGGTTCGTGAGGTCAGAAGCTGAAAAAAATGAAGTCCGACTTTTCGCATCGGTTCCACGTTGCTATGGGTCCAAAACGTGTTCTGGGCCTACCTCCTAGCTCGGATAACATTTTTGAGTCATTCATTCACCTAAATGCGTTTTTATACCCTTTCTAAAGGGTTCAGGAGGTCGGAAGCTGAAAAAATTGAAGTCATAGTTTTCGCGTCGCTTCCACGTTGCTCGGGGCAAAAAACGTGTTTTGGGGCTAACTCCTAGCTCGGATAACATTTTTGAGTCATTCTTTTATGTAAATGCGTTTTTTAACCATTTCTAAAGGGTTCGTGAGGTCAGAAGCTAAAAAAATTGAAGTCCGATTTTTCGTGTCTGTTCCACGATGTTGTGGGCCCAGAACGTGTTTTGGGCCTACCTCCTAGCTCGGATAACATTTTTGAGTCATTCTTTCGCCTAAATGTGTTTTTATACCCTTTCTAAAGGGTTCAGGAGGTCAGAAGCTGAAAAAATTGAAGTCCGACTTTTCGCGTCGGTTCCACATTGCTTTGGGCCTAAAACGTTAGTTGGGCCTAACTCTTAGCTCGGATAACATTTTTGAGTAATTTTTCCTCCTCAATGCGTTTTTTTACCATTTGTAAAGGGTTCAGGAGGTCAGAAGCTGAAAAAATTGAAGTCCGATTTTTCGCGTCGGTTCCACGTTGCTCTAGGCCCAAAACGTGACTTAGGCCTAACTCCTACCTCGGATAACTTTTTTGAGTCATTCTTTCGCCTAAATGCGTTTTTTTACCATTTCTAAAGGATTCGTGAGGTCAGAAGCTGAAAAAAATACAGTCTGACTTTTCAGGTCGGTTCCACGTTGCTCGGGGCCAAAAACGTGTTTTGGGCCTAACTCCTAGCTCGGATTACATTTTTGAGTTATTTTTTTGCTTAAATGCGTTTTTTTACCATTTCTAAAGCGTTCAGGAGGTCAGAAGCTGAAAAAATTAAAGTTCGATTTTTCACGTTGTTTTGGTCCCAAAACGTTACTTGGGACTAACTCCTAGCTCATATAACATTTTTTAGTATTTCTTCGCCTAAATGCGTTTTTTTACCATTTCTAAATGGTTCGTGAGGTCAGGAGCCGAAAAAATTGATGTCCGACTTTTCGCGTCGGTTCCACGTTGCTCGGGGCCTAAAACATGTTTTGGGGCTTACTCCTAGCTCGGATAACTTTTTTTAGTCACACTTTTTCTTAAATGCATTTTTTTACCATTTCTAAAGCGTTCAGGAGGTCAAAAGTTGATAAAAATGAAGTCCGATTTTTCGCGTCGGTTCCACTTTGATTTGGGCCCAAAATGTGACTTGGGCCGAACTCCTAGCTCATATAACATTTTTGAATCTTTCTTTTGCCTAAATGCGTTTTTTTTACCATTTCTAAAGGGTTCGTGGTGTCAGAAGCTGAAAACATTGAAGTCCGATTTTTCGCGTCTGTTCCACGATGTTGTGGGCCCAGAACGTGTTTTGGGCCTACCTCCTAGCTCGGATAACATTTTTGAGTTATTCTTTCACATAAATGCGTTTTTTTACCATTTTTAAAGGGTTCAGGAGGTCAGAAGCTGAAAAAATTGAAGTCCGATTTTTCGTGTCGGTTCCCCGTTTCTTTGGGCCTAAAACGTGACTTGTGCCTAACTCTTAGCTCGGATAACATTTTTGAGTAATCTTTCTTCCTCAATGCGTTTTTTTACCATTTGTAAAGGGTTCAGGAGGTCAGAAGCTGAAAAAATTGAAGTCCGATTTTTCGCGTCGGTTCTGTAACACCCCGACTTTCATACATCCTTATTAAGTTAATTAATCAGGATTAGCAGTGGAAGACTTAGCTTAGTCGGCGCGTTACCGCCGTACTTTCCACTAGGGGAAAATACAAGGCGACATTTAACATTAACTTACATGGACATTACTTTGATTTGACACTCTTAAAAGAGACACTTTAATAGTAGATTAATATTTTCTAAAAATTTCGGCAGAGTTCCCTTTGTAAATTAGACAACCCAAATGGGAAAATGTTTGAAAAACCTGTTACAAATAAAATATACCAAATCCAGAACTCAACGCTTTCGCGGAGCAGCAGCTAAAGAGAAACAGGAGCACTATTGCTCAACCAGAACTAGGAATAAAACTAAATCATTACTTATTAACTAATACAAAGTGGAACGCCCTCGCCTCAAAAGAAATGTAAAACAATCATAGCTGAGCTCTTAGCACGTAACTGCTTCTATCTTGGAAAAGATGCTTCAGAACTTCAACCTGAAACTATTGTAACACTGCCACCCACCAAGTGACAGGCCACAGTAGTGACAAAACAAAACATTGACAGACACATCAGCACAACGCTGAGTACTAACCCATAAAACATTCTTAAAACATGCTTTGGTGTCTACGACTCTCACGTAATCAACACGTTCACATCATTCATAACCGTATCACAACAACATAGCAACATTCACATAATCCATTATCATTCATCATGTTTCATGACCTTTAACTACTTTCAGAAATCATAGCAGAGTCGTAACATCATCATAGTTCTTTCATATCAAAGCAGAAGACATACTTTCATATCATGAGAAAATAAACATTCATAAACATATACTTCAAGTCATACAGAATATCATAAATCATCATCATCTTTCATTTACTTAACTAGTAATGATCGTACTTATCGAAATCAGCATTCGTTCATAAACATCACTAATCATCATATTCATAAAACATTCCATATTTCCTAATCCAATCATCGATAACATAATGTGTGAAATCATAAAACATAATCGCAATCATAATCATACTTCCGTAACATCATAGTCATCATACTGCATAACATTAAATCATAAAATCATCAACATAACAAATATTTCATTTCATATCATAAGTTTCATCATAATCTTTTCATCTTTTAACTTGGTAACTGGCGAGTATAGACATGCGGGACGTCTCCCACCATGTGATGATCCTCAAGGAGCCCAGCTCCCTTGTTGGATACACCACCATGCGATGATCCTCAAGGAGCCCAGCTCCCTTGTTGGATACACCGCTCGAGACATGTGGGACGTCTCCCACCATGTGATGATCCTCAAGGAGCCCAGCTCCCTTGTTGGATACACCACCATGCGATGATCCTCAAGGAGCCCAGCTCCCTTGTTGGATACACCGCTCGCACCAAAATAACATGCGGTACCCCTCAAGGAGCCCGGCTCCCTTTTCGGGTGTACGGCGGGTGCGAAGGTACGTGCACGACCAAAAGTAGATAAGCGTAACATTATCTTTGCCCGGAACCTCTTTCACTTTTATTTATCATGTTTCGTTTGTTTAGCATTCATCGGCATAAGCCATAGATCTTTCATGAATCATACTTGAGCATCAATAACTCATAAGATCATCATTTACGAAACTCATTCGAAAACAAAATTAAGTATCCCGCAATCCATTTAAAGAATCACATCACAAAATCCTTAACATAATTATAAACATCATTTCACAAACACATTTCGAAGGGAATCGTGGGTGTTAGCAATAGATGTTACTTTCTATACTTTCAGATCGTTTCAGAATGATCATAACGTAAATTTTACATAATAGGAAATTGTAAGCATATCTCATACCTTTAAGTACTTTCAAGAATAACATAAACATATCAGAAGCATAGCAGAAACATAACAGTCTTTTCGTATCTCATATCGTTTAAGAGTCATTCATACTTTCAGATGGTTTCAGAATTAAAAGGCATACTTTATCATATTCAGAATACATGAACATATATCATAGCAAACATTTCATACTTCGTCATTCATAAGAACAAGAGTCATCTTTTCACACTTTTCGATCCTTTATAAGACAGGAAGTACTATTCCATACTACATCCATATACTAAGCTTATTAGTGATATAATTCCCATAATCGACTATCGTCATCAAACATGATTCGACTCTAGACAGTTCTCACAATAGTCCAATGATGCACTTTCTTAGCTTTCCAACTTACTAAAATATAACAATAAACCTGATATAGTTAACAAATGTACTTTAAATGTCATATAATACCAAGATATTTGAGAGTCAATATATTATCTCAATTCTAAACATGGTAAAGCTGACAAATGGCTAATCAAAACACTTTTGGAAACCTTCAAGTTCATAAACTTAATAGGACATGAACAAGGTAAGTAAAACTTGCATTCTTTATCATCTCAATTCCTCTTTCACCCATACATCTTTTTAACCTCGTGGACGAATACTTAACCATCATATTGAACACATCATTCCATAAAGGTAATTAAGTAATTCACTAAAACTTCTTAACAAATATCTTCATCACATAGTTACCAATAATCCATCGTTAGTAATTATAACACACCATAAATTAGTCTAAATTCCATAAATAGTATAGTTTTAGGCCACTAAAAGTGTCATAGTTCGCAAATTGTAAGTTTATTAGGAAATCAACAAGACAACTCCCACTGTCTTTAGAGTTCACCAAATCAGTTTCATCGACTCAATCAAATTTCATCAATTCAATCAATTTCATCAACCAACTCCAATTTCATCCAAGATTAATATTAACCAAATCTTACAATTAATTCAAGTAATACCAGAAAGAAATTAGCATACTTGTGACACTTATAATAACACAAGAAATCAAAACATCAATATTTAGTACCCAAATTTCAGAATTTATAAACTCAATAATAACCTCCAACATGAGGAGAATAGAAGGAGAAGAAGAGAGGGGTATAGTACCTCATAGAGCAAAGAAAGGAAAAACAAGAAAACAGTAGCAACACCACCATCCACGAGCAACAACAGAAACGCGAGAGGAAGAGGAGAGCAGCGAGGAGCAGGGAGCTCGAACAGCAGCAGCACCGTGCGAGGGGGGGGAAACTGCGCGTGCGGTGCGCCGTCCGGGCCACCGACGCAGGTCGCCGGCGAGAGGAAGGAGGAAAACGACGGAGTGAGAGAGAGAAGGGTGAGGGGGCTTTGGGGTTTCTTTCGGGGAGGAGAGAGAGAAATATGGGTTGGGGTTTCTTTGGGTGAGGGGAGAGATATAAGGGGGTGCTTGGGGTTTTCACGGGAGAGAGAGAAAATGGGGTTCTGGGGTTTCTTTCAAGAGAGAGAAATGGGGTTTGGGTTAGGGGTTTCTTTTAGGAGTAAGGAAAAATAAGGGGTTGGGTTTCCTTGGGTGAGAAATAACATGAGAGAGAGAGAATGAATTTAACATTCATTTGGTTATTTAAAATCCAAATATATTATTCTTATCTTTAAAAAAAAACAAATTAATAAACACACTACAACATTTTAATTTAAAACTCATATGCCAACTCAAATAAAATAAGAATTTTCAAAACATAATTAACTTTATAAGTATAATTAACGCTAATTAAAACGCTCTTAAAAATCGAGGTATTACAGGTTCCACGTTGCTCTAGGCCCAAAACGTGACTTAGGCCTAACTCCTACCTCGGATAACTTTTTTGAGTCATTCTTTCGCCTAAATACGTTTTTTTACCATTTCTAAAGGGTTCGTGAGGTCAGAAGCTGAAAAAAATGCAGTCCGACTTTTCGCGTCGGTTCCACGTTGCTCGGGGCCAAAAACGTGTTTGGGGGCTAACTCCTAGCTCGGATAACATTTTTGAGTTATTTTTTTGCTTAAAGGCGTTTTTTTACCGTTTCTAAAGCGTTCAGGAGGTCAGAAGCTGAAAAAATTGAATTCCGATTTTTGCCGTCGGTTTCACGTTGTTCTGGTCCCAAAACGTTACTTGGGCCTAACTCCTAGCTCATATAACATTTTTGAGTCTTTCTTTCGCCTAAATGCGTTTATTTACCATTTCTAAATGGTTCGTGAGGTCAGGAGCCGAAATAATTGATGTCCGACTTTTCGCGTCGGATCCACGTTGCTCGGGGCCAAAAACATGTTTTGGGGCTAACTCCTAGCTCAGATAACTTTTTTTAGTCACTCTTTTCCTTAAATGCGTTTTTTTACCATTTCTAAAGGGTTCGTGGGGTCAGAAGCAGAAAAAATTGAATTTCGATTTTTCGCGTCGGTTCCACACCTCCTAGCTCGGATATCATTTTTGAGTCATTCTTTCACCTAAATGCGTTTTTATACCCTTTCTAGAGGGTTCAGGAGGTCAGAAGCAGAAAAAATTGAAGTCCGACTTTTCGCGTCGGTTCAACGTTGCTATGGGCTTAAAAAGTGACTTAGGCCTAACTCTTAGCTCGGATAACATTTTTGAGTAATTTTTCCGCCTCAATGCGTTTTTTTACCATTTGTAAAGGGTTCAGGAGGTCAGAAGTTGAAAAAATTGAAGTCCGATTTTTCGCGTCGGTTACACGTTGCTCTAGGCCCAAAACGTGACTTAGGCCTAACTACTAGCTCGGATAACATTTTTGAGTCATTCTTTTTCCTAAATGCGTTTTTTTACCATTTATAAAGGGTTCCGAAGGTCAGAACCTGAAAAAATATAACTCTGATGTTTCGCGTCGGTTCCACGTTGTTCTGGGCCTAAAACGTGTTTTGGGAAAAACTCCTAGCTCGGATAACTTTTTTGAGTCATTATTTAGCCTAATTGCGTTTTTTTTACCATTTCTAAAGGGTTTCTGAGGTAAGAAGCTGAAAAAAATGAAGTCCGACTTTTCGTGTCGGTTCCACGTTGCTCTAGGCCAAAAAGGTGTTTTGGGCCTAACTCCTAGCTCGGATAACATTTTTGAGTCATTCTTTTTCCTAAATGCGTTTTTGTACAATTTATAAAGGGTTCCGGAGGTCAGAACCTGACAAAATAAAAGTCCGATTTTTCGCGCCGGTTCCACGTTGCTATAGGCCCAAAACGTGACTTGGGCCGAACTCCTAGCTCATATAACATTTTTGAGTCTTTCTTTTGCCTAAATACGTTTTTTTACCATTTCTAAAGGGTTCGTGATGTCTGAAGCTGAAAACATTGAAGTCCGATTTTTCGCGTCTGTTCCACGATGCTGTGGGCCCATAACGTGTTTTGGGCCTACCTCCTAGCTCGGATAACATTTTTCAGTCATTCTTTCACCTAAATGCGTTTTTTTACCATTTATAAAGGGTTCAGGAGGTCAGAAGCTGAAAAAATTGAAGTCCGATTTTCCGCGTCGGTTCCACGTTGCTCTTGGCCAAAAACGTGACTTGTACCTAACTCTTAGCTCAGATATCATTTTTGAGTAATTTTTCCTCCTCAATGCGTTTTTATACCATTTGTAAAGGGTTCAGGAGGTCAGAAGCTGAAACAATTGAAGTCCGATTTTTCGCGTCGGTTCCACGTTGCTCTAGGCCCAAAACGTGACTTAGGCCTAACTCCTAGCTCAGATAACATTTTTGAGTCATTTTTTCGCCTAAATGCATTTTCTTACCATTTCTAAGGGGTTCGTCAGGTCAGAAGCTGAAAAAAATGAAGTCCGACTTTTCGCATCGGTTCCACGTTGCTCGTGGCCAAAAACGTGTTTTGGGGCTATCGGATAACATTTTTAAGTCATTCCTTTGCTTAAATACGTTTTTTTACCATTTATAAAGCGTTTAGGAGGTCAGAAGCTGAAAAAATTGAAGTCCGACTTTTCGCGTCGGTTCCACGTTGCTCGGGACCAAAAAAGTTTTTGGGGCTAACTCCTAGCTCGGATAACATTGTTGAGTCATTATTATGCTTAAATGCGTTTTTTTACCATTTCTAAAGCGTTCAGGAGGTCAGAAGCTGAAAAAATTGAAGTCCGTTTTTTCGCGTCGGTTCCACGTTGCTCTAGGCCCATAACGTGACTTGTGCCTAACTCCTAGCTCGGATAACATTTTTGAATCATTTTTTCGCTTTAATGCGTTTTTTTACCATTTCTAAAGGGTTCGTGAGGTTGGAAGCTGAAAAAAATGAAGTCCGACTTTTCGCGTCGGATCCACGTTGCTCGGGGCCAAAAACGTGTTTTGTGGCTAACTCCTAGCTCGGATAACATTTTTGAGTCATTCTTTTGCTAAAATGCGTTTTTTTACCATTTCTAAAGGGCTCGTGAGGTCAGAAGCTGAAAAAATTAAAGTCCGATTTTCGAGTCGGTTCCACGTTGCTCTAGGCCCAAAACGTGACTTAGGCCTAACTCCTAGCTCGGATAACATTTTTGAGTCATTCTTTTTCCTAAATTCGTTTTTTTACCATTTATAAAGGTTTCCGGAGGTCAGAACCTGAAAAAATGAAAGTCTGATGATTTGCGTCGGTTCCACGTTGTTTTGGGACAAACTCCTACCTCGGATAACTTTTTTGAATCATTCTTTCGCCTAAATGCTTTTTTTACCATTTATAAAGGGTTCGTGAGGTCGGAAGCTGAAAAAAATGCAGTCCGACTTTTCGCGTCGGTTCCACGTTGCTCGGGGCCAAAAACGTGTTTTTGGGCCTAACTCCTAGGTCGGATTACATTTTTGCGTTAATTTTTTGCTTAAATGCGTTTTTTTACCATTTCTTAAGCGTTCAGGAGGTCAGAAGCTGAAAAAATTGAAGTCCGATTTTTCACGTCGGTTTCACGTTGTTCTAGTCCCAAAACGTTACTTGGGCCTAACTCCTAGCTCATATAACATTTTTGAGTCTTTCTTTCGCCTAAATGCGTTTTTTTACCATTTCTAAATGGTTCGTGTGGTCAGGAGCCGAAAAAATTGATGTCCGACTTTTCGTGTCGGTTCCACGTTGCTCTGGGCCAAAAACATGTTTTGGGGCTAACTCCTAGCTAGGATAACTTTTTTTAGTCACTCCTTTTCTTAAATGCGTTATTTTACCATTTCTAAAGCGTTTAGGAGGTCAGAAGTTGAAAAAATTGAAGTCCGATTTTTCTCGTCGGTTCCACTTTGATCTGGGCCCAAAATGTGACTTGGGCCGAACTCCTAGCTCATATAACATTTTTGAGTCTTTCTTTTGCCTAAATGCGTTTTTTTACCATTTCTAGAGGGTTCGTGATGTCTGAAGCTGAAAACATTGAAGTCCGATATTTCGCGTCTGTTCCACGATGCTGTGGGCCCATAACGTGTTTTGGGCCTACCTCCTAGCTCGGGTAACATTTTTGAGTCATTCTTTCACCTAAATGCGTTTTTTTACCATTTTTAAAGGGTTCAGGAGGTCAGAAGCTGAAAAAATTGAAGTCCGATTTTTCGCTTCGGTTTCACGTTGCTCTTGGCCAAAAACGTGACTTGTGCCTAACTCTTAGCTCGGATAACATTTTTGAGTAATTTTTCCTCCTCAATGCGTTTTTAAACCATTTGTAAAGGGTTCAGGAGGTCAGAAGCTGAAAAAATTCAAGTCCGATTTTTCGCGTCGGTTCCACGTTGCTCTAGGCCCAAAACGTGACTTAAGCCTAACTCCTAGCTCAGATGACATTTTTGAGTCATTCTTTTTCCTAAATGCGTTTTTTTACCATTTATAAAGTGTTCCGGAGGTAAGAACCTGCTAAAATATAAGTCTGATGTTTCGCGTCGGTTCCACGTTTTTATGGGCCCAAAACGTGTTTTGGGCCAAACTCCTACATCGGATAAATTTTTTGACTCATTCTTTCGCCTAAATGCGTTTTTTTACCATTTCTAAAGGGTTCGTGAGGTCAGAAGCTGAAAAAAATGCAGTCCGACTTTTCGCGTCTGTTCCATGTCGCTCGAGGCCAAAAACGTGTTTGGGGGCTAACTCCTAGCTCGGATAATATTTTTGAGTTAATTTTTTGCTTAAAGGCGTTTTTTTTCCATTTCTAAAGCGTTCAGGAGGTCAGAAGCTGAAAAAATTGAAGTCCGATTTTTCGCGTCGGTTTCACGTTGTTCTGGTACTAAAACGTTACTTGGGCCTAACTCCTAGCTCATATAACATTTTTGAGTCTTTCTTTCGCCTAAATGCGTTTTTTTACCATTTCTAAATGGTTCGTGAGGTCAGGAGTCGAAAAAATTAATGTCCGACTTTTCGCGTCGGTTCCACGTTGCTCGGGGCCAAAAACATGTTTTGAAGCTAACTCCTAGCTCGGATAACTTTTTTGTCACTCTTTTCCTTAAATGCGTTTTTTTACCATTTCTAAAGGGTTCGTGAGGTCAGAAGTAGAAAAAATTGAATTCCGATTTTTCGCGTCGGTTCCACGTTTATGTGGGCCCAAAACGTGTTTTGGGTCTACCTCCTAGCTCGGATATCATTTTTGAGTCATTCTTTCACCTAAATGCGTTTTTATACCCTTTCTAAAGGGTTCATGAGGTCTGAAGCTGAAAAAATTGAAGTCCGACTTTTCGCGTCGGTTCCACGTTGCTCTAGGCCTAAAACGTGACTTGGGCCTAACTCATAGCTCGGATAACAATTTTTAGTAATTTTTCCGCCTCAATGCGTTTTTTTACCATTTGTAAAGGGTTCAGGAGGTAAGAAGCTGAAAAAATTGAAGTCCGATTTTTCGCGTCGGTTCCACGTTGCTCTAGGCCCAAAACGTGACTTGTGCCTAACTCCTAGCTCGGATAACATTTTTGAATCATTTTTTCGCTTTAATGCGTTTTTTTACCATTTCTAAAGGGTTCGTGAGGTTAGAAGCTGAAAAAATGAAGTCCGACTTTTCGCGTCGGTTCCACGTTGCTCGAGGCCAAAAACGTTTTTTGGGGCTAACTCCTAGCTCGGATAACATTTTTGAGTCATTCTTTTGCTAAAATGCGTCTTTTTACCATTTCTAAAGGGTTCGTGAGGTCAGAAGCTGAAAAAATTAAAGTCCGATTTTTCGCGTCGGTTCCACGTTGCTTTAGGCCCAAAACGTGACTGAGGCCTGACTCCTAGCTCGGATAATATTTTTGAGTCATTCTTTTTCCTAAATGCGTTTTTTTACCATTTATAAAGGGTTCCGGAGGTCGGAAGTTGAAAAAATTGAAGTCCGATTTTTCGCGTCGGTTCCAATTTGATCTGGTCCCAAAAATGTGACTTGGGCCGAACTCCTAGCTCATATAACATTTTTGAGTCTTTCTTTTGCCTAAATGCGTTTTTTTACCATTTCTAAAGGGTTCGTGATGTCTGAAGCTGAAAACATTGAAGTCCGATTTTTCGCGTCTGTTCCACGATGCTGTGGGACCATAACGTGTTTTGGGCCTACCTCCTAGCTCGGATAACATTTTTTAATCATTCTTTCACCTAAATGCGTTTTTTTACCATTTTTAAAGGTTCAGGAGGTCAGAAGCTGAAACAATTGAAGTCCGATTTTTCGCTTCGGTTCCACGTTGCTCAAGGCCCAAAACGTGACTTAGGCCTAACTCCTAGCTCAGATAACATTTTTGAGTCATTTTTTCGCCTAAATGCATTTTCTTACCATTTCTAAGGGGTTCGTCAGGTCAGAAGCTGAAAAAAATGAAGTCCGACTTTTCGCGTCGGTTTCACGTTGCTCGGGACCAAAAACGTTTTTGGGGCTAACTCCTAGCTCGAATAACATTGTTGAGTCATTATTATGCTTAAATGCGTTTTTTTACCATTTCTAAAGCGTTCAGGAGGTCAGAAGCTGAAAAAATTGAAGTCCGTTTTTTCGCGTCGGTTCCACGTTGCTCTAGGCCCATAACGTGACTTGTGCCTAACTCCTAGCTCGGATAACATTTTTGAATCATTTTTTCGCTTTAATGCGTTTTTTTACCATTTCTAAAGGGTTCGTGCGGTTAGAAGCTGAAAAAAATGAAGTCCAACTTTTCGCGTCGGATCCACGTTGCTCGGGGCCAAAAAAGTGTTTTATGGCTAACTCCTAGCTCGGATAGTATTTTTGAGTCATTCTTTTGCTAAAATGCGTTTTTTTACCATTTCTAAAGGGTTCGTGAGGTCAGAAGCTGAAAAAATTAAAGTCCGATTTTCTCGTCGGTTCCACGTTGCTCTAGGCCCAAAACGTGACTTAGGCCTAACTCCTAGCTCGGATAACATTTTTGAGTCATTCTTTTTCCAAAATGCGTTTTTTTACCATTTATAAAGGGTTCCGGAGGTCAGAACCTGAAAAAATAAAAGTCTGATGTTTTGCGTCGGTTCCACGTTGTTCTGGGCCCAAAACGTGTTTTGGGCCAAACTCCTACCTCGGATAACTTTTTTGAATCATTCTTTCGCCTAAATGCTTTTTTTTACCATTTATAAAGGGTTCGTGAGGTCAGAAGCTGAAAAAAATGCAGTCCGACTTTTCGCGTCGTTTCCACGTTGCTCGGGGCCAAAAACGTGTTTTGGGCCTAACTCCTAGCTCGAATTACATTTTTGCGTTAATTTTTTGCTTAAATGTGTTTTTTTACCATTTCTTAAGCGTTCAGGAGGTCAGAAGCTGAAAAAATTGAAGTCCGATTTTTCGCGTCGGTTTCACGTTGTTCTGGTCCCAAAACGTTACTTGGGCCTAACTCCTAGCTCATATAACATTTTTGAGTCTTTCTTTCGCCTAAATGCGTTTTTTTACCATTTCTAAATGGTTCGTGAGGTCAGGAGTCGAAAAAATTAATGTCCGACTTTTGAAGCTAACTCCTAGCTCGGATAACTTTTTTGTCACTCTTTTCCTTAAATGCGTTTTTTTACCATTTCTAAAGGGTTCGTGAGGTCAGAAGAAGAAAAAATTGAATTCCGATTTTTCGCGTCGGTTCCACGTTTATGTGGGCCCAAAACGTGTTTTGGGTCTACCTACTAGCTCGGATATCATTTTTGAGTCATTCTTTCACCTAAATGCGTTTTTATACCCTTTCTAAAGGGTTCATGAGGTCTGAAGCTGAAAAAATTGAAGTCCGACTTTTCGCGTCGGTTCCACGTTGCTCTAGGCCTAAAACATGACTTGGGCTTAACTCATAGCTCGGATAACATTTTTGAGTAATTTTTCCGCCTCAATGCGTTTTTTTACCATTTGTAAAGGGTTCAAGAGGTAAGAAGCTGAAAAAATTGAAGTCCGATTTTTCGCGTCGGTTCCACGTTGCTCTAGGCACAAAACGTGACTTAGGCCTAACTCCTAGCTCGGATAACATTTTTGAGTCATTCTTTTTCTTAAATGCGTGTTTTTAACATTTATAATGGGTACCGGTGATCAGAACCTGAAAAAATATAATTCTGATGTTTCGCGTCGGTTCCACGTTGTTCTGGGACCACAACGTGTTTTGGGCCAAACTCCTACCTCGGATAACTTTTTTGAGTCATTCTTTCGCCTAAATGCGTTTTTTTACCATTTCAAAAGGGTTCGTGTGGTCAGAAGCTGAAAAAAATGCAGTTCGACTTTTCGCGTCGGTTCCAAGTTGCTTGGGGCCAAAAACGTGTTTTGGGGCTAACTCCTAGCTCGGATAACATTTTTGAGTTAATTTTTTGTTTACATGCGTTTTTTTACCATTTCTAAAGCGTTCAGGAGGTCAGAAGCTGAAAAAATTGAAGTCCGATTTTTCGCGTCGGTTTCACGATGTTCTGGTCCCAAAACGTTCTTTCGGCCTAACTCCTAGCTCATATAACATTTTTGAGTCTTTCTTTCGCCTAAATGCGTTTTTTTACCATTTCTAAATGGTTCGTGAGGTCAGGAGCCGAAAAAATTAATGTCCGACTTTTCGCGTCGGTTCCACGTTGCTCGGGGCCAAAAACATGTTTTGGGGCTAACTCCTAGCTCGGATAACTTTTTTGAATCACCCTTTTTCTTAAATGCGTTTTGTTACCATTTCTAAAGCTTTCAGGAGGTCAGAAGTTGAAAAAATTGAAGTCCGATTTTTCGCGTCGGTTCCACGTTGATCTGGGCCCAAAATGTGACTTGGGCCGAACTCCTAGCTCATATAGCATTTTTGAGTCTTTCTTTTGCCTAAATGCGTTTTTTTACCATTTCTAAAGGGTTCGTGATGTCAGAAGCTGAAAACATTGAAGTCCGATTTTTCGCGTCTATTCCACGATGCGGTGGGCCCAGAACTTGTTTTGGGCCTACCTCCTAGCTCGGATAACATTTTAGAGTCAATCTTTCACCTAAATGCGTTTTTTTACCATTTTTAAAGGGTTCAGAAGGTCAGAAGTTGAAAAAATTGAGTTCCGATTTTTCGCGTCGGTTCCACGATGCTAGGGTCCAAAAACGTGTTTTGGGGCTAACTCCTAGCTCGAATAACATTTTTAAGTCATTCTTTTGCTTAAATGTATTTTTTTACAATTTCTAAAGGGTTCGTGAGGTCAGAAGCTGAAAAAATTAAATTTCGATTTTGCGTCGTTTCCGCGTTGTTGTGGGCCCAAAATCTGTTTTGGGCCTACCTCCTAGCTCGGATAACATTTTTGAGTCATTCTTTCACCTAAATGCGTTTTTATACCCTTTCTAAAGGGTTCAGGAGGTGAGAAGCTGAAAAAATTGAAGTCAAAGTTTTCGCGTCGCTTCCACGTTGCTCGGGGACAAAAACGTGTTTTGGGGCTTACTTCTTGCTCGGATAACATTTTTAAGTCATTCTTTTTGCTTAAATGCGTTTTTTTACCATTTCTAAAGGGTTCGTGAGGTGAGAAGCTGAAAAAATTGAAGTCCGGTTTTTCGCGTCGGTTCCACATTGATGTGGGCCCAAAACGTGTTTTGGGCCTACCTCCTAGCTCTGATATCATTTTTGAGTCATTCTTTCACTTAAATGCGTTTTTATACCCTTTCTAGAGGGTTCAGGAGGTCAGAAGCTGAAAAAAATTGAAGTCCGACTTCTCGCGTCAGTTCCACGTTGCTTAAGGCCAAAAACTTGAATTTGGCCTAACTCTTAGCTCGGATAACATTTTTGAGAAATTTTTCCGCCTCAATGCTTTTTTTTAACATTTGTAAAGGGTTCAGGAGTTCAGAAGCTGAAAAAATTGAAGTCCGAGTTTTCGCGTCAGTTCTACGTTGCTCTAGGCCTAAAATGTGACTTAGGCCTAACTCCTAGCTCGGATAACATTTTTGAGTCTTTCTTTCGCCTAATTGCAGTTTTTTACCATTTTTAATTGGTTCGTGAGGTCAAGAGCCGAAAAAAATGAAGTCCGACTTTTCGCGTCGGTTCCACGTTGCTCGGGGCCAAAAACATGTTTTGGGGCTAAATCCTAGCTCGTATAACTTTTTTAGACACTCTTATTCTTAAATGCGTTTTATTACCATTTCTAAAGCGTTCAGGAGGTCAGAAGCTAAAATCATTTAAGTCCGATTTTTCGCGTCTGTTCCACGTTGTTGTGGGCCCAGAACGTGTTTTGGGCCTACCTCCTAACTCGGATAACATTTTTGAATCATTCTTTCACCTAAATGCGTTTTTTTACCATTTTTCAAGGGTTCAGGAGGTCAGAAGCTGAAAAAATTGAAGTCCGATTTTTCGCGTCGGTTCCACGTTGCTCTTGGTCTAACTCTTAGCTCGGATAACATTTTTGAGTCATTTTTCCGCCTCAATGCGTTTTTTAACCATTTCTAAATGGTTCAGGAGGTCAGAAGCTGAAAAAATTGAAGTCCGATTTTTCGCGTCGGTTCCACGTTGCTCTTGGTCTAACTCTTAGCTCGGATAACATTTTTGAGTCATTTTTCCGCCTCAATGCGTTTTTTAACCATTTCTAAATGGTTCAGGAGGTCAGAAGCTGAAAAAATTGAACTCCTACCTCGGATAATTTTTTTTCCATTTCTAAAGCGTTCGTGAGGTCAGAAGCTGAAAAAATTGAAGTCTGATTTTTCGCTTCGATTTCAAGTTTCTCTGGTCCAAAAACGTGTTGTGGGCCTAACTTCTCGCTCGGATAACATTTTTGAGTAATTCTTTCGCCTAAATGAGTTCTTTTTCCATTTCAAAAGGGTTCGTGAGGTCAGAAGCTGAAAATATTGAAGTCCGATTCTTCGCATCGGTTCCTTGTTGCTCTGTGCCCAAATCGTGTTTTCGGCCTAACTTCTAGCTCGGATAACATTTTTGAGTTATTCTTTCGCCTAAATGCGTTATTTTCCCATTTCTAAAGGGTTCGTGAGGTCAGAAGCTGAAAAAATTGAAGTTCGATTTTTAGCGTCGGTTCGACGTTGCTCTGGGCTTATAACCTGTTTGGGGCCTAACTCCTAGCTCGTATAACAATTTTGAGTCATTCTTTCGCCTAAATGCGTTTTTTACCATTTGTAAAGGGTTAAGGAGGTCAGAAGTTGAAAAAATTGAAGTCTGATTTTTAGCGTCAGTTCGACGTTGCTCTGGGCTTAAAACCTGTTTTGGGCCTAACTCCTTGCTCGGATAACATTTTTGACTCATTCTTTCGACTAAATGCGTTTTTTTAACAATCCTAAAGGGTTCAGGAGGTCAGAAGCTGAAAAAATTGATGTCTGATTTTTCGCGTCGGTTCTAAGTTGATCTGAGCCTAAAATGTGACTTGGGCTTAACTCTTAGCTCGGATAAAATTTATGAGTCATTTTTCCGCCTCAATGCATTTTTTTACCATTTATAAAGGGTTCAGGAGGTCAGAAGCTCTAAAAATTGAAGTTCGATTTTTCGTGTCGGTTCCACGTTGCTCTAGGCCCAAAACGTGACTTAGGCCTAACTCGTAGCTCGGATAGCATTTTTGAGTCATTTTTTTATTAAATGCATTTTTTTACCAATTCTAAATGGTTCTAGAGGTCAGAACCTGAAAAAATATATGTCCGATTTTTCGCGTTGGTTCCACGTTGTTCTGGGCCCGAAACGTGGTTTGGGCCAAACTCCTACATCGGATAACTTTTTTGAGTCATTCTTTCGCTTAAATGCGTTTTTTTACCATTTCTAAAGGGTTCGTGAGGTCAGAAGCTGAAAAAAATGAAGTCCGACTTTTCGCGTCGGTGCCACGTTGTTCTTGGCCCAAAACGTGACTTGGGCCTAACTCCTAGTTCATGTAACATTTTTGAGTCTTTCTTTCGCCTAAATGCATTTTTTTACCATTTCTAAATGGTTCATGAGGTCAGGAGCTGAAAAAAATGAAGTCCGATTTATCGCGTCGGTTCCACGTTGTTCTAGGCCCAAAACGTAACTTGGGCCTAACTCCTAACTTATATAACATTTTTGAGTCTTTCTTTCGCCTAAATGCGTTTATTTACCATTTCTAAATGATTCGTGAGGTCAGGAGCTGAAAAAAATGAAGTCCGACTTTTCGTGTCGGTTCCACGTTGCTGAGGGCCAAAAACGTGTTTTGGGGCTAACTCCTAGCTCGGATAACATTTTTGAGTCATTCTTTTTCTTAAATGCGTTTTTTTACCATTTATAAAGGGTTCAGGAGGTCAGAAGCTGAAAAAATTGAAGTCCATTTTTTCACGTTGGTTCGACGTTGCTCATGGGCTTAAAACTGTTTTGGGCCTAAATCCTCGCTCGGATAACATTTTTGAGTCATTCTTTAGCTTAAATGCGTTTCTTTTTACCATTTGTAAAGGGTTCGTGAGATCAGAAGCTGAAAAAATTGAAGTCTGATTTTTCGCGACGGTTCGACGTTGCTCAGGGCTTAAAATCTGTTTTGGTCCTAACCCCTAGCTCGGATAACAATTTTCAGTCATGCTTTCGCATAAATGCGTTTTTTACCATTTCTAAAGGGTTCGTGAGGTCGGAAGCAAAAAAAATTGAAGTCCTATTTTTTGCTTAGGTTCCACCTAAATGCGTTTTTTACCATTTTTAAAGGGTCATGAGGTCAGAAGCTGGAAAAATTGAAGTCTGATTTTTCAAATCGGTTCCACGTTTCTCTTGGCCCAAAACTTGTTTGGGGCCTAACTCCTAGCTCGGATAACACTTTTGAGTCCTTTTTTCGCCTAAATGCGTTTTTTTAACATTTCTAAACGGTTCCGGAGGTCAGAAGCTGAAAAAATTGAAGTCCGATTTTTCGTGACGGTTGCACATTGCTCTAGGCCTAAAACTTGTTATAGGACTAACTACTCCCTCGGTTAACATTTTGGAGTCATTCTTTCGCCTAAATGCGTTTTTTTACCATTTCTAAAGGGTTCGTGAGGTCAGAAGCTGAAAAAACTGAAGTCCGACTTTTCGCGTCGGTTCCCTGTTGCTCGGGGCCAAAAACGTGTTTTGGGGCTAACTCCTAGCTCGGATATCATTTTTGAGTCATTCTTTTGCTTAAATGCGTTTTTTTACCATTTCTAAAGCGTTCAGGAGGTCAGAAGCTGAAAAAATTGAAGTCCGATTTTTCGGTTCGGTTTCACGTTGTTCTTGGCCCAAAACGTGACTTGGGCCTAACTCTTAGCTCATAAAACATTTTTGAGTATTTCTTTTGCCAAAATGCGTTTTTTTACCATTTCTAAATGGTTCGTGATGTCAGGAGCTGAAAAAAATAAAGTCCGATTCGTAAATTATTTTTTCGTCAGTTTATGGACGTTTTTAGCCAAAATACTATTTCACAAAAGTTGTTCGTATCGAAATTTTACCCAAGATAGGCTCCAGAAACGTTTCGTTTGGACTTCATAGGAGAAAGTTATCGCTATTTTAAGTTTCTGCTGCAATTAAATATAAGGTAAGATTTCATACTAAGCTTGTACATATTATTTCAGAAATTATTTCATATTGATTTGAGATTTATATTGAGTTTGGAATCGTTTTTACGATGCTATTATGGAGCTTTTAATTATTCTGACGATATTTATATCAAAATAAAGTTTGAGAATTATTAAAAGGAGGAAGTTCCTCGTGAGACAAGTTGAGATTATGAGAAGGAGGAAGTTCCTCATTGTTGCCAAGTTTTAATTAAATTGTGGGGTTGCCGGTAAGCGGTATTCCTCGAGTATGGAAGTATGTTGAGTTAACAGTGTCTCAATAATTTATTTTAGTAGTTGGGAGTATATTGATCAATACTCTTGCCATTCGTCTTCCTTCTTGATACGTTATCAAGTTAGGGGTATGCATACTAGGGACTTTGGTGTTTACCTTATCTAGTGAGCCTAGCTAGCTCATTGGATTTTTATTACTTCCTACTCACAGATTTCAAATGAGTTATATTTGAAAGTTTTACAGAATGGTTTAGAAAGAAAGTAAAGTGGATATGAACTATTGAAGGTTGTCTATTATATTCAAGTTGAATGTTGTACAGGTGAAATGATTTTGTGGAATACTATGTATGTATTCCACCTGCACATTGGATAGTTCAAAGTTGTTATTGGTATGAAATCTTGCTCAGCCTTTTGACTGATATTACATGTCTTCAATGTGCAGGGCTTGATGGTGACTAGCTTATATTGGGTGAGAGCGTTGACTTCACCTAGATGTAGATTTATTAAAGTTAAGACTTCCGCTGCAATAGTTTAGAATTATGGTTTGTTATAATAGTTAATAACTTATTTATGTACTAGTAGTAGTAACTTTCGCCTTGCTGTTATTAAATGTTTAATAACCGCGGCATAACAACTCTTGAATTGTCCATGCTTTGTACTATGATATGTTTTATAAAGAAAGTGGAAATTTAGGGTTGTTACAATTTTTGAGTCATTTTTCCGCCTCAATGCTTTTTTTAACCATTTCAAAAGGGTTCAGGAGGTCAGAAGCTCTAAAAATTGAAGTCCGATTTCTCACGTCGGTTTCACGTTGCTCTAGGCCCAAAACGTGACTTAGGCTTAACTCCTAGCTCGGATAACATTTTTGAGTCATTCTTTTTATTAAATGCGTTTTTTTTTACCATTTCTAAAGGGTTCTAGAGGTCAGAACCTGAAATAATATATGTCTGATTTTTCGCGTCGGTTCCACGTTGTTCTGGGCCCAAAACGTGTTTTGGGCCAAACTCCTACATAGGATAACTTTTTTGAGTCATTCTTTCGCCTAAATGCGTTTTTTTTACCATTTCTAAAGGAGTCGTGAGGTCAGAAGCTGAAAAACTAAAGTCCGACTTTTCCCGTCGGTTCCACGTTACACGGGGCCAAAACCGTGTTGTGGGGCTAACTCCTAGCTCATATAACATTTTTGAGTATTTCTTTTGCCAAAATGCGTTTTTTTACCATTTCTAAATGGTTCGTGATGTCAGGAGCTGAAAAAAATGAAGTCCGACTTTTCGCGTCGGTTCCACGTTGCTCGGGGCCTAAAACATGTTACGGGGCTAACTCCTAGCTCGGATAACATTTTTGAGTCATTCTTTTGCTTAAATACATTTTTTTACCATTTCTAAATCGTTTAGGAGATCGGAAGCTGAAAAAATTTGAAATCCAGCTTTTCACGTCGGTTCCACGTTGCTCTAGGCCCAAAACGTGACTTGGGCCTAACTCCTAGCTCATATAACATTTTTGAGTCATTCTTTTTAATAAATGCATTTTTTTTACCATTTCTAAAGGATTCAAGAGGTCAGAAGCTGAAAAAATTTAATTCCGAATTTTCGCGTCAGTTCCACGTTGCTCTAGGCCGAAAACGTGACTTAGGCCTTACTCCTGGCTCGGATAACATTTATGAGTCATTCATTTTCCTAAATGTGTTTTATTTACCATTTCTAAAGGGCTTCCGAGGTCAGAACCTGAAAAATATAAGTCCGATTTTCGTGTCGGTTCCACGTTGTTGTGGGCCCAAAACGTGTTTTGGGTCAAACTCCTACCTCGGATAACTTTTTTGAGTTATTCTTTCGCCTAAATGCGTTTTTTTCCATTTCTAAAGGGTTCGTGAGGTCAGAAGCTGAAAAAAATGAAGTCCGACTTTTCGCGTCGGTTCCACGTTGCTCGGGGCCAAAAACGTGTTTTAGGGCTAACTCCTACCTCGGATAACATTTTTGAGTCATTCTTTTGCTTAAATGCGTTTTTTTTACATTCTTAAAGGGTTCGTGAGGTTAGAAGTTGAAAAAATTGAAGTCCGATTTTTCGCGTCTGTTCCACGTTGTTGTGGGCCCAAAACGTGTTTTGGGACTAAGTCCTTGCTCGGATAACATTTTTGACTCATTCTTCCGCCTAAATGCGTGTTTTACCATTGCAAAATGGTTCAGGACGTCAGAAGCAGAAAAAATTTAAGTCCAATTTTTCGCGTCGGTTCCACGTTGCTTTGTGCCTAAAACGAGTTTTGGGCCTAACTCCAAGCTCGGATAACATTTTTTAGTAATTCTTTTACCTATATGCATTTTTTTTTACCATTTCTAAAGGGTTCGTGAGGTTAGAAGCTGATAAAATTGAAGTCAGATTTTTCGCGTCGGTACCACGTTGATGTGGGACCCTCGGATAACATTTTTAAGTCATTCTTTCACCTAAATGCGTTTTTATAACATTTCTAAAGGGTTCAGGAGGTCAGAAGCTGAAATAATTGAAGTCCGATTTTTGGCGTCGGTTCCACGTTGCTCTAGGCCTAAAACGTGACTTGGGCCTAACTCTTAGCTCGGATAACATCTTTCAGTCATTTTTCCGCCTCAATTCGTTTTTTTACCATTTCTAAAGGGTTCAGGAGGTCAGAAGCTCAAAAAATTAAAGTCCGATTTTTCACGTCAGTTCCACGTTGCTCTAGCCCCAAAACGTGACTTAGGCCTAACTCCTAGCTCGGATAACATTTTTGAGTCATTCCTTTTATTAAATGCGTTTTTTTACCATTTCTAAAGGGTTCCAGAGGTCAGAAACTGAAAAAATATATGTCCGATTTTTCGCGTCGGTTCCACGTTGTTCTTGGCCAAAAACGTATTTTGGGCCAAACTTCTACCTCTGATAACTTTTTTGATTCATTCTTTCGCCTAAATGGGTTTTTTTAACCATTTCTAAAGGGTTCGTGAGGTCAGAAGCCGAAAAAAATGATGTCCGACTTTTCGCGTCAGTTCCACGTTTCTCTTGGCCCAAAACGTGTTTTGGGCCTAACTCCTACCTCGGATAACTTTTTTGAGTCATTCTTTCGCCTAGATGCGTTTTTTTACCAATTCTAAAGGGTTCGTGAGGTCAGAAGCGGAAAAAAATGATGTCCGGCTTTTCGCGTCAGTTCCACGTTGCTTTGGGCCAAAAACGTAT
The DNA here is from genome assembly GCA_947648045.1 of Beta corolliflora. Lineage (NCBI taxonomy): Eukaryota > Viridiplantae > Streptophyta > Magnoliopsida > Caryophyllales > Amaranthaceae > Beta > Beta corolliflora. The sequence goes on from CANSZD010004231.1 coordinate 70,850, forward strand.
TTTGGGGCTAACTCCTAGCTCGGATAACATTTTTGAGTCATTCTTTTGCTTAAATGCGTTTTTTTACCATTTCTAAAGTGTTTAGGAGGTCAGAAGCTGAAAAAATTGAAGTCCGATTTTTCGCGTCGGTTCCACGTTGTTCTGGGCCCAAAACGTGACTTGGGCCTAACTCATAGCTCATATAACATTTTTGAGTATTTCTTTCGCCTAAATGCGTTTTTTTTTTCATTTTTAAAGGGTTCGTGAGGTCAGAAGCTGAAAAAATTGAAGTCCGATTCTTCGCGTTGGTTGCTTGTTGCTCTGTGCCCAAATCGTGTTTTGGGCCTAACTTCTAGCTCGGATAACATTTTTGAGTTATTCTTTCGCCTAAATGAGTTTTTTTACCATTTGTAAAGGGTTAAGGAGGTCAGAAGTTGAAAAAATTGAAGTCTGATTTTTCGCGTCGGTTTGACGTTGCTTTGGGCTTAAAACATGTTTTAGGCCTAAATCCTCGATCGGATAATATTTTTGAGTAATTCTTTCGCCTAAATGAGCTATTTTTTAATTTTTAAAGGGTTCGTGAGGTCAAAAGCTGAAAAAATTGAAGTTCGATTCTTCGTGTCGGTTCCTTATTGCTCTGTGCACAAATCGTGTTTTGGGCCAAACTCCTAGCTCGGATAACTTTTCTGAGTCATTCTTTCGCCTAAATGCGTTTTAATACCATTTCTAAAGGGTTCAGGAGGTCAGAAGCTGAAAAAATTGAAGTTCGATTTTTCGCGTCGGTTCCACGTTGATCTGGGCCTATGACTTGGGCCTAACTCTTAGCTCGGATAACATTTTTGTAACACCCCGTATTTTTGTACCTGTTTAGTAATTAGTTATATTATTTTAGTTTATTAAAAAATATTTAAAATGTTCTTGTATTAAATATATTTTACGGTTTTTTCACCATATACTCCCGACAAATTGAAAAATTCACCATATACCCTCAATGTTTCAGCTATGCACCATATACCCTTGAGTTTTCGAAAACGTTCACCATATACCCTTTTCCTAACTGCCGTTAACTAACCGTTAGTTTTATTTACCATTTTGCCACCATTAAGCCCTAACCCTAAAATGTAAACCCTAATCTAATCCCTAACCCTAATCTAAACCCTAATCCCTTACCCTAATCTAAACCCTAAACCCTAACCCACCCCCAAACCCTCCCCTCCACCATCCCCTCCCTCCACCACCCCCACCCCTCCCCCTACCCCTACCCATTGCCCCCTCCCTCCCCCCTCCCCCTCCCCACCGCCCCTCCACCTGAACCCGGCCCGCACCTCCCTCCCCCTCCCCCTCCCCTCCGCCTCTCCACTCGAACCCGGCCGCACCTCCCCTCACCCTCTCTCCGTAAGAATTCGACCTGAACCGGTCGCACCTCCCTCCACCCTCCCCCCTCCGTAAGAATTCGGCTGAACCCAGCACGCCCCCACCCTCCCCCGCAAGAGGTCGACTGAACCCAGCCCGCACCGCCCTTCCAAAGAAGAAGAAATCGACTGAACCCAGCCCGCACTCAAGCTCGGTGCACTGCGCGGGGAGAGAAATCGGCTTTTCCTTGTGCGTCGGGAGAGAGAAATCGACCCGAACCGGGGGGGGGTTAGGCTGGACATAGTTTCTCGCCCGAGTACGGCGGAGGGGATTGGGAGAGGAGGGGGTGGTGGCCGGGCTGGGAATTCGGGAGGGGAGGGGGAGGGGATGGGGGAGGGTGGTGGGCTTGACCGGGAATTCGACGGGGAGGGAGGTAGGCCTGGGGGGTGGGGGTGGGCCTGGGGGTGGAGGGGATGGGGAGGGGTCTTGGGCTAGGTGGGTTAGGGTTTGGGGGGGAGGGAGGATGGGTTAGGGTTTGGGTAGGGTTAGAATTAGGGTTAGTATTAGGACTAGAATTAGGGATTAGGGGTTAATGATGGCAATATTGTAAATAACATTAACGGTAACCTAACGTCCGTTAGAAAAAGGGTGTTTGGTGAACATTTTCGGAAACTTAGGGGTATATGGTGAATTTTAATTTCAATTTTGGCTTAATTTCAAGTAAGATTCCTTGTCATGTTTTAATTTCAATTTTGGCTTAATTTCGAATTGGGGTTTTGTTAGTTTAGGGTTCTTGAGATAAATTGAATTGGGGGTTTTGATTATGAGTGTTGGGTGTAGCTTGATTGAAAAGAATTTTTGCTTATTAATAATAAGTTTATCAACAAGAACTATAACTCGTAGGAATTACAGGTCAGATTCGTAAATTGTATTTTTCGTCAGTTTATGGGCGTTTTTAGCCAAAATACTATTTCACAAAAGTTGTTCGTATCGAAATTTTACCCAAGATAGGCTCAAGAAACGTTTCGTTTGGACTTCATAGAAGAAAGTTATCCCTATTTTAAGTTTCTCCTGAAATTAAATATAATGCATGTTATTTTCATGTAGTTAGTAGTATTTACAGTTGACTTTTGTTGACCAGTTTGACTTTTGTTGACTTTGTTGTATTCTTTTTGGATTAAATTTAAAGTGAGTTGTTTGTAAAGGTAGTCAAGGCTCATTAACTAGGTTATGTCGTTTATGTGTAAATTATGTGAAGTATAGTTAAGTGATTTATACTATATTATATTATATTGTAGATTGCGGGTTCGTAGAATAACCTTTTTGACTTGTAATTGGGATTGGTTGACTGTGGTTTGCTAATAAGGTAAGATTTCATACTAAGCTTGTACAAATTATTTCAGAAAGTATTTCATATTGATTTGAGATTTATATTGAGTTTGGAATCGTTTTTACGATGCTATTATGGAGCTTTTAATTATTCTGACGATATTTATATCAAAATAAAGTTTGAGATTATTAAAAGGAGGAAGTTCCTCGTGAGACAAGTTGAGATTATGAAAAGGAGGAAGTTCCTCATTATTACCAAGTTTTAATTAAATTGTGGGGTTGCCGGTAAGCGGTATTCCTCGAGTATGGAAGTATGTTGAGTTAACAATGTCTCAACAATTTATTTTAGTAGTTGGGAGTATATTGATCAATACTCTTGCCATTCGTCTTCCTTCTTGATACGTTATCAAGTTAGGGGTATGCATACTAGGGACTTTGGTGTTTACCTTATCTAGTGAGCCTAGCTAGCTCATTGGATTTTTATTACTTCCTACTCACAGATTTCAAATGAGTTATATTTGAAAGTTTTACAGAATGGTTTAGAAAGAAAGTAAAGTGGATATGAACTATTGAAGGATGTCTATTATATTCAAGTTGAATGTTGTACAGGTGAATTGATTTTTGTGGAATACTATATATGTATTCCACCTGCACATTGGATAGTTCAAAGTTGTTATTGGTATGAAATCTTGCTCGACCCTTTTGGGCGATATTACATGTCTTCAATGTGCAGGGCTTGATGGTGACTAGCTTATATTGGGTGAGAGCGTTGACTTCACCTAGATGTAGATTTATTAAAGTTAAGACTTCCGCTGCAATAGTTTAGAATTATGGTTTGTTATAGGAGTGTATTAATTAATTACATTTTCTTTTAGTTGTAATAGTTAATAACTAATTTATGTACTAGTAGTAGTAACTTTCGCCTTGCTGTTATTAAATGTTTAATAACCGCGGCATAACAACTCTTGAATTGTCCATGCTTTGTACTCTGATATGTTTTATAAAGAAAGTGGAAATTCAGGGTTGTTACAGTTGGTATCAGAGCCAACGGCTTGAGTCTATGGCTAGAGCTTAGAGTTGAGCTTATAGTGGTTTAGAGGATTAGCCACTAGTTTAGTGCCAAGGTGTAGGGCCTTATGTTAGCCCTAGAGGTCATCCTTGAGTTGTGGTCTAGGATTGAGACCTAGAGTTGTGACCATCGGTTTAGTACCTATTGGGATCTCCAAATTCCATTGTGTATTTTGAAACTATGTTTTTAGGAGAAAGTAGCTCTCCCTACGTGGATTGTTCATCACCATTAAGACCACCAGCGGCCGGGGTGCGTGTTAATGATGAAAAATAATGTACGGAAGTTTTAATCATTGATTTGATTGGAAGTTGGATCCATCCCTACCTTGAGGTAGATTTTTGTGACCTAATATGTTGTGCCTAGAGTTGTAACCTTGAGATTGTGACCTTAAGTGAGACTAAATAAATAAAAGTATTAAAATTTGAAAAGCCGAGGTAAGATTGAGATATGGGAAGTAAGGGATTACATGTAGTTGTTGTGGATCACTCTTAAGTGGATGTTTGACTTGATAAAGTCAATGAGTTTGGTAAGTGTAGAACTAGTTGAGTTCCATGTTTGACTCAACTTAAGTTGTGCTTGATTCCATGTTTGGATTGATTGGCTAGTAAAGGTAAACCATTTCGAGTATATCCGTGTTTGGGTTCTGATTTTAAGTTGGTGCATAGTCGAGAGTGTGCTATAAGTTCAAGTTTGAGTCTCATAATGCGAAATTTAGTTTCATTTGTTTATGGGAACTTTGGGGTGACATTCCGTCTTGATGTTAATTTCTACCGTGACCTATTTCATTTAAGCATCTAGCTCGTCGATTTTTATGTTCGCATTAGGACGAACTATTATAGTGGATAAGGGTGAGCCTTATTCCATTCAAAGTGGCACTCCCTTTTATTTTATTTTTTTCCTCTTGTGTGTGTTGTGGTGTTAGACCCACCCACCTCCCGTACTTTGTCCATTTTTTGGCCTTGAGAATGTTTAGTGATTAACTACTTGATTCTTGAATTGCAAATTAATTGAGTTGCGTGATGGTATACACGAAATGTAGTTAGTGTGTATTGTTAATTTAAAACCTTACAGGGAATGGTTTGGTTATGTCTTGGATATGCTAGTCTTGTTGACTAAGTGCTATGAATTGACTTATTAGTGTATGATTGTGTGTTGAGGCTAGAACAAGAGTTGAAACTCAAGTTATTATCTCTCTTGGTCATGCCTATAGACTTTGTTTACGTGAGTTTAAAGTCGTCTAGCGAGTCATGAGATGACTATCTTCTGTAAGTATTCGTGTTTTGTTGACTTTTATGGAGTATTTGGGGTGATCTGTATAGCTAAAGGAAAAAGTAATTAGTCCAAGTGGGTCGGTTTCTCGTAGCATACCCGTCACTAGTCAAAGTCAGCTCATAACATGTTAAGGGTCAACCGTTTGACCCTGGTAAAGTAGCACTGTTTATTTGTCGGTGTCAAGGAGTCGGTTTGAGACCATTATAGAACAACTAATAACTGTCATGTATCTAGTAAGGTTATGGAGTGGTGACATATGCAAAGCATAATGTCAACTCGAGTCATGTCGATGGTGGGACGTGTAGTCCCCTTTTTATGTGATTTGTTTAGTAGTGATCAAGGTCTAATAACACTAAAATGGTTAGCGAGTCTAATGTAGACTGGTTTAACGAAGAGAGTCTCTTCTCATTGAGTTTAATGTTAGGAGTATAAGTTGAAGTAATCTAAGTCTTTGGTTAAGGTCATTGCAAAATTCTTGATTTGGGAGTCACTAACCTTAAATGACAAGCTACAAGTTCCACAGTTTCTTGCACTTGTCTAATGAAATGACTGTAGTTGTGGAGTTATAGTTATACCATGTTAATTGGTTAAGAAGCTCGAGATAGCGTGGTTATAACTTATAACAAGCTCTCCTTTGTGTCGCCCTGGGCTGTTAGACGCCCACTAAAGTTGAACAAATCATTTAATGTGCGTAAACTCAATTTACTTAAGTTTTGTCCGAAGAATGAGACTAAGTTATTATAGTGGTCAAAGTGTGTAATTGATTAATTTGATTAAGTTTTAAGTGAGTAAGGGTTAAGTGTATCATGTCGCAAGTCTATGACTAGTTGTTTGGGTCGAAACTAATGAATTTAATAGAAACTAAGGAAATATAGTGGACCATATCTATTTCATGAACCTTGAGAAGTGAGTTTAAGTTAACTCTTGACTTTTATGTTTGGAATGTTGAGTATCGATAGGCAAGGGTAATACCACCATTTTTGTTGATGGAGTTGTTAGTTTATGTGATTCACGTATCCATGCACGACTTAAAATTTTATTTCGTGAAACTATAGTATGTGAACGGTTTATGATGTGTTATGAATGTGCGTTAGTTTTGAGACATGGTTCTAAAAAGGAGTTTTGTATAAAGTAAGCTTTAGTTTCATGTAAATAGAGCATATTATTTTCTGTAGTACCTTAGTAACTCGATTTGGCCCTTTTTGGTCAACGAGTAAGTTACCCTACCAAAAGGCTATGTGAGATTGTTAAATTTGTTTGTGTAGTGTGTGAAAGTGATTTAAACACGTTTCAATTAAGGTTGTTGATTCGTTTTCGAATCGATCTAAAAATGGTTTTTCTACAACGATTTGAGTGAATTTTGGAAAAGTTAAGAACACGTTTTTTTGAAAATTTTGAAAGGGGGCAAGTCTCCCACGGATTGTGAGCCTTGAAGGTCTCTCAATGTAGCTTTCTATCACTCTATCATGTGTTTTGAGTGTTACCAAGTAATAGGAAACTTGGTGTTTAGTAAAGAATATTTGAAATCGTATTATGTGCTTTAAACTTGTCTGGGTTTCGACCCAAGTAACTTGAATAGTTTGATGGCCGGCCCCATGGTGGAGGTTTCAAGTCTCCACGCCCCCACTGTTAGGACTATAACTCCACCTTTGTTGTCAGGGTTATGTTCGACCCCATTGTCAGAGGTTTCAAGCCTCAACACGCTAATATCGGAAATATATGCTTTATTTTTTGGATTGGTTGGATCCCCGTCAAAAAATTGTTTAAAAGCGATAGAGTTTAGCATGTTGTTACTTCGTGTCTAAAAGATTGTTGTGACAGTAAGAATGATTGAGCAAAGTTTTTGCAAACCAAGAGTTTTATAGAAGGGTCATTTATTATTGGATTTCCAATTTGGAAGAAAGAAAATTGGTTGTGTCCATATTCACGCGTAAGGTTATTTAAGTACTATTTGGACGTAAATGCTTATTGTGCTTTGATGTGATTGTCGTGGTGTCATTGACTACGTGAGAGTCATAAACTCCAAAACACGTGCTATGAATGTTTATAGGTTAGGACTCAGCCCAATGTTGATGCGACCGTCAAAGTATTTTGTTTTGCCATTTGTGGTATGCCTTGGTGATTGTCAGTGTTATAATAACTTCAAGTTGAAGTTCTAGACGTCGAGTTGTGAATTGTTTTACGTTTTTTTAGGCGAGTATGCCCAACCATGTAATAGTGAGTTCATATTGTATGAGTCTTTACTTCTATTTTTAGAAGAGAAATGATACTCTCGGTTCGGGTTTGTTGTTGCTCCACGAAAGCGTTGAGTATTGGATTTGGAAATGATTTTATGTATTGTGATTGTAGCAGGTTTAGAACACCTTTTATCATTTCGAGTTATCCATTTTACAAAAGAAACTCTGCCGGATTTTCGAGAAAATCCTATGTTATTATTTAAAGCGCTTGTGCACCATAGTGTAGTTATGAATTGAAATTTCACACTCTACGACATAGTCCAACGAGTGTGACGGTAGTGGTTCGGTTTAGCTTGACTTAGATTATTTCCCGTCGTGTCTATGCCTTAGTAAGGGAGTTGATTCTCAAGTTTATCGGTCCATATGTGATCCTTGAAAGGATAGTTGATTGTGTATGTAATGTATTCCATGTTTCTTAGTTACGACATCGTATTAGTAGCTCTTCACATGGTGATAGTTGAAGTTCTAGTTGAGACTCTAGACCAATAGATCTGTTAGACCCGTAGGGTTGAGAAATGGATAGTAAACGTTTTATGGTCACACCACAATACCAAGGAACTACTCGTAAGACCAAGGATGCCATGTGTTTTATGTGTCCCCATCTCTTGTTCATGTTATTGTTAGTTACGAGGGCGTAACTTCCTTTTTAGGGGGGTAGATTTCGTGCCAATTGTATGTTTGGTGCTAAAAGTTATGATTTCATATGTGATGTATACCTAATTCATGTATGATTAGAAGTTTTATGGTAAAGTTTTATGGTAAACCTTGTAATATGTTGCATGTTTTACTTCTTATAGTATGAACATTTTTAGTTGAAATGGTTGTATGTCTACAAGGTTGATCAAATCAATTGATCTATGAGATGTTGGTTCTACCTGTTATGGAATGAATATATTAGTTGGAATTATTGTGGTTATAAAGGTGGTCAATTGAATTGATCTATATGAAAGTGAATTAGTTGCCGGAGATGTTCGCCGAAATGATTTGATTGTTGGAGATGTTATCAAGAGTGATAGTAGTTGACTAACTTATAGAGTTAATGACTTGTTTTTAAAAACAAGAGTATAAGTTTGATCATTTGAGTAATACTTTAAGTTTCGGGGCGAAACTTATTTTAAGGGGGGTAGATTGTAACACCCCGTATTTTTGTACCTGTTTAGTAATTAGTTATATTATTTTAGTTTATAAAAAGATATTTAAAATATTCTTTTATTAAATATATTTTATTTCCCACTTATTAACCTTATCTTAGAAGAGTCAAAAGCTAATCCCTAAATTTCCTAGGTAAAGTTAGAACCCAAAACCTATCATATTAGTGTTATAGGAAGAAATAAAATTGGAAATAGAAAAGAAAGAAAGCAAAAGAAAGAAAACAACAAAAAAAAAAAAAAAGTTAGAAGAGGGGGAGTAGAACTGTGAAGAAACCCACGACCCTTTTTATTTTCCCTCTATACTCCATCTTCCTTTCTTTCTTTTTCTCCAACCTTCAACTCCATTAAAACTACTAATTTCTCTATCAACCATCATCACTTCAATTTTGTTCATCTTTATTCAATATTTTCTCATATTTTTGGGTATTTCGAAGAGAGAGAATTGGGTTTTATACTTGCGGTTTTCGGGTCATAAATCGGATCGGAGTGGAGATATTCGGGTTCTCTTATTGTGTAATTTTACCTTCCCCTAATCAAGTAAGATTCCTTGTCATGTTTTAATTTCAATTTTGGCTTAATTTCGAATTGGGGTTTTGTTAGTTTAGGGTTCTTGAGATAAATTAAATTGGGGGTTTTGATTATGAGTGTTGGGTGTAGCTTGATTGAAAAGAATTTTTGCTTATTAATAATAAGTTTATCAACAAGAACTATAACTCGTAGGAATTACAGGTCAGATTCGTAAATTGTATTTTTCTGTCAGTTTATGGGCGTTTTTAGCCAAAATACTATTTCACAAAAGTTGTTCGTATCGAAATTTTACCCAAGATAGGCTCAAGAAACGTTTCGTTTGGACTTCATAGAAGAAAGTTATCCCTATTTTAAGTTTCTCCTGAAATTAAATATAATGCATGTTATTTTCATGTAGTTAGTAGTATTTACAGTTGACTTTTGTTGACCAGTTTGACTTTTGTTGACTTTGTTGTATTCTTTTTGGATTAAATTTAAAGTGAGTTGTTTGTAAAGGTAGTCAAGGCTCATTAACTAGGTTATGTCGTTTATGTGTAAATTATGTGAAGTATAGTTAAGTGATTTATACTATATTATATTATATTGTAGATTGCGGGTTCGTAGAATAACCTTTTTGACTTGTAATTGGGATTGGTTGACTGTGGTTTGCTAATAAGGTAAGATTTCATACTAAGCTTGTACAAATTATTTCGGAAAGTATTTCATATTGATTTGAGATTTATATTGAGTTTGGAATCGTTTTTACGATGCTATTATGGAGCTTTTAATTATTCTCGACGATATTTATATCAAAATAAAGTTTGAGATTATTAAAAGGAGGAAGTTCCTCGTGAGACAAGTTGAGATTATGAAAAGGAGGAAGTTCCTCATTATTACCAAGTTTTAATTAAATTGTGGGGTTGCTTGGTAAGCGGTATTCCTCGAGTATGGAAGTATGTTGAGTTAACAATGTCTCAACAATTTATTTTAGTAGTTGGGAGTATATTGATCAATACTCTTGCCATTCGTCTTCCTTCTTGATACGTTATCAAGTTAGGGGTATGCATACTAGGGACTTTGGTGTTTACCTTATCTAGTGAGCCTAGCTAGCTCATTGGATTTTTATTACTTCCTACTCACAGATTTCAAATGAGTTATATTTGAAAGTTTTCTGGAATGGTTTAGAAAGAAAGTAAAGTGGATATGAACTATTGAAGGTTGTCTATTATATTCAAGTTGAATGTTGTACGGTGTGAAATGATTTTTGTGGAATACTATGTATGTATTCCACCCGCACATTGGATTGTTCAAAGTTGTTATTGGTATGAAATCTTGCTCAGCCTTTTGGCTGATATTACATGTCTTCAATGTGCAGGGCATGATGGTGACTAGCTTATATTGGGTGAGAGCGTTGACTTCACCTAGATGTAGATTTATTAAAGTTAAGACTTCCGCTGCAATAGTTTAGAATTATGGTTTGTTATAGGAGTGTATTAATTAATTACATTTTCTTTTAGTTGTAATAGTTAATAACTAATTTATGTACTAGTAGTAGTAACTTTCGCCTTGCTGTTATTAAATGTTTCATAACCGCGGCATAACAACTCTTGAATTGTCCATGCTTTGTACTCTAATATGTTTTATAAAGAAAGTGGAAATTCAGGGTTGTTACAATTTTTGAGTCATTTTTCCGCCTCAATGCGTTTTTTAACCATTTTTAAAGGGTTCAGGAGGTCAGAAGCTCTAAAAATTGAAGTCCGATTTCTCGCGTCGGTTTCACGTTGCTCTAGGCCCAAAACGTGACTTAGGCCTAACTCCTAGCTCGGATAACATTTTTGAGTCATTCTTTTTATTAAATGCGCTTTTTTTTACCATTTCTAAAGGGTTCTAGAGGTCAGAACCTGAAAAATATATATGTTTGATTTTTCGCGTCGGTTCCACGTTGTTCTGGGCCCAAAACGTGTTTTGGGCCAAACTCCTACATAGGATAACTTTTTTGAGTCATTCTTTCGCCTAAATACGTTTTTTTACCATTTCTAAAGGGTTGGTGAGGTCAGAAGCTGAAAAAAATGAAGTCCGACTTTTCCCGTCGGTTCCACGTTGCACGGGGCCAAAAACGTGTTGTGGGGCTAACTCCTAGCTCGGATAACATTTTTGAGTCATTCTTTTGCTTAAATACGTTTTTCTACCATTTCTAAAGCGTTGAGGAGGTCAGAAGCTGAAAAAATTGAAGTCCGATTTTTCGCGTCGGTTCCACGTTGTTCTTGGCCCAAAACGTGACTTGGGCCTAACTCCTAGCTCATGTAACATTTTTGAGTCTTTATTTCGCCTAAATGCATTTTTTTACCATTTCTAAATGGTTCGTGAGGTCAGGAGCTGAAAAAAATGAAGTCCGATTTTTCGCGTCGGTTCCACGTTGTTCTGGGCCCAAAACGTGACTTGGGCTTAACTCCTAGCTAATATAACATTTTTGAGTCTTTCTTTCGCCTAAATGCGTTTTTTTACCATTTCTAAATGGTTCGTGAGGTCAGGAGCTGAAAAAAATGAAGTCCGACTTTTCGTGTCGGTTCCACGTTGCTGAAAGCCAAAAAAGTGTTTTGGGGCTAACTCCTAGCTCGGATAACATTTTTGAGTCATTCTTTTCCTTAAATGCGTTTTTTAACCATTTATAAAGGGTTCAGGAGGTCAGAAGCTAAAAAAATTAAAGTCCAATTTTTCACGTCGGTTCGACGTTGCTCAGGGCTTGAAACCTGTTTTGGGCTTAAATCCTCGCTCGGATAACATTTTTGAGTCATTCTTTAGCTTAAATGCGTTTGTTTTTACCATTTTTAAAGGGATCATGAGGTCAGAAGATGAAAAAATTGAAGTCTGATTTTTCGCGACGGTTCGACGTTGCTTAGGGCTTAAAATCAGTTTTGGGCTGAACAACTTGCTCGTATAACAATTTTGAGTCATTCTTTAGCTTAAATTCGTTTGTTTTTACCATTTGTAAAGGGTTCGTGAGGTCAGAAGCTGAAAAAATTGAAGTCTGATTTTTCGCGACGGTTCGACGTTGCTCAGGGCTTAAAATCTGTTTTGGGCCTAACTCCTAGCTCGGATAACAATTTTGAGTCATGCTTTCGCATAAATGCGTTTTTTTACCATTTCTAAAGGATTCTTGAGGTCTGAAGCTTAAAAACTTGAAGTCCGATTTTTTGCTTAGATTCCACGTTACATTGGGCCCAAAACGTGTTTTGGGCCCAAATCCTAGCTCGGATAACATTTTTTAATCATTCATTCGCCAAAATGCGTTTTTTTACTATTTCTAAAGGGTCAGGAGGTCAGAAGCTTCAACAATTGAAGTCCGATTTTTCGAGTCGGTTCCACGTTGCTCTAGGCCCAAAACGTGTTTTGGAACTAACTCCTTGCTCGGATAACATTTTTGAGTCATTCTTTCGCCTAAATGCGTTTTTACCCCATTTCTAAAGGGTTCAAGAAATCAGAAGCTGAAAAAATTAAAGTTCGATTTTTCCGCAACGGTTCCACTTTTCTCTGCGCCCAAAACGTGTTTTGGACCTAACTCCTTGTACGGATAATGTTTTTGAGTCATTCTTTTACCTAAATGTGTTTTTTACCATTTCTAAAGGGTCATGAGGTCAGAAGCTGGAAAAATTGAAGTCTGATTTTTCACGTCGGTTCCACGTTTCTCTTGGCCCAAAACTTGTTTGGGGCCTAACTCCTAGCTCGGATAACACTTTTGAGTCTTTTTTCGCCTAAATGCGTTTTTTTAACATTTCTAAAGGGTTCCGGAGGTCAGAAGCTGGAAAAATTGAAGTCCGATTTTTCGTGACGGTTGCACATTGCTCTGGGCCCAAAACTTGTTATAGGACTAACTCCTCGCTCGGATAACATTTTGGAGTCATTCTTTCGCCTAAATGCGTTTTTTTACCATTTCTAAAGGGTTCGTGAGGTCAGAGGCTGAAAAAACTGAAGTCCTATTTTTCACGTCGGTTCCACGTTGCTCTAGGCCGAAAACGTGACTTAGGCCTAACTCCTAGCCCGGATAACATTTTTTAATCATTCATTTGCCTAAATGCGTTTTTTTACCATTTCTAATGGGTCAGGAGGTCAGAAGCTTCAACAATTGAAGTCCGATTTTTCGAGTCGGTTCCACGTTGCTCTAGGCCCAAAACGTGTTTTGGGACAAACTCCTTGCTCGGATAACATTTTTGAGTCATTCTTTCGCCTAAATGCGTTTTTACCCCATTTCTAAAGGGTTCAAGAAGTCAGAAGCTGAAAAAATTGAAGTTCGATTTTTCCGCAACGGTTCCACTTTTCTCTGCGCCCACAACGTGTTTTGGACCTAACTCCTTGCACGGATAACGTTTTTGAGTCATTCTTTCACCTAAATGCGTTTTTTTACAATTTCTTAAGCGTTCAGGAGGTCAGAAGCTGAAAAAATTGAAGTTCGATTTTTCGCTTCGGTTCCACGTTGTTCTGGGCCAAAACGTGACTTGGGCCTAACTCCTAGCTCATATAACATTTTTGAGTCTTTCTTTCGCCTAAATGCGTTTTTTTACAATTTCTAAATGGTTCATGATGTCAGGAGTTGAAAAAAATGAAGTCCGACTTTTCGTGTCGGTTCGACGTTGCTCATGGCTTAAAACCTGTTTTGGGCCTAAATCCTCGCTCGGATAACATTTTTGAGTCATTCATTAGCTTAGATGCGTTTGTTTTTACCATTTGTAAAGGGTTCGTGAGGTCAGAAGCTGAAAAAATTGAAGTCTGATTTTTCGCGACGGTTCCACGTTGCTCAGGGCTTAAAATCTGTTTTGGGCCTAACTCCTAGCTCGGATAAACATTTTGAGTCATGCTTTCGCATAAATGCGTTTTTTTACCATTTCTAAAGGGTTCGTGAGGTCGGAAGCTTTAAAAATTGAAGTCCGATTTTTTGCTTAGGTTCCACGTTACTTTGGGCCTAAAACGCGTTTTGGGCCCAAATCCTAGCTCGGATAACAATTTTTAATCATTCATTCGCCTAAATGCGTTTTTTTTACCATTTCTAAAGGGTCAGGAGGTCAGAAGCTTCAACAATTGAAGTCCGATTTTTCGAGTCGGTTCCACGTTGCTCTAGGCCCAAAACGTGTTTTGGGACTAACACCTTGCTCGGATAACATTTTTGAGTCATTCTTTCGCCTAAATGCGTTTTTACCCCATTTCTAAAGGGTTCAAGAAATCAGAAGCTGAAAAATTTGAAGTTCGATTTTTCCGCAACGGTTCCACTTTTCTCTGCGCCAAAATGTGCTTTGGACCTAACTCCATGCACGGATAACGTTTTTGAGTCATTCTTTCACCTAAATGCGTTTTTTACCATTTCTAAAGGGTCATGAGGTCAGAAGCTAAAAAAACTGAAGTCCGACTTTTCGCGTCGGTTCCACGTTGCTCGGGGACAAAAACGTGTTTTGGGACTAACTCCTAGCTCGGATAACATTTTTGAGTCATTCTCTTGCTTAAATGCGTTTTTTTACCATTTCTAAAGCTTTCAGGAGACCAGAAGCTGAAAAATTAAAGTCCGATTTTTCGCTTCGGTTCCACGTTGTTCTGGGCCCAAAACGTGACTTGGGCTTAACTCCTAGCTCATATAACATTTTTGAGTCTTTCTTTCGTCTAAATGCGTTTTTTTACCATTTCTAAATGGTTCGTGATGTCAGGAGCTGGAAAAAATGAAGTCCGACTTTTCCTGTCGGTTTGACGTTGCTCAGGGCTTAAAACCTTTTTTGGGCCTAAATCCTCGCTCGGATAAAATTTTTGAGTCATTCTTTAGCATAAATGCGTTTGTTTTTGCCATTTGTAAAGGGTTCGTGAGGTCAGAAGCTGAAAAAATTGAAGTCTGATTTTTCGTGACGGTTCGACTTTGCTCAGGGCTTAAAATCTGTTTTGGGCCTAACTCCTAGCTCGGATAACAATTTTGAGTCATGCTTTCGCATAAATGCGTCTTTTTACCATTTCAAAAGGGTTCGTGAGGTCGGAAGCTTTAAAAATTGAAGTTCGATTTTTTGCTTAGGTTCCACGTTACTTTGGGCCCAAAACGTGTTTTGGGCCCAAATCCTAGCTCGGATAACATTTTTTAATCATTCATTCGCCTAAATGTGTTTTTTTACCGTTTCTAAAGGGTCAGGAGGTCAGAAGCTTCAACAATTGAAGTCCGATTTTTCGAGTCGGTTGCACATTGCTCTGGGCCCAAAACTTGTTATCGGACTAACTCCTCGCTCGGATAACATTTTGGAGTCATTCTTTCGCCTAAATCCGTTTTTTTTACCATTTCTAAAGGGTTCGTGAGGTCAGAAGCTGAAAAAAACTGAAGTCCGATTTTTCAGGTCGGTTCCACGTTTCCCTAGGCCGAAAACGTGATTTAGGCCTAACTCCTAGCTCGGATAACATTTTTTAATCATTCATTCGCCTAAATGCGTTTTTTTACCATTTCTAAAGGGTCAGGAGGTCAGAAGCTTCAACAATTGAAGTCCGATTTTTCGAGTCGGTTTCACGTTGCTCTAGGCCCAAAACGTGTTTTGGGACTAACTCCTTCTCGGATAACATTTTTGAGTCATTCTTTCGCCTAAATGCGTTTTTACCCCATTTCTAAAGGGTTCAAGAAGTCAGAAGCTGAAAAAATTGAAGTTCGATTTTTCCGTAACGGTTCCACTTTTCTCTGCTCCCACAACGTGTTTTGGACCTAACTCCTTGCACGGATGACGTTTTTGAGTCATTCTTTCACCTAGATGCGTTTTTTACCATTTCTAAAGGGTCATGAGGTCAGAAGCTGGAAAATTGAAGTCTGATTTTTCACGTCGGTTCCACGTTTCTCTTGGTCAAAAACTTGTTTGGGGCTTAACTCCTAACTCGGATAACACTTTTGAGTCCTTTTTTCGCCCAAATGCGTTTTTTTAACATTTCTAAAGGGTTCCTTAGGTCAGAAGCTGAAAAAATTGAAGTCCGATTTTTCGTGACGGTTGCACATTACTCTGGGCCCAAAACTTGTTATAGGATTAACTCCTCGCTCGGATAACATTTTGTAGTCATTATTTCGCCTCAATGCGTTTTTTTACCATTTCTAAAGGGTTCGTGAGGTCAGAAGCTGAAAAAACTTAAGTCCGACTTTTCGTGTCGGTTCCACGTTGCTCGGGGTCAAAAATGTGTTTTGGGGCTAACTCCTAGCTCGGATAACATTTTTGAGTCATTCTTTTGCTTAAATGCGTTTTTTTTCCATTTCTAAAGCGTTCAGGAGGTCGGAAGCTGAAAAAATTGAAGTCCGATTTTTCGCTTCGGTTCCACGTTGTTCTGGGCCCAAAACGTGCCTTGGGCCTAACTCCTAGCTCATATAACATTTTTGAGTCTTTATTTTTCCTAAATGCTTTTTTTTACCATTTCTAAAGGGTTCAGGTGGTCAGAAGCTGAAAAAATTGAATTCCGATTTTTCGCGTCGGTTCCACGTTGCTGTAGGCCGAAAACGTGCTTTAGGCCAAACTCCTACCTCGGATAACTTTTTTGAGTTATTCTTTCGCCTAAATGCGTTTTTTTACCATTTCTAAAGGGTTCGTGAGGTCAGATGCTGAAAAAAATTAAGTCCGACTTTTCGCTTCGCTTCCACGTTGCTCGGGTCCAAAAACGTGTTTTAGGGCTAACTCCTAGCTCGGATAACATTTTTTAGTCATTCTTCTGCTTAAATGCGTTTTTTTAAACATTCTTAAAGCGTTCGTGAGGTTAGAAGCTGAAAAAATTGAAGTCCGATTTTTCGTGTGGGTTCCACGTTGTTGTGGGCCCAAAACGTGTTTTGGGACTAAGTCCTTGCTAGGATAACATTTTTGACTCATTCTTTTGCTTAAATGCGTTTTTTACCATTTCTAAAGTGTTCAGGAGGTCAGAAGCTGAAAAAATTGAAGTCCGATTTTTCGCATCGGTTCCACGTTGTTCTAGGCCCAAAACGTGACTTGGGCCTCACTCCTAGCTCATATAACATTTTTGAGTATTTATTTCGCCTAAATGCGTTTTTTTTTCATTTTTAAAGGGTTCGTGAGGTCAGAAGCTGAAAAAATTGAAGTCCGATTCTTCGCGTCGGTTCCTTGTTGCTCTGTGCCCAAATCGTGTTTTGGGCTAACTTCTAGCTCGGATAACATTTTTGAGTTATTCTTTCGCCTAAATGCGTTTTTTTCCCAGTTCTAAAGGGTTCGAGAGGTCAGAAGCAGAAAAAATTGAAGTCCGATTTTTAGCATCGGTTCGACGTTGCTCTGGGCTTATAACCTGTTTTGGGCCTAACTCCTAGCTCGTATAACAATTTTGAGTCATTCTTTCGCCTAAATGCGTTTTTTTACCATTTGTAAAGGGTTAAGGAGGTCAGAAGTTGAAAAAATTGAAGTCTGATTTTTCGCGTCAGTTTGACGTTGCTTTGGGCTTAAAACATGTTTTGGGCCTAAATCCTCGATCGGATAACATTTTTGAGTCATTCTTTTTCTTAAATGCGTTTTTTTACCATTTGTAAAGCGTTCAGGAGGTCAGAAGCTGAAAAAATTGAAGTCCGATTTTTCGTGACGGTTGCACATTGCTGTGGGCCCAAAACTTGTTATAGGACTAACTCCTCGCTCGGATAACATTTTGGAGTCATTATTTCGCCTAAATGCGTTTTTTTACCATTTCTAAAGGGTTCGTGAGGTCAGAAGCTGAAAAAACTGAAGTCCGACTTTTCGCGTCTGTTCCACGTTGCTCGGGGCCAAAAACGTGTTTTGGGGCTAACTCCAAGCTCGGATAACATTTTTGAGTCATTCTTGTGCTTAAATACGTTTTTTTACCATTTTTAAAGCGTTCAAGAGGTCAGAAGCTGAAAAAATTGAAGTCCAATTTTTCGTTTCGGTTCCACGTTGTTCTGGGCCCAAAACGTGCCTTGGGCCTAACTCCTAGCTCATATAACATTTTTGAGTCTTTCTTTCTCCTAAATGCGTTTTTTTACCATTTCTAAATGGTTCGTGAGGTCAGGAGCTGAAAAAACTGAAGTCCGACTTTTCGCGTCTGTTCCACGTTGCTTGGGGCCAAAAACGTGTTTTGGGGCTAACTCCTAGCTCGGATAACATTTTTGAGTCATTCTTTTGCTTAAATGCGTTTTTTTACCATTTTTAAAGCTTTCAGGCGGTCAAAAGCTGAAAAAATTGAGTCATTCTTTCTCCTAAATGCGTTTTTTTACCATTTCTCTCTGCTTACAACCTGTTTTGGGCCTAACTCCTAGCTCGTATAACAATTTTGAGTCATTCTTTCGCCTAAATGCGTTTTTTTACCATTTGTAAAGGGTAAAGGAGGTCAGAAGTTGAAAAAATTGAAGTCTAATTTTTAGCGTCGGTTTGACGTTGCTTTGGGCTTAAAACATGTTTTGGTCCTAAATCCTCGATTGGATAACATTTTTGAGTCATTCTTTTGCCTAAATGCGTTTTTTTACCATTTCTAAAGGGTTCAGGAGGTCAAAAACGGAAAAAATTGAAGTATGATTTTTCGCGTCAGTTCCACGTTTCTCTGGGCCCAGAACATGTTTTGCGCCTAACTTCTCGCTCGGATAACATTTTTGAGTAATTCTTACGCCTAAATGAGCTATTTTTCAATTTTTAAAGGGTTCGTGAGGTCAGAAGCTGAAAAAATTGAAGTCCGATTCTTCGCGTCGGTTCCTTGTTGCTCTGTGCCCAAATCGTGTTATGGGCCAAACTCCTAGCTCGGATAACTTTTCTGAGTCATTCTTTCGACTAAATGCGTTTTAATACCATTTCTAAAGGGTTCAGGAGGTCAGAAGCTGAAAAAATTGAAGTCCGATTATTCGCGTCGGTTCCACGTTGATCTGGGCCTAAAACGTGACTTGGGCCTAACTCTTAGCTCGGATAACATTTTTGAGTCATTTTCCCGCCTCAATGCGTTTTTTTACCATTTCTAAAGGGTTCAGGAGGTCAGAAGCTCTAAAAATTGAAGTCCAATTTCTCGCATCGGTTCCACGTTGCTCTAGGCCCAAAACGTGACTTAGGCCTAACTCCTAGCTCGGATAAAATTTTTGAGTCATTCTTTTTATTAAATGCGTTTTTTTTACCATTTCTAAAGGGTTTCAGAGGTCAGAACCTGAAAAAATATAAGTCCGATTTTTCGCGTCGATTCCACATTGTTCTGGGCCCAAAACGTGTTTTGGGCCAAACTCCTACATCGGATAACTTTTTTGAGTCATTCTTTCGCCTAAATGTGTTTTTTTACCATTTTTAAACGTTGTTCAGGGCTTAAAACCTGTTTTGGGCCTAAATCCTCGCTCGGATAACATTTTTGAGTCATTCTTTAGCTTAAATGCGTTTTTTTTACCATTTGTAAAGGGTTCGTGAGGTCAGAAGCTGAAAAAATTGAAGTCTGATTTTTCGCGACGGTTCGACGTTGCTCAGGGCTTATAATCTGTTTTGGGCCTAACTCCTAGCTCGTATAACAATTTTGAATCATGCTTTCGCATAAATGCATTTTTTTACCATTTCTAAAGGGTTCGTGAGGTCGGAAGCTTAAAAAATTGAAGTCCGATTTTTTGCTTAGGTTCCACGTTACTTTGGCCCAAAATGTGTTTTGGCCCCAAATCCTAGCTCGGATAACATTTTTTAATCATTCATTCGCCTAAATGCGTTTTTTTACCAGTTCTAAAGGGTCAGGAGGTCAGAAGCTTCAACAATTGAAGTCCGATTTTTCGAGTTGGTTCCACGTTGCTCTAGGCCCAAAACTTGTTTTGGGACTAACTCCTTGCTCGGATAACATTTTTGAGTCATTCTTTCGCCTAAATGCGTTTTTACCCCATTTCTAAAGGGTTCAAGAAGTCAGAAGCTGAAAAAATTGAAGTTCGATTTTTCCGCAACGGTTCCACTTTTCTCTGCGCTCAAAACGTGTTTTGGACCAAACTCCTTGCACGGATAACGTTTTTGAGTCATTCTTTCACCTAAATGCGTTTTTTACCATTTCTAAAGGGTCATGAGGTCAGAAGCTGGAAAAATTGAAGTCTGATTTTTCACGTCGATTCCACATTTCTCTTGGCCCTGAACTTGTTTGGGGCCTAACTCCTAGTTCAAATAACACTTTTGAGTCCTTTTTTTGCCTAAATGTGTTTTTTAACATTTCTAAAGGTTTCCGGAGGTCAAAAGCTGAAAAAATTGAAGTCCGATTTTCCGTAACGGTTGCACATTGCTCTGGGCCCAAAATTTGTTATAGGACTAACTCCTCGCTCGGATAACATTTTGGAGTCATTCTTTCGCCTAAATACGGTTTTTTACCATTTCTAAAGGGTTCGTGAGGTCAGAAGCTGAAAAAATTGAAGTCCGATTTTTCGCGTTGGTTCCACGTTGTTGTGGGCCAAAAACGTGTTTTGGGACTAAGTCCTTTCTCGGATAACATTTTTGAGTCATTCTTTCGCCTAAATGCGTGTTTTACCATTGCTAAATGGTTCAGGAGGTCAGAAGTAGAAAAAATTTAAGTCCAATTTTTCGCGTCGGTTCCACGTTGCTTTGTGCCTAAAACGAGTTTTGGGCCTAACTCCAAGGTCGGATAACATTTTTTAGTAATTCTTTCACCTCAATGCATTTTTTTTACCATTTCTAAAGGGTTCGTGAGGTCAGAAGCTGAAAAAATTGAAGTCAGATTTTTCGCGTCGGTACCACGTTGATGTGGGCCCCTCGGATAACATTTTTGAGTCATTCTTTCACCTAAATGCGTTATTATACCATTTCAAAAGGGTTCAGGAGGTCAGAAGCTGAAAAAATTGAAATCCGATTTTTGGCGTCGGTTCCACGTTGCTCTGGGCCTAAAACGTGACTTGGGCCTAACTCTTAGCTCGGATGACATCTTTGAGTCTTTTTTCCGCCTCAATGCGTTTTTTTACCATTTCTAAAGGGGTCAGGAGGTCAGAAGCTCAAAAAATTAAAGTCCGATTTTTCGTGTCGGTTCCATGTTGCTCTAGGCCCAAAACGTGACATAGGCCTAACTCCTAGCTCGGATATCATTTTTGAGTCATTCCTTTTATTAAATGCGTTTTTTTTACCATTTCTAAAGGGTTCCAGAGGTCAGAAACTGAAAAAATATATGTCCGATTTTTCGCGTCGGTTCCACGTTGTTCTGGGCCCAAAACGTGTTTTGGGCCAAACTCCTACCTCGGATAACTTTTTTGATTCATTCTTTCGCCAAAAAGAGTTTTTTTACCAATTCTCAAGGGTTCGTGATGTCAGAAGCTGAAAAAAATGAAGTCCGACTTTTCGCGTCAGTTCCACGTTTCTCTTTGCCCAAAACGTGTTTTGGGCCTAACTCCTCGCTCGGATAACATTTTGGAGTCCTTTTTTCGCCTAAATGCGTTTTTTTAACATTTCTAAAGGGTTCCGGAGGTCAGAAGCTGAAAAAATTGAAGTCTGATTTTTCGTGACGGTTGCACATTGCTCTGTGCCCAAAACTTGTTATAGGACTAACTCCTCGCTCGGATAACATTTTGGAGTCATTCTTTCGCCTAAATGCGTTATTTTACGATTTCAAAAGGGTTCGTGATGTCAGAAGCTGAAAAAAATGAAGTCCGACATTTATCGCCGGTTCCTTGTTGCTCGCGGCCAAAAACGTGTTTTGGGGCTAACTCCTAGCTCGGATAACATTTTTGAGTCATTCTTTTGCTTAAATGCGTTTTTTTACCATTTCTAAAGTGTTCAGGAGGTCAGTAGCTGAAAAAATTAAAGTCCCATTTTTCGCTTCGGTTCCACGTTGTTCTGGGCCCAAAACGTGACTTGGGCCTAACTCCTAGCTCATATAACATTTTTGAGTCTTTCTTTCGCCAAAATGCATTTTTTTACCATTTCTAAATGGTCCGTGAGGTCAAGAGCTAAAAAAAATGAAGTCCGCCTTTTCGCATCAATTCCACGTTGGTCGGGGCCAAAAACATGTTATGGGGCTAACTCCTAGCTCGGATAACATTTTTGAGTCATTCTTTTGCTTAAATTCGTTTTTTTACCATTTCTAAATCGTTCAGGAGATCGGAAGCTGATAAAATTGAAATCCGGTTTTTAGCGTCGGTTCCACGTTGCTCTAGGCCCATAACGTGACTTGGGCCAAACTCCTAGCTCATATAACATTTTTGAGTCATTCTTTTTCCTAAATGCGTTTTTTTTCAATTTCTAAAGGGTTCAGGAGATCAGAAGCTGAAAAAATTGAAGTTAGATTTTTCGCGTCGGTTCCACGTTGCTCTAGGCCCAACACATGACTTAGGCCTAACTCCTAGCTCAAATAACATTTTTGAGTCATTCTTTTTCCTAAATGCGTTTTATTTACCATTTCTAAAGGGTTTCGGAGGTCAGAAGCTGAAAATATAAGTCCAATTTTTCGTGTCGGTTCCACGTTGTTGTTATTCTTTCGCCGAAATGCGTTTTTTTACCATTTATAAAGGGTTCGTGAGGTCAGAAGCTGAAAAAAATGAAGTCCGACTTTTCCCGTCGGTTCCACGTTACTCGGAAAAACGTGTTGTGGGGCTAACTCCTTGCTCGGATAACATTTTTGATTCATTCTTTTGCTTAAATGCGTTTTTTTACCATTTCTAAAGCGTTCAGGAGGTCAGAAGCTGAAAAAATTGAAGTTCGGTTTTTCGCGTCGGTTCCACGTTGTTCTTGGCCCAAAACGTGACTTGGGCCTAACTCCTAGCTCATGTAACATTTTTGAGTCTTTCTTTCGCCTAAATGCATTGTTTTTCCATTTCTGAATGGGTCGTGAGGTCAGGAGCTGAAAAAAATGAAGTCCGATTTTTTGTGTCGGTTCCACGTTGGTCGATGTTCTGGGCCCCAAACGTGACTTGGGCCTAACTCCTAGCTCATATAACATTTTTGAGTCTTTCTTTCGCCTAAATGCGTTTTTTTACCATTTCTAAATGGTTCGTGAGGTCAGGAACTGAAAAAAATGAAGTCCGACTTTTCGTGTCGGTTCCATGTTGCTGAGGGCCAAAAACGTGTTTTGGTGCTAACTCCTAGCTCGGATAACATTTTGGAGTCATTCTTTTGCTTAAATGCGTTTTTTTACCATTTATAAAGGGTTCAGGAGGTCAGAAGCTGAAAAAATTGAAGTCCAATTTTTCACGTCGATTCGACGTTTCTCAGGGCTTAAAACCTGTTTTGGGCCTAAATCCTCGCTCGGATAACATTTTTGAGTCATTCTTTAGCTTAAATGCGTTTTTTTTACCATTTGTAAAGGGTTCGTCAGGTCAGAAGCTGAAAAAATTGAAGTCTGATTTTTCGCGACGGTTCGACGTTGCTCAGGGCTTAAAATCTGTTTTGGGCCTAACTCCTTGCTCGGATAACAATTTTGAGTCATGCTTTCGTATAAATGCGTTTATTTACCATTTCTAAAGGGTTCGTGAGGTCGGAAGCTAAAAAAATTGAAGTCCGAATTTTTCTTAGGTTCGACGTTACTTTGGCCCAAAACGTGTTTTGGGCCCAAATCCTAGCTCGGATAATATTTTTTAATCATTCATTCGCCTAAATGCGTTTTTACCCCATTTTTAAAGGGTTCAAGAAGTCAGAAGCTGAAAAAATTGAAGTCCGATTTTTCCGCAACGGTTCCACTTTTCTCTGCGCCCAAAAACTTGTTTTGGACCTAACTCCTTGCACGGATAACGGTTTTGAGTCATTCTTTCACCTATATGCGTTTTTTACCATTTCTAAACGGTCCTGAGGTCAGAAGCTGGAAAAATTGAAGTCTGATTTTTCACGTCGGTTCCACGTTTCTCTTGGCCCAAAACTTGTTTGGGGCCTAACTCCTAGTTCAAATAACACTTTTGAGTTCTTTTTTCGCTTAAATGCGTTTTTTTAACATTTCTAAAGGGTTCCGGAGGTCAAAAGCTGAAAAAATTGAAGTCCGATTTTCCGTGACGGTTGCACATTGCTCTGGGCCCGACTAACTCCTCGCTCGGATAACATTTTGGAGTCATTATTTCGCCTAAATGCGGTTTTTTACCATTTCTAAAGGGTTCGTGAGGTCAGAACCTGAAAAAACTGAAGTCCGACTTTTCGCGTCGGTTCCACGTTGCTCTGGGCCAAAAACGTGTTTTGGGGATAACTCCTAGCTCGGATAACATTTTTGTGTCATTACTTTACTTAAATGCGTTTTTTTACCGTTTCTAAAGCGTTCATGAGGTCAGAAGCTGAAAAAATTGAAGTCCGATTTTTCGCTTCGGTTTCACGTTTTTCTGGGCCCAAAACGTGACTTGGGCCTAACTCCTAGCTCATATAACATTTTTGAGTCTTTCTTTCGCCTAAATGCGTTTTTTTACCATTTCTAAATGGTTCGTGATGTCAGGAGATGAAAAAAATGAAGTCCGACTTTTCGCGTCGGTTCCACGTTGCTCGGGGCCTAAAACATGTTACGGGGCTAACTCCTAGCTCGGATAACATTTTTGAGTCATTCTTTTGCTTAAATACGTTTTTTTATCATTTCTAAATCTTTCAGGATATCGGAAGCTGAAAAAATTGAAGTCCGGTTTTTCGCGTCGGTTCCACGTTACTCTAGGCCCAAAACGTGACTTGGGCATAACTCCTAGTTCATATAACATTTTTGAGTCATTCTTTTTCTAAATGCGTTTTTATACCATTTCTAAAGGGTTCAGGAGGTCAGAAGCTGAAAAAATTGAAGTCCGATTTTTGGCGTCGGTTCCACGTTGCTCTAGGCCGAAAACGTGACTTAGGCCTAACTCCTAGCTCGGATAACATTTTTGAGTCATTCTTTTTCCTAAATGCGTTTTATTGACCATTTCTAAAGGGCTTCCGAGGTCAGAACCTGAGAAATATAAGTCGGATTTTTCGTGTCGGTTCCACGTTGTTGTGGGCCTAAAACGTGTTTTGGGCCAAAATCCTACCTCGGATAACTTTTTTGAGTTATTCTTTCGCCTAAATGCGTTTTTTTACCATTTCTAAAGGGTTCGTGAGGTCAGAAGCTGAAAAAAATGAAGTCCGACTTTTCGCGTCGGTTCCACGTTGCTCGGGGCCAAAAACGTGTTTTAGGGCTAACTCCTAGCTCGGATAACATTTTTGAGTCATTCTTTAGCTTAAATGCGTTTTTTTTTACATTCTTAAAGGGTTCGTGAGGTTAGAAGCTGAAAAAATTGAAGTCCGATTTTTCACTTCGATTCCACGTTGTTGTGGGCCCAAAACGTGTTTTGGGACTAAGTCCTTGCTCGGATAACATTTTTGAGTCATTCTTCCGCCAAAATGCGTGTTTTAACATTGCTAAATGGTTCAGGAGGTCAGAAGCAGAAAAAATTTAAGTCCAATTTTTCGCGTCGGTTCCACGTTGCTTTGTGCCTAAAACGAGTTTTGGGCCAAACTCCAAGCTCGGATAACATTTTTTAGTAATTCTTTCGCCTAAATGCAGTTTTTTTTTACCATTTCTAAAGGGTTCGTGAGGTCAGAAGCTGAAAAAATTGAAGTCAGATTTTTCGTGTCGGTACCACGTTGATGTGGGCCCCTCGGATAACATTTGTAAGTCATTCTTTCACTTAAATACGTTTTTATACCATTTCTAAAGGGTTAAGGAGGTCAGAAGCTGAAAAAATTGAAGTCCGATTTTTGGCGTCGGTTCCACGTTGCTCTGGGCCTAAAACGTGACTTGGGCCAAACTCTTAGCTCGGATAACATATTTGAGTCATTTTTCCGCCTCAATGCGTTTTTTTACCATTTCTAAAGGGTTCAGGAGGTCATAAGCTCAAAAAATAAAAGTCCGATTTTTCGCGTCGGGTCCACGTTGCTCTAGGCCCAAAACGTGACTTAGGCCTAACTCCTAGCTCGGATAACATTTTTGAGTCATTCCGTTTATTAAATGCGTTAATTTACCATTTTTAAAAGGTTCCGGAGGTCTTAAACTGAAAAAATATATGTTCGTTTTTCGCGTCGGTTCCACGTTGTTCAGGGCCGAAAACGTGTTTTGGGCCACACTCCTACCTCGGATAACTTTTTTGAGTCATTCTTTCGCCTAAATGCGTTTTTTTACCATTTCTAAAGGGTTCGTGAGGTCAGAAGCCGAAAAAAATGAAGTCCGACTTTTCGCGTCAGTTCCACGTTTCTCTTGGCCCAAAACGTGTTTTGGGCCTAACTCCTACCTCAGATAACTTTTTTGAGTCATTCTTTCGCCTAAATGCGTTTTTTTACCATTTCTAAAGGGTTCGTGGGGTCAGAGTTGAGGAAATTGAAGTCCGATTTTTAGCGTCAGTTCGACGTTGCTCTAGGCTTCAAACCTGTTTTGGGCCTAACTCCTAGCTCAGATAACATTTTTGAGTCATTCTTTCGACTAAATGCGTTTTTTTAACATTTCTAAAAGGTTCAGGAGGTCAGAAGCTGAAAAAATCGAATTCCGATTTTTCGCCACGGTTCTACGTTGCTCTGGGCCCAAAACGTGTTTTGAGCCTAACTCCTCGCTCGGATAACATTTTTTTGTCATTTTTTCTCCAAAATGCGTTTTTTTACCATTTCTAAAGGGTTCGTGATTTCAGAAGCTGAAAAAATAGAAGACTAATTTTTCGTGTCGGTTAGACATTGATTTGGGCCCAAATCATGTTTTGGGTCTAACTCCTCGCTCGGATAACATTTTTGAGTCATTCTTTCGCCTAAATGTGTTTTTTTATCATTTCTAAAGCGTTCGTGAGGTCAGAAGCTGAAAAAATTGAAGTCTGATTTTTCGCGTCGGTTTCACGATTCTCTGGGCCCAAAACGTGTTTTGGGACTAACTTCTCGCTCGGATAACATTTTTGAGTTATTATTTCGCCTAAATGAGTTCTTTTTCCATTTTTAAAGGGTTCCTGAGGTCAGAAGCTTAAAGTATTGAAGTCCGATTCTTCGCGTCGGTTCCTTGTTGCTCTGTGCCCAAATCGTGTTTGGGGCCTAACTTCTAGCTCGGATAACATTTTTGAGTTATTCTTTCGCCTAAATGCGTTTTTTTCCCATTTCTAAAGGGTTCGATGTTGCTCTGGGCTTATAACCTGTTTTGGGCCTAACTCCTAGCTCGTATAACAATTTTGAGTCATTCTTTCTCCTAAATGCGTTTTTTTACCATTTGTAAAGGGTTAAGGAGGTTAGAAGTTGAAAAAATTGAAGTCTGATTTTTCGCGTCGGTTTGACGTTGCTTTGGGCTTAAAACATGTTTTGGGCCTAAATCCTCGATCGGATAACATTTTTGAGTCATTCTTTTGCCTAAATGCGTTTTTTTAACATTTCAAAAGGGTTCGTGGGGTCAGATGCTGAGAAAATTGAAGTCCGATTTTTAGCGTCAGTTCGACGTGGCTCTAAGCTTAACTCCTAGCTCGGATAACATTTTTGAGTCATTCTTTTTATTAAATGCGTTTTTTTTACCATTTCTAAAGGGTTCTAGAGGTCAAAACCTGAAAAAATATATGTCCGATTTTTCGCGTCGGTTCCACGTTGTTCTGGGCCCAAAACATGTTTTCGTAAGTCATTTTTTTTCGCATACATTTTTTTTTTACCATTTTTGAGTCATTCTTTTGCTTAAATACGTTTTTTTACCATTTCTAAATAGTTCTGGAGGTCGGAAGCTGAAAAAATTGAAGTCCGGTTTTTCGCGTCGGTTCCACGTTGCTCTAGGCCCAAAACGTGACTTGGGACTAACTCCTAGCTAATATAACATTTTTGAGTAATTCTTTTTCCTAAATGTGTTTTTTACCATTTCTAAAGGGTTCAGGATGTCAGAAGCTGAAAAAATTGAAGTCCGATTTTTTGCTTCGGTTCCACGTTGCTCTAGGCCCAAAACGTGACTTGGGCCTAACTCCTAGCTCATATAACATTTTTGAGTCATTCTTTTTCCTAAATGCGTTTTTTTTTACCATTTCTAAAGGGTTCAGGAGGTCAGAAGCTGAAAAATTGAAGTCCGATTTTTCGCGTCGGTTCCACGTTGCTCTAGGCCCAAAACGTGACTTAAGCCTAACTCCTAGCTCGGATAACATTTTTGAGTTATTCTTTTTCCTAAATGCGTTTTTTTTATCATTTCTAAAGGGTTTCGGAGGTCAGAACCAGAAAAAATATAAGTCTGATTTTTCGTGTCGGTTCCTCGTTGTTCTGGGCCCAAAACGTGTTTTGGGCCAAAATCCTACCTCGAATAACTTTTTTGAGTCATTCTTTCGCCTAAATGCGTTTTTTTACCATTTCTAATGGGTTCGTGAGGTCAAAAGCTGAAAAAAATGAAGTCCGACTTTTCGCGTCGGTTCCACGTTGCTCTCGGCCAAAAACGTGTTTTGGGGCTAACTCCTAGCTCGGATAACATTTTTGAGTCATTCTTTGCTTAAATACGATTTTTTACCATTTCTAAAACGTTCAGGAGGACAGAAGCTGAAAAAATTGAAGTCCGATTCTTCGCGTCGATTCCACGTTGTTCTGGGCCCAAAACGTGACTTGGGCCTAACTCCTAGCTCATATAACATTTTTGAGTCTTTCTTTCGCCTAAATGCGTTTTTTTACCATTTCTAAACGGTTCGTGAGGTCAGGAGCTGAAAAAAATGAAGTCCGACTTTTCGCGTCGGTTCCACGTTGCTAGGGGCCAAAAACATGTTTTGGGGCTAACTCCTAGCTCGGATAACATTTTTGAGTCATTCTTTTGCTTAAATACGTTTTTTTACCATTTCTAAATCGT
Organism: Beta corolliflora; assembly: GCA_947648045.1. Classification (NCBI taxonomy): domain Eukaryota; kingdom Viridiplantae; phylum Streptophyta; class Magnoliopsida; order Caryophyllales; family Amaranthaceae; genus Beta; species Beta corolliflora. The sequence goes on from CANSZD010004231.1 coordinate 99,418, forward strand.
TCAGGAGGTCGGAAGCGGAAAAAATTGAAGTTGGGTTTTTCGCGTCGGTTCCACATTGCTCTAGGCCCAAAACGTGACTTGGGCCTAACTCCTAGCTCATATAACATATTTGAGTCATTCTTTTTCCTAAATGCGTTTTTTTTACCATTTCTAAAGGGTTCAGGAGGTCAAAAGCTGAAAAAATTGAAGTCCGATTTTTCGAGTCGGTTCAACGTTGCTCTAGGCCCAAAACTTGACTTAGGCCTAACTCCTAGGTCGGATAACATTTTTGAGTCATTCTTTTTCCTAAATGCGTTTTTTTTACCATTACTAAGGGTTCCAGAGGTGAGAACCTGAAAAAATATAAGTCCGATTTTTCACGTCGGTTCCACATTGTTCTGGGCCCAAAACGTGTTTTGGGCCAAACTCCTACCTCGAATTACTTCCTACTCACAGATTTCAAATGAGTTATATTTGAAAGTTTTACAGAATGGTTTAGAAAGAAAGTAAAGTGGATATGAACTATTGAAGGTTGTCTATTATATTCAAGTTGAATGTTGTACAGGTGAAATGATTTTTGTGGAATACTATGTATGTATTCCACCTGCACATTGGATTGTTCAAAGTTGTTATTGGTATGAAATCTTACTCAGCCTTTTGGCTGATATTACATGTCTTCAATGTGCAGGGCATGATGGTGACTAGCTTATATTGGGTGAGAGCGTTGACTTCACCTAGATGTAGATTTATTAAAGTTAAGATTTCCGCTGCAATAGTTTAGAATTATGGTTTGTTATAGGAGTGTATTAATTAATTACATTTTCTTTTAGTTGTAATAGTTAATAACTAATTTATGTACTAGTAGTAGCAACTTTCGCCTTGCTGTTATTAAATGTTTCATAACCGCGGCATAACAACTCTTGAATTGTCCATGCTTTGTACTCTGATATGTTTTATAAAGAAAGTGGAAATTCAGGGTTGTTACAATTTTTGAGTCATTTTTCCACCTCAATGCGTTTTTTAACCATTTCTAAAGGGTTCAGGAGGTCAGAAGATCTAAAAATTGAAGTCCGATTTCTCGCGTCGGTTTCACGTTGCTCTAGGCCCAAAACGTGACTTAGGCCTAACTCCTAGCTCGGATAACATTTTTGAGTTATTCTTTTTCCTAAATGCGTTTTTTTTACCATTTCTACAGGGTTTCGGAGGTCAGAACCTGAAAAAATATAAGTCCGATTTTTCGTGTCGGTTCCTCGTTGTTCTAGGCCCATAACGTGTTTTGGGCCAAACTCCTACCTCGGATAACTTTTTTGAGTCATTCTTTCGCCTAAATGCGTTTTTTTAACAATTCTAAAGGGTTCGTGAGGTCAGCAGCTGAAAAAAATGAAGTCCGACTTTTCGCTTCAGTTCCACGTTGCTTTGGGCCAAAAATGTGTTTTGGGGGAAGCTCCTAGCTCGGATAACATTTTTGAGTCATTCTTTTGCTTAAATGCGTTTTTTCACCATTTCTAAAGTGTTCAGGAGGTCAGAAGCTGAAAAATTTGAAGTCAGATTTTTCGCGTCGGTTCAACGTTGTTCTGGGCCCAAAACGTGACTTGGGCCTAACTCCTAGCTCATATAACATTTTTGAGTCTTTCTTTCGCCTAAATGCGTTTTTTTACCATTTCTAAATGGTTCGTGAGGTCAGGAGCTGAAAAAAATGAAGTACGACTTTTCGCGTCGGTTCCACGTTGCTCGGGGCCAAAAACGTGTTTTGGGGCTAACTCCTAGCTCGGATAACATTTTTGAGTCATTCTTTTTCTTAAATGCGTTTTGTTTCCATTTCAAAAGCGTTCAGGAGGTCAGAAGCTGAAAAAATTGAAGTCCGATTCTTCGCGTCGGTTCCACATTGTTCTGTGCCCAAAACGTGACATGGGCCTAACTCCTAGCTCATGTAACATTTTTGAGTCTTTTTTTCGCCTAAATTCGTTTTTTTACCATTTCTAAATGGTTCGCGAGGTCAGGAGCTGAAAAAAATGAAGTCCAACTTTTCGTGTCGGTTCCACGTTGCTCAAGGCCAAAGACATGTTTTGGGGCTGAATCCTAGCTCGGATAACATTTTCGAGTCATTCTTTGCTTAAATACGTTTTTTTACCATTTCTAAATCGTTCAGGAGGTCGGAAGCTTAAAAAATTAAAGTCCGATTTTTCGCGTCGGTTCCACGTTGCTCTAGGCCCAAAACGTGACTTGGGCCTAACTCCTAGCTCATATAACATTTTTGAGTCATTCTTTTACCTAAATGCGGTTTTTTTACCATTTCTAAAGGGTTCAGGAGGTCAGAAGCTGATAAAATTGAAGTCCGATTTTTTTGCGTCGGTTCCACGTTGCTCTAAGCCCAAAACGTGACTTAGGCCTAACTCCTAGCTCGGATAACATATTTGAGTCATTCTTTTTCCTAAATGCGTTTTTTTTACCATTTCTAAAGGGTTTCGGAGGTCAGAGCCAGAAAAAATATAAGTCAGATTTTTCGCGTCGGTTCCACGTTGCACTAGGCCACTAAACGTGACTTAGGCCTAACTCCTAGCTAATATAACATTTTTGAGTAATTCTTTTTCCTAAATGCGTTTTTTACCATTTCTAAAGGGTTCGTGAGGTCAGAAGCTGAAAAAAATGAAGTACGACTTTTCGTGTCGGTTCCACGTTGTTCTGGGCCCATAACGTGACTTGGGCCTAACTCCTAGCTCATATAACATTTTTGAGTCATTCTTTTTCCTAAATGCGTTTTTTTTACCATTTCTAAAGGGTTCAGGAGGTCAAAAGCTGAAAAAATTGAAGTCCGATTTTTCGCGTCGGTTCCACGTTGCTTTAGGCCCAAAACTTAACTTTGGCCTAACTCCTAGCTCGGATAACATTTTTGAGTCATTCTTTTTCCTAAATGCGTTTTTTTTACCATTACTAAGGGTTCCAGAGGTGCGAACCTGAAAAAATATAAGTCCGATTTTTCGCGTCGGTTCCACATTGTTCTGGGCCCAAAACGTGTTTTGGGCCAAACTCCTACCTCGAATAACTTTTTTGAGTCATTCTTTCGCCTAAATGCGTTTTTTTACCATTTCTAATGGGTTCGTGAGGTCAGAAGCAGAAAAAAATGAAGTCCGATTTTTCGCATCGGTTCCACGTTGCTCGGGGCCAAAAACGTGTTTTGGGGCTAACTCCTAGCTCGGATAACATTTTTGAGTCATTCTTTTGCTTTACTACGTTTTTTTACAATTTCTAAAGCGTTCAGGAGGTCAGAAGCTGAAAAATTGAAGTACGATTCTGCGCATCGGTTCCGCGTTGTTCTTGGCCCAAAACGTGACTTGGGCCTAACTCCTAGCTCATATAACATTTTTCAGTCTTTCATTCGCCTAAATGCGTTTTTTTACCATTTCTAAATGGTTCGTGAGGTCAGGAGCTTAAAAAAATGAAGTCCGACTTTTCGTGTCGGTTCCACATTGCTCGGGGCCAAAAACATGTTTTGGGGCTAACTCCTAGCTCGGATAACATTTTTGAGTCATTCTTTTGCTTAAATATGTTTTTTTACCATTTCTAAATCGTTCTGGAGGTCGGAAGCTGAAAAAATTGAAGTCCGGTTTTTCGCGTCGGTTCCACGTTGCTCTAAGCCCAAAACGTGACTTGGGCCTAACTCCTAGCTCATATAACATTTTAGAGTCATTCTTTTTCCTAAATGCGTTTTTTTACCATTTCTAAAGGGTTCAGGAGGTCAGAAGCTGAAAAAATTGACGTCCGATTTTTCGCGTCGTTTCCACGTTGCTCTAGGCCCAAAACGTGTTTTGGAACTAACTCCTAGCTCGGATAACATTTTTGAGTCATTCTTTTTCCTAAATGCGTTTTTTTTACCATTTCTAAAGGGTTTCGGAGGTCATAACCTGAAAAAATATAAGTCCGATTTTTCGTGTCGGTTCTTCGTTGTTCAAGGCCCAAAACGTGTTTTTGGCCAAACTCCTACCTCGGATAACTTTTTAGAGTCATTCTTTCGTCTAACTGCGTTTTTTACCATTTCTAAAGGGTTTGTGAGGTCAGAAGCTGAAAAAAAATGAAGTCCGAATTTTCGCCTCAGTTCCACGTTGCTCTGTGGGCCAAAAACGTGTTTTTGGGGGCTAACTCCTTCCTCGGATAACATTTTTGAGTCATTCTTTTGCTTAAATACGTTTTTTTACCATTTCTAAACCGTTCAGGAGGTCAGAAGCTGAAAAAATTGAAGTCCAATTTTTCGATTCGGTTCCACGTTGTACTGGGCCCAAAACGTGAGTTGGGCCTAACTCCTAGCTCATATAAAATTTTTGAGTCTTTCTTTCGCCTAAATGCGTTTTTTTACCATTTCTAAATGGTTCGTGAGGTCAGGACCACAAAAAATGAAGTCCGACTTTTCGCGTCGGTTCCACGTTGCTCGGGGCCTAAAACATTTTTTAGGGGCTAACTCCTAGCTCTTATAACATTTTTGAGTCATTCTTTTTCCTTAATGCATTTTTTACCATTTCTAAATGGTCAGGAGGTCAGAAGCTGAAAAAATTGAAGTCTAATTTTTCGTGTCTGTTCCACGTTGCTCTTGGCCCAAAACGTGACTTAGGCCTAAATCCTAGCTCGGATAACATTTTTTAGTCATTCTTTTTCCTAAATGCGTTTTTTTACCATTTGTAAAGGGTTTCGGAGGTCAGAACCTGAAAAAAATGAAGTCCGTCTTTTCGCGTCGATTCCACGTTGCTCGTGGCCAAACACGTGTTTTGGGGCTAACTCCTAGCTCGGATAACATTTTTGAGTCATTCTTTAGCTTATTTGCGTATTTTTACCATTTCTAAAGCATTCAGGAAGTCAAAAGCTGAAAAAATTGAAGTCCGGTTTTTCGCGTCGGTTCCACGTTGCTCTAGGCCCAAAACGTGACTTTGGTACTAACTCCTAGCTCGGATAACATTTTTGAGTCATTATTTTTCCTAAATGCGTTTTTTAACCATTTCAAAAGGTTTCAGGAGGTCAGAAGCTAAAAAAATATAAGTCCGCTTTTTCACGTCGGTTCCACGTTGTTCTGGACCCAAAACGTGTTATGGGCCAAACTCCTACCTCGGATAACTTTTATGAGTTATTCTTTCGCCTAAATGCGTATTTTCACTATTTCTAAAGGGTTCGTGAGGTCAGAAGCTGAAAAAAATGAAGTCCGACTTTTCGCTTCGGTTCCACGTTGCTCTGGGCCAAAAACGTGTTTTGGGGCTAGCTCCTTGCTCGGATAACTTTTTGAGGCATTCTTTTTCTTAAATGCGTTTTTTTACCATTTCTGAAGCGTTCAGGAGGTCAGAAGCTGAAAAAATTGAAGTCCGATTTTTCGCGTAGGTTCCACGTTGTTCTGGACCCAAAACGTTACTTGGGCCTAACTCCTAGCTCATATAACATTTTTGAGTCTTTCATTCGCCTAAGCGTGTTTTTTTACCATTTCAAAAGGTTTCGTGAGGTCAGAAGCTAGAAAAAATGAAGTCCGACTTTTCGCATCGTTTCCACTTTGCTCGGGGCCTAATACGTGTTTTGGGGCTAACTCCTAGCTCGGATAACATTTTTAAGTCATTTTTTTTGCTTAAATGCGTTTTTTTTACCATTTCTAAAGCGTTCAGGAGGTCTTGTTCCACGTTGTTGTGGGCCCAAAACGTGTTTTGGGCCTAAGTCCTTGCTCGGATAACATTTTTGAGTCATTCTTCCGCATAAATGCGTGTTTTACCATTGCTAAATGGTTCAGGAGGTCAGAAGCTGAAAAAATTTAAGTCCATTTTAACACGTCGGTTCCACGTTGCATTGTGCCTAAAACGTGTTTTGGGCCTACCTCCTAGCTCGGATAACATTTTTGAGTCATTCTTTCACCTAAATGTGTTTTTTACCATTTCTAAAGGGTTCAGGAGGTCAGAAGCTGGAAAAATTGAAGTCCAATTTTTCGCGTCGGTTCCACGTTGCTTTAAGCCCAAAACGTGACTTAGGCCGAACTCCTAGCTCTGATAACATTTTTGAGTCATTCTTTTTCCTAAATGCGTTTTTTTTTACCATTTCTAAGGGGTTCCGGAGGTCAGAACCTGAAAAAATATAAGTCCGATTTTTCGCGTCGGGTCCACGTTGTTTTGGGGCTAACTCCTAGCTCGGATAACATTTTTGAGTCATTCTTTTGCTTAAATGCGTTCTTTTACCATTTCTAAAGGGTTCGTGAGGTCTGAAGCTGAAAAAATTGAAATCCGATTTTTCGCGTCGGTTCCACGTTGCTGTGGGCCCACAACGTGTTTTGGGACTACCTCCTAGCTCGGATAACATTTTTGAGTCATTCATTCACCTAAATGCGTTTTTATACCCTTTCTAAAGGGTTCAGGGGGTCAGAAGCTGAAAAAATTAAAGTCCGACTTTTCGCGTCGGTTTCAGGTTTCTCTAGGCCTAAAACGTGACTTGGGCCTAACTCATAGCTCGGATAACATTTTTGAGTCATTTTTCTGCATCAATGCGTTTTTTTACCATTTCTAAATGGTTCGGGACGTCAGAAGCTGAAAAAATTGAAGTCCGATTTTTCGTGTCGGTTCCACGTTGCTCGGGCCCAAAAACGTGTTTTGGGGCTAACTCCTATCTCGGATAACTTTTTGAGTCATTCTTTTGCTTAAATGCGTTTTTTTACCATTTCTAAAGCGTTCGGGAAGTCGAAGTCGAAAAAAATTGAAGTCCGGTTTTTCGCGTCGGTTCCACGATGCTCTAAGCCCAACACGTGACTTGGGCCTAACTCCTAGCTCGGATAACATTTTTGAGTCATTCTTTTCCAAAATAAGTTTATTTACCATTTCTAAAGGGTTCCGGAGGTCAGAACCTGAAAAAATATAAGTCCGATTTTTCGCGTCGGTTCCACGTTGTTTTGGGCCAAACTCCTGGCTAGGATAACTTTTTTGAGTCATTCTTTTGCTTAAATGCGTTTTTTTACCATTTCTAAAGCGTTCAGGAGGTCAAAAGCTGAAAAAATTGAAGTCCGATTTTTTGCGTCGTTTCCACGTTGCTCTGGGCCCAAAACGTTACTTGGGCCTAACTCCTAGCTCATATAACATTTTGGGATATTATCTCTGATAACCATGACATATAGGCCTTTTTCCCAAATAACCCTGACATATTTTTTTTCCCAGATGACCCTAGACTTGTATTTTGTCATTAAACCTAACGGAATTGTTAACGGCGTTAACGATTTTCAAACTAAAATACCTAGTGCCTTTTTTTAAAAAAAAAAAAAACTCAAACTCATCTCTTTCTCTCTCTTGTTCTTCCGAAACTCATCTCTTTCTCTCTCTTGTAAATTCAAACCAATAAGCTAGTACTACTATATTCAATAAATACGTTCATCCACCGTTAAATTCACAAGAAATCGAATCAAACTGGAGTAGTAAACTTGGCGCCTTTCAATTAAAATTGCTGGTGTGTCAAAGAAGAAGAGCAAGTCACTCCAATTTTGCAATTTGTAATCTGCAAATATACTAGAGATTAAACCCTAAAATCACTGCAATATCACAGCATCAAAAGTAAGAGAGGAGAGAGAGAAAATGATGCTGAGAACACCACCTCCGAAGAAACAAAGGCCCGATTGTTCGATATGGGGCGGTTTAGGGTTCGAATTTTCTACAATTTTTGGTGATGGTAGTCTGGAGACGAAGAACAAGAGAGGGAAGAAGATGAAGAACAAGAGAAATAATCTGGTTTAATTAAAAAAAAAGTTAACACCGTTAGATATCCCGTTTGGTTTAATGATAAAATACAAGTTTCGGGTCATCTGGGAAAAAAAAACATGTCAGGGTTATTTGGGAAAAGGTCCATATGTCAGGGTTATCTGAGATAATATCCCTAACATTTTTTAGTCTTTCTTTCGCCTAAATGCGTTTTTTTACCATTTCTAAATGGTTCGTGAGGTCAGGAGATGAAAATAATGAAGTCCGACTTTTCGCGTAAGTTCCACGTTGCTCGGGCCCAAAAACGTGTTTTGGGGATAACTCCTATCTCGGATAACATTTTTGAGTCATTCTTTTGCTTAAATGCGTTTTTTTACCATTTCTAAAGCGTTCAGGAGGTCAGAAGCTGAAAAAATTGAAGTCCGGCTTTTCGTGTCGGTTCCACGATGCTCTAAGCCAAAAACGTGACTTGGGCCTAACTCCTAGCTCGGATAACATTGTTCTCGGCCCAAAACATGACTTGGGCCTAACTCCTAGCTCATATAACATTTTTGAGTCATTCTTTTTCCTAAATGCGTTTTTTTTACCATTTCTAAAGGGTTCAGGAGGTCAGAAGCTGAAAAATTGAAGTCCGATTTTTCGCGTCGGTTCCACGTTGCTCTAGGCCCAAAACGTGACTTAAGCCTAACTCCTAGCTCGGATAACATTTTTGAGTTATTCTTTTTCCTAAATGCATTTTTTTTACCATTTCTAAAGGGTTTCGGAGGTCAGAACCAGAAAAAATATAAGTCTGATTTTTCGTGTCGGTTCCTCGTTGTTCTGGGCCCAAAACGTGTTTTGGGCCAAAATCCTACCTCGAATAACTTTTTTGAGTCATTCTTTCGCCTAAATGCGTTTTTTTACCATTTCTAATGGGTTCGTGAGGTCAAAAGCTGAAAAAAATGAAGTCCGACTTTTCGCCCCGGTTCCACGTTACTCGGGGCCAAAAACGTGTTTTGGGGCTAACTCCTAGCTCGGATAACATTTTTGAGTCATTCTTTGCTTAAATGCGATTTTTTACCATTTCTAAAGCGTTCAGGAGGTCAGAAGCTGAAAAAATTGAAGTCCGATTCTTCGCGTCGATTCCACGTTGTTCTGGGCCCAAAACGTGACTTGGGCCTAACTCCTAGCTCATATAACATTTATGAGTCTTTCTTTCGCCTAAATGCGTTTTTTTACCATTTCTAAACAGTTCGTGAGGTCAGGAGCTGAAAAAAATGAAGTCCGCCTTTTCGCGTCGGTTCCACGTTGCTAAGGGCCAAAAACATGTTTTGGGGCTAACTCCTAGCTCGGATAACATTTTTGATTCATTCTTTTGCTTAAATACGTTTTTTTACCATTTCTAAATCGTTCAGGAGGTCGGAAGCTGAAAAAATTGAAGTTGGGTTTTTCGCGTCTGTTCCACATTGCTCTAGGCCCAAAACGTGACTTGGGCCTAACTCCTAGCTCATATAACATATTTGAGTCATTCTTTTTCCTAAATGCGTTTTTTTTACCATTTCTAAAGGGTTCAGGAGGTCAAAAGCTGAAAAAATTGAAGTCCGATTTTTCGCGTCGGTTCAACGTTGCTCTAGGCCCAAATCTTGACTTAGGCCTAACTCCTAGGTCGGATAACATTTTTGAGTCATTCTTTTTCCTAAATACGTTTTTTTACCATTACTAAGGGTTCCAGAGGTGAGAACCTGAAAAAATATAAGTCCGATTTTTCACGTCGGTTCCACATTGTTCTGGGGCCAAAACGTGTTTTGGGCCAAACTCCTACCTCGAATTACTTCCTACTCACAGATTTCAAATGAGTTATATTTGAAAGTTTTACAGAATGGTTTAGAAAGAAAGTAAAGTGGATATGAACTATTGAAGGTTGTCTATTATATTCAAGTTGAATGTTGTACAGGTGAAATGATTTTTGTGGAATACTATGTATGTATTCCACCTGCACATTGGATTGTTCAAAGTTGTTATTGGTATGAAATCTTGCTCAGCCTTTTGGCTGATATTACATGTCTTCAATGTGCAGGGCATGATGGTGACTAGCTTATATTGGGTGAGAGCGTTGACTTCACCTAGATGTAGATTTATTAAAGTTAAGACTTCCGCTGCAATAGTTTAGAATTATGGTTTGTTATAGGAGTGTATTAATTAATTACATTTTCTTTTAGTTGTAATAGTTAATAACTAATTTATGTACTAGTAGTAGTAACTTTCGCCTTGCTGTTATTAAATGTTTCATAACCGCGGCATAACAACTTTTGAATTGTCCATGCTTTGTACTCTGATATGTTTTATAAAGAAAGTGGAAATTCAGGGTTGTTACAATTTTTGAGTCATTTTTCCGCCTCAATGCGTTTTTTAACCATTTCTAAAGGGTTCAGGAGGTCAGAAGCTCTAAAAATTGAAGTCCGATTTCTCACGTCGGTTTCACGTTGCTCTAGGCCCAAAACGTGACTTAGGCCTAACTCCTAGCTCGGATAACATTTTTGAGTCATTCTATTGCTTAAATACGTTTTTTTACCATTTATAAAGCGTTCAGGAGGACAGAAGCTGAAAAATTAAAGTACGATTCTTCGCGTCGGTTCCACGTTGTTCTGGGCCCAAAACGTGACTTGGGCCAAACTCCTAGCTCATATAGCATTTTTCAGTCTTTCTTTCGCCTTAATGCGTTTTTTTACCATTTCTAAATGGTTCGTGAGGTCAGGAGCTGAAAAAAATGAAGTCCGACCTTTCGCGTCGGTTCCACGTTGCTCGGGGTCAAAAACATGTTTTGGGGCTAACTCCTAGCCTGGATAACATTTTTGAGTCATTCTTTTGCTTAAATACGTTTTTTTACCATTTCAAAATCGTTCTGGAGGTCGGAAGCTGAAAAAATTGAAGTCCGGTTTTCCGCGTCGGTTCCACGTTGCTCTAGGCCCATAACGTGACTTGGGCCTAACTCCTAGCTAATATAACATTTTTGAGTCATTCTTTTTCCTAAATGCGCTTTTTTTCCATTTATAAAGGGTTCAGGAGGTCAGATTCTGAAAAATTGAAGTCCGATTTTTCGCGTCGGTTCCACGTTGCTCTAGGCCCAAAACGTGACTTAGGCCTAACTCCTAGCTCGGATAACATTTTTGAGTTATTCTTTTTCCTAAATGCGTTTTTTTTACCATTTCTAAAGGGATTCGGAGGTCAGAACCAGAAAAAATATAAGTCTGATTTTTCGTGTCGGTTCCTCGTTGTTCTAGGCCCATAGCGTGTTTTGGGCCAAACTCCTACCTCGGATAACTTTTCTGAGTCATTCTTTCGCCTAAATGCGTTTTTTTAACAATTCTAAAGGGTTCGTGAGGTCAGAAGCTGAAAAAAAATGAAGTCCGACATTTTGCCTCAGTTCCACGTTACATTGGGCCAAAAACGTGTTTTGGGGCAAACTCCTAGCTCGGATAACATTTTTGAGTCATTCTTTTGCTTAAATGCGTTTTTTCACCATTTCTAAAGTGTTCAGGAGGTCAGAAGCTGAAAAATTTGAAGTCCGATTTTTCGCGTCGGTTCCACGTTGTTCTGGGCCCAAAACGTGACTTGGGCCTAACTCCTAGCTCATATAACATTTTTGAGTCTTTCTTTCGCCAAAATGCGTTTTTTTACCATTTCTAAATTGTTCGTGAGGTCAGGAGCTGAAAAAAAATTAAGTCCGACTTTTCGCGTCGGTTCCACGTTGCTCGGTTCCAAAAACGTGTTTTGGGGCTAACTCCTATCTCGGATAACATTTTTGAGTCATTCTTTTGCTTAAATGCGTTTTGTTTCCATTTCAAAAGCGTTCAGGAGGTCAGAAGCTATAAAAATTGAAGTCCGATTCTTCGCGTCGGTTCCACATTGTTCTGTGCCCAAAACGTGACTTGGGCCTAATTCCTAGCTCATGTAACATTTTTGAGTCTTTTTTTCGCCTAAATTCGTTTTTTTACCATTTCTTAATGGTTCGCGAGGTCAGGAGCTGAAAAAAATGAAGTCCAACTTTTCGTGTCGGTTCCACGTTGCTCAAGGCCAAAGACATGTTTTGGGGCTCAATCCTAGCTCGGATAACATTTTCGAGTCATTCTTTGCTTAAATACGTTTTTTTACCATTTCTAAATCGTTCAGGAGGTCAGAAGCTGAAAAAATTAAAGTCCGATTTTTCGCGTCGGTTCCACGTTGCTCTAGGCCCAAAACGTGACTTGGGCCTAACTCCTAGCTCATATAACATTTTTGAGTCATTCTTTTACCTAAATGCGTTTTTTTTACCATTTCTAAAGGGTTCAGGAGGTCAGAAGCTGATAAAATTGAAGTCCGATTTTTTTGCGTCGGTTCCACGTTGCTCTAAGCCCAAAACGTGACTTAGGCCTAACTCCTAGCTTGGATAACATATTTGAGTCATTCTTTTTCCTAAATGCGTTTTTTTTACCATTTCTAAAGGGTTTCGGTGATCAGAGCCAGAAAAAATATAAGTCCGATTTTTCGCGTCTGTTCCACGTTGCACTAAGCCCAAAACGTGACTTAGGCCTAACTCCTACCTCGGATAACTTTTTTGAGTCATTCTTTCGCCTAAATGCCTTTTTTTACCATTTCTAAAGGGTTCGTGAGGTCAGAAGCTGGAAAAAATGAAGTCCGACTTTTCACGTCGGTTCCACGTTGTTCTGGGCCCATAACGTGACTTGGGCCTAACTCCTAGCTCATATAACATTTTTGAGTCATTCTTTTTTCTAAATGCATTTTTTTTTACCATTTCTAAAGGGTTCAGGAGGTCAAAAGCAAAAAAAATTGAAGTCCGATTTTTCGCGTCGGTTCCACGTTGCTTTAGGCCCAAAACTTAACTTAAGCCTAACTCCTAGCTCGGATAACATTTTTGAGTCATTCTTTTTCCTAAATGCGTTTTTATTACCATTACTAAGGGTTCCAGAGGTGCGAACCTGAAAAAATATAAGTCCGATTTTTCGCGTCGGTTCCACATTGTTCTGGGCCCAAAACGTGTTTTGGGCCAAACTCCTACCTCGAATAACTTTTTTGAGTCATTCTTTCGCCTAAATGCGTTTTTTTACCATTTCTAATGGGTTCGTGAGATCAGAAGCTGAAAAAAATGAAGTCCGACTTTTCGCGTCGGTTCCACGTTACTCGGGGCCAAAAACGTGTTTTGGGGCTAACTCCTAGCTCGGATAACATTTTTGAGTCATTCTTTTGCTTTACTACGTTTTTTTACAATTTCTAAAGAGTTCAGGAGGTCAGAAGCTGAAAAATTGAAGTACGATTCTTCGCGTCGGTTCCGCGTTGTTCTTGGCCCAAGACGTGACTTGGGCCTAACTCCTAGCTCATATAACATTTTTCAGTCTTTCATTCGCCTAAATGCGTTTTTTACCATTTCTAATGGGTTCGTGTGGTCAGAATCTGAAAAAAATGAAGTCCGACTTTTCGCGTCGGTTCCATGTTACTCGGGGCCAAAAACGTGTTTTGGGGCTAACTCCTAGCTCGGATAACATTTTTGAGTCATTCTTTTGCTTTACTACGTTTTTTTACAATTTCTAAAGCGTTCAGGAGGTCAGAAACTGAAAAATTGAAGTACGATTCTTCACGTCGGTTCCGCGTTGTTTTTGGCCCAAAACGTGACTTGGGCCTAACTCCTTGCTCATATAACATTTTTCAGTCTTTCATTCGCCTAAATGCGTTTTTTTACCATTTCTAAATCGTTCTGGAGGTCGGAAGCTGAAAAAATTGAAGTCCGGTTTTTCGCGTCGGTTCCACGTTGCTCTAGGCCCAAAACGTGACTTGGGCCTAACTCCTAGCTCATATAACATTTTAAAGTCATTCTTTTTCCTAATTGCGTTTTTTTACCATTTCTAAAGGGTTCAGCTGGTCAGAAGCTGAAAAAATTGACGTCCGATTTTTCGTGTCGTTTCCACGTTGCTGTAAGCCCAAAACGTGACTTGGGCCTAACTCCTAGCTCGGATAACATTTTTGAGTCATTCTTTTTCCTAAATGCGTTTTTTTTACCATTTCTAAAGGGTTTCGGAGGTCATAACCTGAAAAAATATAATTCCGATTTTTCGTGTCGGTTCTTCGTTGTTCTAGGCCCAAAACGTGTTTTGGGCCAAACTCCTACCTCGGATAACTTTTTTGAGTCATTCTTTCGTCCAACTGCGTTTTTTACCATTTCTAAAGGGTTCGTGATGTCAGAAGCTGAAAAAAAATTAAGTCCGAATTTTCGCCTCAGTTCCACGTTGCTTTGTGGGCCAAAAACGTGTTTTTGGGGGACTAACTCCTTCCTCGGATAACATTTTTGAGTCATTATTTTGCTTAAATGCGTTTTTTTACCATTTCTAAAGCGTTCAGGAGGTCAGAAGCTGAAAAAATTGAAGTCCGATTTTTAGCTTCGGTTCCACGTTGTTCTGGGCCCAAAGAGTAACTTGGGCCTAACTCCTAGCTCATATAAAATTTTTGAGTCTTTCTTTCGCGTAAATGCGTTTTTTAACCATTTCTAAATGGTTCGTGAGGTCAGGACCACAAAAAATGAAGTCCGACTTTTCGCGTCCGTTCCACGTTGCTCGGGGCCTAAAACATTTTTTAGGGGCTAACTCCTAGCTCATATAACATTTTTGAGTCATTCTTTTTCCTAAATGCATTTTTTACCATTTCTAAAGGGTTCAGGAGGTCAGAAGCTGAAAAAATTGAAGTCTAATTTTTCATGTCTGTTCCACGTTTCTCTTGGCCCAAAACGTGACTTAGGCCTAAATCCTAGCTCGGATAACATTTTTGAGTCATTCTTTTTCCTAAATGCGTTTTTTTACCATTTGTAAAGGGTTTCGGAGGTCAGAACCTGAAAAAAAAGAAGTCCGGCTTTTCGCGTCGATTCCACGTTGCTCGTGGCCAAACACTTGTTTTGGGGCTAACTCCTAGCTCGGATAACATTTTTGAGTCATTCTTTAGCTTATTTGGGTATATTTACCATTTCTAAAGCATTCAGGAGGTCAAAAGCTGAAAAAATTGAAGTCCGGTTTTTCGCGTCGGTTCCACGTTGCTCTAGGCCCAAAACGTGACTTGGTACTAGCTCCTAGCTCGGATAACATTTTTGAGTCATTCTTTTTCCTAAATGCATTTTTTAACCATTTCTAAAGGTTTCAGGAGGTCAGAAGCTAAAAAAATATAAGTCCGATTTTTCACGTCGGTTCCACGTTGTTCTGGGCCCAGAACGTGTTATGGGCCAAACTCCTACCTCGGATAACTTTTATGAGTTATTCTTTCGCCTAAATGCGTATTTTCACTATTTCTAAAGGGTTCGTGAGGTCAGAAGCTGAAAAAATTGAAGTCCGACTTTTCGCCTCGGTTCCACGTTGCTCTGGGCCAAAAACGTGTTTTGGGGCTAGCTCCTAGCTCGGATAACTTTTTTGAGGCATTCTTTTTCTTAAATGCGTTTTTTTACCATTTCTTAAACGTTCAGGAGGTCAGAAGCTGAAAAAATTGAAGTCCGATTTTTCGCGTAGGTTCCACGTTGTTCTGGACCCAAAACGTTACTTGGGCCTAACTCCTAGCTCATATAACATTTTTGAGTCTTTCATTCGCCTAAGCGCGTTTTTTTACCATTTCAAAAGGTTTCGTGAGGTCAGAAGCTAGAAAGAATGAAGTCCGACTTTTCGCATCGGTTCCACTTTGCTCGGGGCCTAAAACGTGTTTTGGGGCTAACTCCTAGCTCGGATAACATTTTTGAGTCATTTTTTTGCTTAAATGCGTTTTTTTTACCATTTCTAAAGCGTTCAGGAGGTCTTGTTCCACGTTGTTGTGGGCCCAAAACGTGTTTTGGGCCTAAGTCCTTGCTCGGATAACATTTTTGAGTCATTCTTCCGCATAAATGCGTGTTTTACCATTGCTAAATGGTTCAGGAGGTCAGAAGCTGAAAAAATTTAAGTCCATTTTAACACGTCGGTTCCACGTTGCATTGTGCCTAAAACGTGTTTTGGGCCTACCTCCTAGCTCGGATAACATTTTTGAGTCATTCTTTCACCTAAATGCGTTTTTTACCATTTCTAAAGGGTTCAGGAGGTCAGAAGCTGGAAAAATTGAAGTCCAATTTTTCGCGTCGGTTCCACGTTGCTCTAGGCCCAAAACGTGACTTAGGCCGAACTCCTAGCTCTGATAACATTTTTGAGTCATTCTTTTTCGTAAATGCGTTTTTTTACCATTTCTAAGGGGTTCCGGAGGTCAGAACCTGAAAAAATATAAGTCCGATTTTTCGCGTCGGGTCCACGTTGTTTTGGGGCTAACTCCTAGCTCGGATAACATTTTTGAGTCATTCTTTTGCTTAAATGCGTTCTTTTACCATTTCTAAAGGGTTCGTGAGGTCTGAAGCTGAAAAAATTGAAATCCGATTTTTCGCGTCGGTTCCACGTTGCTGTGGGGCCACAACGTGTTTTGGGACTACCTCCTAGCTCGGATAACATTTTTGAGTCATTCATTCACCTAAATGCGTTTTTATACCCTTTCTAAAGGGTTCAGGAAGTCAGAATCTGAAAAAATTAAAGTCCGACTTTTCGCGTCGGTTTCACGTTTCTCTAGGCCTAAAACGTGACTTGGGCCTAACTCATAGCTCGGATAACATTTTTGAGTCATTTTTAAGCATCAATGCGTTTTTTTACCATTTCTAAATGGTTCGGGAGGTCAGAAGCTGAAAAAATTGAAGTCCAATTTTTCGTGTCGGTTCCACGTTGCTCGGGCCCTAAAACGTGTTTTGGGGCTAACTCCTATCTCGGATAACTTTTTGAGTCATTCTTTTGCTTAAATGCGTTTTTTTACCATTTCTAAAGCGTTCAGGAAGTCAGAAGCTGAAAAAATTGAAGTCCGGTTTTTCGCGTCGGTTCCACGATGCTCTAAGCCCAACACGTGACTTGGGCCTAACTCCTAGCTCGGATAACATTTTTGAGTCATTCTTTTCCAAAATAAGTTTATTTACCATTTCTAAAGGGTTCCGGAGGTCAGAACCTGAAAAAATATAAGTCCGATTTTTCGCGTCGGTTCCACGTTGTTTTGGGCCAAACTCCTAGCTAGGATAACTTTTTTGAGTCATTCTTTTGCTTAAATGCGTTTTTTTACCATTTCTAAAGTGTTCAGGAGGTCAAAAGCTGAAAAAATTGAAGTCCGATTTTTTGCGTCGTTTCCACGTTGCTCTGGGCCCAAAACGTTACTTGGGCCTAACTCCTAGCTCATATAACATTTTGGGATATTATCTCTGATAACCATGACATATAGGCCTTTTTCCCAAATAACCCTGACATATTTTTTTTTCCCAGATAACCCTAGACTTGTATTTTGTCATTAAACCTAACGGAATTGTTTACGGCGTTAACGATTTTCAAACTAAAATACCTAGTGCCTTTTTTTTAAAAAAAAAATACTCAAACTCATCTCTTTCTCTCTCTTGTTCTTCCGAAACTCATCTCTTTCTCTCTCTTGTAAATTCAAACCAATAAGCTAGTACTACTATATTCAAACAATACGTTCATCCACCGTTAAATTCACAAGAAATCGAATCAAACTGGAGTAGTAAACTTGGCGCCTTTCAATTAAAATTGCTGGTGTGTCAAAGAAGAAGAGCAACTCACTCAAATTTTGCAATTTGTAATCTGCAAATATACTAGAGATCAAACCCTAAAATCACTGCAATATCACAGCATCAAAAGTAAGAGAGGAGAGAGAGAAAATGATGCTGAGAACACCACCTCCGAAGAAACAAACGCCCGATTGTTCGATATGGGGCTGTTTAGGGTTCGAATTTTCTACAGTTTTTGGTGATGGTAGTCTGGAGACGAAGAACAAGAGAGGGAAGAAGATGAAGAACAAGAGAAATAATCTGGTTTAATTAAAAAAAAAGTTAACACCGTTAGATATCCCGTTTGGTTTAATGATAAAATACAAGTTTCGGGTCATCTGGGAAAAAAAACATGTCAGGGTTATTTGGGAAAAGGTCTATATGTCAGGGTTATCTGAGATAATATCCCTAACATTTTTTAGTCTTTCTTTCGCCTAAATGTGTTTTTTTACCATTTCTAAATGGTTCGTGAGGTCAGGAGATGAAAAAAATGAAGTCCGACTTTTCGCGTAAGTTCCACGTTGCTCGGGCCCAAAAACGTGTTTTGGGGATAACTCCTATCTCGGATAACATTTTTGAGTCATTCTTTTGCTTCAATGCGTATTTTTACCATTTCTAAAGCGTTCAGGAGGTCAGAAGCTGAAAAAATTGAAGTCCGGCTTTTCGCGTCGGTTCCACGATGCTCTAAGCCAAAAACGTGACTTGGACCTAACTCCTAGCTCGGATAACATTGTTCTCGGTCCAAAACATGACTTGGGCCTAACTCCTAGCTTATATTACATTTTTGAGTCTTTCTTTCGCCTAAATGCGTTCTTTTACCATTTCTAAAATGTTATTCGTTGCTTAAATGCGATTTTTTACCATTTCTAAAGTGTTAAGGAGGTCAGAATCTGAAAAATTTAATGTCCGATTTTTCGCGTCGGTTCTACGTTGCTCTACCCCCAAAACGAGTTTTGGGCCAAACTCCTTGCTCGGATTACGTTTTTGAGTCATTCTTTCGCCTAAATGCGTTTTTTTACCATTTCTAAAGGGTTCGTAAGGTCAGAAGCTGAAAAAAATGAAGACCGACTTTTCGTGTCGGTTCGACGTTGCTCGGGGCCAAAAACGTGTTTTGGGGCTAACTCCTAGCTCAAATAACTTTTTTTAGTCATTCTTTTTCTTAAATGCGTTTTTTTACCATTTCTAAAGTGGTCAGGAGGTCAGAAGCTGAAAAAGCTAAAGTCCGATTTTTCGCGTCGGTTCCACGTTGTTCTAGGCCTAGATTGTGACTTGGGCCTAACTCCTAGCTCATATAACATTTTTGAGTCTTTCTATTGCCTAAATGCGTTTTTATACCATTTCTAAAGGGTTCGTGAGGTCAGAAGCTGAAAACATTGAAGTCCGATTTTTCGCGTCTGTTCCACGTTGTTGTGGGCCCAAAACGTGTTTTGCGCCTACCTCCTTGCCCGGATAACATTTTAGAGTAATTATTTCACCAAAATGCGGATTTTTACCATTTTTAAAGGGTTCAGGAGGTCAGAAGCAGAAAAAATTGAAGTCCGATTTTTCGCGTCGGTTCCACGTTGCTCTAGGTCCAAAACGTGACTTAGGCCTAACTCCTAGCTCTGATAACATTTTTGAGTCATTCTTTTTCCTAAATGCTTTTTTTTACCAATTCTAAAGGGTTCCGGAGGTCAGAACCTGAAAAAATATAAGTCTGATTTTTCGCGTCGGTTCCACGTTGTTTTGGGCCCAAAACGTGTTTTGGGCCAAACTCCTACCTCGGATAACTTTTGTGAGTCATACTTTTGCCTAAATTCGTTTTTTTACCATTTATAAAGGGTTCGTGAGGTCAGAAGCTGAAAAAAATGAATTCCGACTTTTTGCGTCGGTTCCACGTTGCTCAGGGCCAAAAACGTGTTTTGGCGCTAACTCCTAGCTCGGATAACATTTTTGAGTCAATCTTTTGCTTAAATGCGTTTTTTTACCATTTCTAAAGTGTTCAGGATGTCAAAAGCTGGAAAAATTG
Organism: Beta corolliflora; assembly: GCA_947648045.1. Lineage (NCBI taxonomy): Eukaryota > Viridiplantae > Streptophyta > Magnoliopsida > Caryophyllales > Amaranthaceae > Beta > Beta corolliflora. The sequence continues at coordinate 118,715 of CANSZD010004231.1, forward strand.
AAGTCCGATTTTTCGCGTCGGTTCCACGTTGTTCTGCCCCAAAACGTGAGTTAGGCCTAACTCCTAGCTCATATAACATTTTGTGATATTATCTCAGATAACCATGACATATAGGCCTTTTTCCCAAATATCCCTGACATATTTTTTTTTTCCCAGATGACCCTAAACTTGCATTTTGTCATTAAACCTTACGGAATTGTTAACGGCATTAACTATTTTCAAACTAAAATACTTAGTGCCTTTTAAAAAAAAAAAAAAAACTCAAACTCATCTCTTCCTCTCTCTTGTTCTTCCCAAACTCATCTCTTTCTCTCTCTTGTAAATTCAAACAAAAAAGCTAGTACTACAATATTCAATCAATACGTTTATCCACCGTTAAATTCACAAGAAATCGAAT
>CANSZD010004232.1:0-122901 GCA_947648045.1 Beta corolliflora
GCAGCACAGGTGACTACCTATTGCCAAGTGGCTCTTTAACCACAACAATATAAAGTCAAATCCTATTGCCAAGTGGCTCTCTTCCCAAACTGCAATATTGTATTTTAAATATTAAAAAGAGCATATATTGCTGCAGGGTTTTAAATAAAAACTCAGCAATAGGTACACGTTTTTAAAAACATAAATTTTATTTTGAAATTAAAATCTTCATACTATTTTCAATGTTAAAATTCAATAAAAACTAAAAGTAACTAAAACTCACCGGTACAACACATTGAATAAGGGCTGAGTATAAAATCATAAATAATAAAAATAAACAATTACAATATACAAAAAGATAAAATAAAGAAATCAAGAAAGAGAATGAGGAAATGAAACTAACTAAAGAACAAATTGAAACTAATTACAAACTATCAAAAAAAATTGAAACTAATTACGTAAGACCCACGAGAGGAGATGCAGCACTAGTAACCATGTTTTCCTCCTTTCACCTCGATCAAAAACCCCAAAAAAAAAAAGCTATAATTTTTGGAGATTTTTAAATAATTGAAATTTAAACTCCCAAAAGTTGAAACTTTGGCTAAGTCCTCGAGAGAAGTAACAATAACAAAGACAACAAATTCTTAAAGGTTTTTAAACTAAATAAAAAAAACTTACAGGAGGAGATGCGTGACACCCACTAGCCACAAACGACCACACGAGCCACGAACTCGACTCGCGAGCCAAGAGCGATTAGGAGATGAAGAGATGAAAGGCGCTTCAACGCGGCGACCACGGTTTCGAACGATCCGGCGTGGTGGTGAGGCCAAGGAGGAGGAGAATGGGCGTCGCCGGCAGAGGCTAACGTCGTAGTCGCACGCGACCGGGGCTACCCTAGGACTGAGACTTCCCATCATCGTAACACCCCGACACTTCTCTCTTTTCTAAAAATACATTTTTCATATAAAACTTAGAGAATCATCAAAGTATTATCGCCCCGTGTGAAAACGTATCGCTTGTCTAATTTGGCAGCCGAAAACATAATAATAAACTTTTTATAAATAAAAGTTTACTCAACCACAAAGTCAACTCTAAAAAGTCAAACTAACAAAAGTCAAAGTCAACGACAATAGTCAAGTCAACTACGAAAAGTAAAAAGACAAAGCATTATAAAACAATCTACACAAGCTCTAAATTCCAAACCCATGATGCATCATCTTCTAACCGTCGTAGATGGACAAGAATGCACTATTGGATCCCTTGGACCGGCCACCAAAATCCGGGCCAATACAAGGATCAATAAGGGGCATGGGCCATGATCAACATACACACAAAGCACGTAATCGCAGAATAGTAAATAAATAAAACCAACCTAACATGATACTAATACATGATAAAGTGGAATAAATAATAATATAATAACCTTGCGTATACTTTTCTCGCACTAACTTCACAACCAATAATTTAATTACTTTAGATGGAATAGTCAATTGAACGAAATGTCTCGACTAAAACCAAACCCTTCCCCTTTCGAAGACGAAATGCGGCGCGACTGTCATTCCCACGACCTACGATATCGGTGAACCTTTAAAATAAAAAATAGGACATGGTGATCAATCCGGTCCCGGTGAAAAGCCACAAGTGGCCACTACCATGTACCCTACTCATACTTGTCCACACTTTAGACGTACACGTCTAAAGTTTCATTGCTATCCACGCTTCACTTTATATTACGATTAACAATTTATTACTTGTTATGACTCACAAGTAGAATAAATAATGTAATCATCAAACAATCATAAACTTCCATTTTTATCTTAGGATTAAATAAGGTGATCAACAACAACTTAACAACCCAAGATTAATTCCCAACGAACTTTAATTCATAACCTTCCTTTATCCTACTGGAACCTGGAGTCAACAACCAACCAACCTTTCATATAGGTATAATAATCCAACTTAACGAATAAGGCCCCCTCGATATATATATATATACATATATATATATATATGTATATATATATATACATATATATATGTATATATATATACATATATATATGTATATATATACATATATATATATTAATCCTCATATGAATCTAATACAATAAAGTTCCCAAATCCCATATGCTTGCATCAATCTTCCATACAAACATAATATAAACATTATAACCAACATGTTTCGCACAACTAAGACAAAACATGCAAATCCAACTTAATAGAAACTACATATGAACTAAAAAAATAGTTCCCTATACATGATACCACATAATTCTCATCCTTATAATCACGACACTCAATCCAATCAACACATAGGTATGTACGTACCTTGTGTGACAAACTCAGAAGCCACTTTCACAACCTTAAAAGTCGCCTAAAGAGAATTCTCCGCCTAAAACAACCAATAAAAATCCACAATCAATCCCTTATAAATTTACAAGAATAATAAAATATTCCAACCCTTCCTAAAAGTGTTTAAAACCTTTCACATCATAACAACTTCGATCATTAAAACCTCCTGCACTAGTGGAAAACTGAAGGGCTGCGCTGCCCGGGCACCTTGTCGTAGCAATCTCTTCTAAGAAATGAAGGGTCGCGCTTTTGACCGCATCCCTTCACTCATCAAGGGCCGCGATTTAGGCTCCAAACCGCAACCCTTCCATTATCAAAGGGTCTGCCTTGGGCCTCAAACCACAACCCCTTCTGTAGACAAAGGGCCATACACCATAACCGCAACCCTTGGGCTTTTTTTTTTTTTTGCTTTACTTCTAAATATATCAAAAATCGAGAATATAACAAATTTGCCAAACGAAATTATTTACATGAGCCTCAAGGACCGCATTTTTTCATTACAAATTCCTTTTTAAAAATATTTCTCATGACTCAGAGAGTACTAAAAATGGATTTTTTGATTTTACCACCTTTTAAAATCACATTTTTCAAGATAACCACCTTATAAGTTCATTTTTTTAAACAACCACCTTATATGACCTAAATCTCTTTAAATACATACCACTGGATGGATTTCGGTTCAAGAACCTGTAAATGAAGGGTTAAAACCTTATATACATTGTAATGAATAAAGGTGGAGGTGATCAATCATTCTTAAACCTTGAGATGATTTCCTTGACCGAATCAAGCAATTGGTAGGTGTTTAGAAGGATTTAGGTCATAAAAGGTGGTTATTTTAAAAAAAAATGGACATATAAGGTGGTTATTTTCAAAAACTTGATTTTATAAGGTGGTTATTTTCTAAAAAAACTTGATTTTTTATAAGGTGGTTAAAGTCAAAAATCCTACTAAAATTGAAAAAGTTTGAGATAGAACTAATCTCAAGAATAAACTATTCCATTAAAAAATTCACATTTCCGCCTACTATGCAAAGATTCAAAACTTAATAGTCTTAAACAAACTAGCGTAATCACAATTCAAGAATTTCAAAATCAACAAAACAATGAAGAAAGATAATGTGACAACATATACCTAGCAAGAAACTTTGCTTCTCCTTAGATATTAAGGCGCAACCAACAAATACTTGCCGAGATAACCCTAAAAATAACGAATCTAATTTGAAATCAGGATTCATCTTAAATCACTCATTCTCCTCATCGCCCCTTCTCAACCTCTTTCAGATCTCCTTACTCCACCACCAAGCCACCTCCATCGTTTCTTTCCTTGGCCGCCAAAGCTTCCCTTCCCTATCTCAAGGCCGTGTTTTCTAAACACGGGTTTGTTTCTAGATGAATTATCGTACTTTTGGATCCCGGTGAAGAATTATGCGTTGTCGGCGCATTTCGCATCTACAATTACAATCAATGATATCGTATTTAATTTATTTCTAAAACTACAAAGATATCGAAGACCGTGAAGGCTATATCAAAGCCAAATAATGTGCGAAGAGGGGATGGAATTGTTGGATCTACTACACAACGATCGGGGTTTTACAAATTCTAATTTTATTTGTTCAAAATTACTATGTATTTGTTATTCCCGATTTCTATCAGAGATGTCTGATGACTCCTTTATTAATGATTTAATTTTACTTTCAAAAAAAAAAAAAGGTTATTGAATATTATTTAGAAGAGGATAATAAATCTCTCCTCTTCCCATTTCACGTTAGTTTTAGTTTCTTAGTTTTTAGGTTTAGTTTTCTTCTTTTTTTCTCTCAGCTATTTTAGCTGTCAAACCCTAGTTTTTCCTTATTCTTCATTAATTCATGAGTTTCATTAGTTTCTTTCCTTGATTTCTTTGATTATGCTTTTCTTTGTAGATTTAGATTTCATTATTTATTTCATGATAAAGTAGTTTTAATTTCTAGGTTTGGGAATCCATGTTTATATGCTATGATTCTGATTGATATTTATCGATGGTTTGATTAGTTATTGATATCTCTAATTGATTAGTGTTTTTATTGTTAATCTTGCAATCACTTCAATTATCTCGATTAAATATCGCTAATAATGAGTCATAGATCGAGAGATAGTACTTTTGAGGCTTACCTACAATTAGCAAAATCCCATTATGTTAGTGACTGTATCGCATATGTTGATTTCGAGAGCATTAAGACCCGACCGTAGGATTAACCTTTGCTCTAGATATCTGATTAGTTGAACTATTGATGATATTTTGATGGATTATAAATATGAACATGGTGAACCATTGATCCAGATCCTTTTAGTTTGATTTTCGTAGTTTGATTAGTTTATAACTTTAATTCAAATATTCTTGAACTTGTTTAGTTTCTCTATACCTTAGAAGCTAGATTAAAACATCTATCTCTCTGTGGTTCGACCCTACTTTCCCTACTACATTGTTAGAAGGTTTCCTTGGGAATTATTTTTGACAAGTGTATGACAACCTATCAACCTTCCTCCACGCTTGTCTTCTCGCCCGTTGTTGTTGGTCGCCGTCGCCGTTGTGGTTGATTTTTAATTCTCTCTTCGTCTAACCTAATTCCATAGAGAACTCCAATTTAGCTGAAAAACACCAAATTCGAGCTGAAAATTAGGGTTTTTTACGCACGTAGATTAAGAATAATAAAAAGAATCGAAAATGAAAATGTATGCAATAATTGATAAGAATGATCGAGGTCGACTGAGGGAGAAACCGTAAGAGAAGGTTGGAGAGAAAGAGTGAGATTAGGTTTGAGGGGTTTCGGGCTGGTCATGAGATTTGTGAGGAGGAGAGAGAAATGAGCGAGTATGGATTTTAAAGCCCGCCCATACGACTTCCTTTCAAAATAAAAAAAGCCCACCGATATAAGTATTTTTTTCGGGTGGGTTAAGGGCGTGCAGCTTTTTAGGCTAACCGCAACCCTTCACTATTAAGGGCTTCGTTTTTAAAAAAGCCTGGCCCTTTCACCAGCAGACCCTACCTTTTTTCCACTAGTGTAGTATAGTACTTCTACATTAGTTCTCAAAAACTCATGTTTAAATCATAAAAACTCCATCAACAATACTCTTTTTCAAATTTCCAAAGAACATATAACATATTAAAAACTCTTTTTAAACATACTTGAACATATTTAAAATCATAGGAATAATCAATTGCATAAACTATAATATACTACTATGATTTTCCAACCTTTAAACCCTAAAAATTCATGCTTTGATAATTAAAAATCCAATTCAAACCTAATATGCAAATCTAAATTTTTATTTCTTCAATATATAAATTATATAATCTTAGATTCATAAATAAATCATCAAACTATAACCTCCAAACATAATCATATTAAACAAATCTTAAAAACATAAACTTTGCTTGAAAATAACCGGGAGGAAGAAATTACCAAAGCAAGAAAGGAGGAGGAAAACACCGGCGGGAGGCGACAGTGTCTAGGCCGGGCTGCGTCTGTCGTTCGGTCGTCGGCGGGCGGTGGTCGCACGAGGAAAGGAGGGAAGAGAAGGGAAAATAAGGGAGTCCAAATCTTTGGGGAAAAAGGAGGATGGAGAAAATAAAGTTCTAAGGGAAAAAATTTGGGTTTATGGGAGGGTTTTTATAGTTCCCACTCATGGGCTTAGTAAGGGCTAATTGGGCTCTAACTAGAGTTTAATGATTGATGAATTTAGTGTTTGGGTTCCTCATATTCAATTAGGAATCCTTTTCCAAATCAAAGTGTTTTAAAGCTTTTCAAATATTTTTCAAAGCATGTCTAGACAAAATGTTTAACTTCTTTAAATCATTAAAATAATTCCTTGACTTTCAAATAATCAACCTTTGAAGAAATAAATCATTTAAATACTAAAATATATTTAAATATATAACTATACAATAAAATATATTTATAAAATTCATAGATTTACGGGGGATTACAAATACGCTCTTAAAAGAAGTTTCGTCCCCGAAACTTGACATGAAAACTCACACATTTTCAAAATTTTTTAACTCAACTCCCATTTGAAATACTTGTGTCACTCATGTGCACACTTTTACCCACTTTAAAAATCACTTGTGTTACTCATGAACACATTTTCCATGCGGATAATCTAATTATTTTGCACCAACATGTGCAAATCGCCAAAAATAAGCATAAAAATGCATAAAAATATCATAAAAATAGGTGAAAAGCGCCAAATTCTATCGCATTCTACCCCTTAACGAAAACGAGTTACGCGCTGAAACTCACCTCGGAAATAAGTCTCTGTATACTTCTTCTTCATCTCGTTTCTCGCTTCCCACGTTGCCTCTTCGGACTTACTAGTAGAGAAATGCAATTTTGCGTCAGTCTATGTGCAAGGTCGTACGTTGGCTACCTGACGCAAATAACCTATTTGCATCGGATATAAGAGAACGTGCGACGCAAAAAATGACAAGATATGGGTGGTAGGGTCATTTTTGCGTCGGACTTTGATGAGAACGCGACGCTCATTGATGAAAGTCATGTGTGTCGGACACAACTAGAGTGCGCGTACATGGTGGATCCCATGATTTGCGTCGCATGCTAATTGGATGCGACGTGAGATCGTCTTCAAGGCGTGACTTGGATCATTAAGTCATGTGCGTCGGACATTTGGGCCCGTCCGACGCAAATGATGTTAGCCCGTTTATATTTTTTTGGACTTTTAAACCTAATCTCTCATTCACACACCGGCCGTTTTATTTCTCCAACTCCCCTCTCTCTCTCTCTCTCCCCCAAATCCACTATCGCATGTTATTCTCTCATGGCTGGATCTCTCACTCTCGCCGACGAAGGGCGACTAGAAAACAAAGCAAAATTTTTCTCTATCTCCCTCTCTTCTTTTTCTCATCATTGATCATCTTCACTTGGTCAATTGAGGATTTCAGGTCAGAGATCTCCTTTTCTGTGTTTAATTTTAGTTCTTCGTTTTTTTGTGAGTTTTTTTTTAAAATTTTTTGGTGGAATTTTGCGAGATTAGTTGTGTTTATGCGGTGCGATTTAGCTTGAATTTCTTTGCGGTTGTGCGTAGATATTGTAATTGAGCAATTTTTTTTTGTTTGATAATGAGCTTTAATTTTGTATTTGTCTTCTTTTCTTTGCCTTCAACATGCTCGACGAAATGCGTCAATGAAGGAACGAACTAGTAAGAATTCTACCATCCGGATTTCTTGTAGTAGCAAAGAAAACCGAGGTAGCGATGTCGAAGAAGCAATTATCAAAGATGCTATGGACTGAAGCCGCCATTAAAGCCATTGAAAGTAAAAGCTGGTTCAAGAAAGTATAAGAATTTGTGGCCAAAAGTCGTTTTGGAAGCCTTAGAAGATGCCATACACCACTAAATGGGACTATGCTCTTAAGGTAATTTCGTAGAAGGAATTTTGAGTCTTTTATGCAGCTATCTTTGAGTCATTATTTAATTGTTTGGAGTTGGAACTATAGTATATTGTTTTGCTTGTGTGTGGACATTTATTTCATTTATCAAGATCTGTAATTTATTTCATTCATCGGTGTTCTGTAATTCTGTATTTTTCTCTTTTATAATTTTCCGTAATTTTCTCTTTTATAATTTTTCGTAATTTTCTCTTTTTGATTTTCACGTAATTTTATTTTTATTTTTTGTAATTTCGTATTTTTTTTGTAATTGGTGTTTGTAAAAACACCACTTCTACTCAATGTAAAAATACCACTTCTAGTTCTTCTCTTTGTTTTTATGTAATTAGTGCTTAATTTTTTTTGTTGAAATTTCAATTGATTTTTACGTAATTTATGGCTCATGAAGTTAATTTTTTTTTAAAAAAGTAGCTATTTGTGTCGGATGAGGACTTGTGTCCGACGCAAATCCTTGTTTTAGTGTAAAATAAGGTGCGGGCAACATTCTAGCATGGCTCGACAAAGCCTCATCTGCGTCGCATGTTAGCAATGTGCGACCTTGGATGAGTCTGGGCTGCGTGGCTTAGCGCCTTCCCATCTCAGCGTCGCATGGTGGGTAGAGGGTATGACGCAGATAGCTAATCAAGCTGCGTCGCGTCGTTGTCCGCCGCGGATCTTGTATTCCCGATTGCGTCGAGACTGTGCCGTCGGACCCATGTCCGACGCAAATAGGCGCCTCGCATCAGACGCAAATCGTCGATTCCGTACTAGTGACTCATGGTTAGACCAAAGCACTTTCACGATATTTACATCCTTATTGCGTGTACTACGCACCTTCTTATCAAGAATTTTCCACGGGCCTTTCCTCATATGTGAGGCTCTTATCGATTCGGATTCTTTCAAGCTCCAAAACATGACTCTCATCGGGATGTAACGCTTGAGTTGGGAAATATGAATTAGATACGTCGTGCATCTTCTTGAATTCCATTGGCAAAGACAACTTATAAGCTACCTTCCCAATTCTTTGCGAGAATCTCATATGGGCCTACATATTTGGCACTTAATTTACCCTCTTCTTCCCAAACCTCATCACTCCCTTAGTTGGTGATACTTTCGGAGAATACTTTATCACTCTATGAAACTCATCTTCCTCTTAGCTTTAAATTAGCATAACTCTTTTTGCCTATCTTGAGCGACTTGAATTCTAGCCTGAGATCAACTTGACATTATTAACAGTCTCCTCAATGAATTACTTGTCCCCAATACTATATTCTCACTAATATCATTCCAACAAATGGGACTTCTACACTTCCTTCCATACAGTGCCTCAAAGGTGCCATCTTAATACTCGCATGATAACTATTGTTGTATGAAAACTCAATCAAATCTAATTTCCCAACTACAGTGAAAATCAATAGCGCACGCTCTCAACATATCTTCCATAGTTTGGTCCGTCCTCTCGGTCGACCATCGGTCGCGGGGGTGAAAGCAGTACTCATTTTTAATGTTGTCCCAAGATTCAACTGGACCTTTTGCCAAAATTTCGAGAGGAATCTTGAATCACGATCTCGAAATGATATCTATTGGAACCCTTGCAATATCACTACGTGCTTGATATACGTCTTCGCAAGTTGCTTCTTCTTCCATGTCTCTTTAATTGGAATGAACACGGGCGACTTCGTCGGACGGTCCACAATAACCCAAATAGTATCATTGTCGTTCCTCGTCTTAGGCAAGTCGCCACAAAATCCATCGATATGGAATCCCACTTCCATCCCGGAACCTCAAGGATTGAACTTTCTCCATGGGTCTCTTATGATCTATCTTCACTTTCCGACGGGTTAGACACTAGACACGAATTCAAGTGACCTCACGCTTCATATTTGGCCACAATAGATTTGTTTAAGGTCCTTATACAACTTGTCACCAGGTGTTACTGGAATATGGAGTATTATGCCCCTGCGTGCATAAGTCGTCTCTTAAGCTCATCACATTTTTTTGTGGTACACACCACCTTCCCTTGAATCTCAAACTTCCCATCATCATTAATCTTAAAGTCGACTTCCTTACCTTGCTCCATCTTATCCTAATCTTATCTAAGTGTTCATCCCCAGCTTGACCCTCTTTGATCTCGTCGAAACCGACAACCCCTAATGACAAAGCACTCAATCTTGCCTCGATCTCCCCAGGATTTAAAATTTCTAGGCTAAGCCTTTGCATATCTTGACACGATTCCTCGGGAACTACCAAGGCATTCATGCTATGGCTCGACTTTCTACTCGAGGCATCGACAACTACATTCGCCTTCCCCTCTTGATACTGGATGTCTAGGTCGTAGTCCTTGATCAACTCTAACCATCTCCTCTGTCTCATATTAAGGTCTTTCGGGTGAAAATGTACTTCAAACTCTTGTTATTCGGTAAAGATCTTACAGGTTGCCCCCATGAGGTAATGTCTCCAAATTTTCAAGGCAAACATGATCGCGACTAACTCTAGATCATGGGTAGGGTAATTAGCCTCATAAGGTTTCAATCGACGCGATGCATACGCGATCACCTTCCCATTTTGCTTGCAAAACACATCCCAAACCATTCTTTGAAGCATCACTATACACCTCAAATCCCTCATTTCCATTAGACGGGGTTGAAACGGGTGCGAGAGGTTAAACACTCCTTTAAAATCGGAAAGCTTCCTCGCACTTCTCACTCCACTCAAACTTTGACTCTTTCTTCATCAAATTGGTCATTGGCCTCGCCATCTTCGAGAAATCTCTCACAAATCTCCTATAATAGCCGGCTAGACCTAAAAAACTTCGATATCCGACACATTCTTTGGAGTAGGCCACTCACTAACGACTTGAATCTTAGCGGGATCTACAAAGACTCCTTCTTTAGACACATAGTGACCCCAAAAATGCTACTTTCTCCAAACGAAACTCACACTTAGAGAACTTGGCATACAATTGATTCTTCCTAAGCGTCTCCTAATATAATCCTCAAGTGTTGATCATGCTCTTCTTCACTCTTTGAATAAATCGGGAATATCATCAATGAATACCACAACGAACTTATCTAAGAACTCATGGAATATCCTATTCATCAAATCCATAAATATGGCAGGTGCATTGGTCGATCCAAACGGCATTACGGTGAACTCATAATGACCATAACACGTTCTAAACGCGAGTCTTAGGTATATCCTTATCGCCTACCCTCAATTGGTGATACCCGAACGTAAATCGATCTTCGAGAACATGCTTGCTCCATTCGTCGATCGAATAGGTCATCTATCCTGGGCAAAGGATACTTGTTCTTAATGGTGACATTATTCAACTCCCTATAGTCAATACATAATCCATACTCCCGTCTTTCTTCTTAACAAACAACACAAGAGCTCCTCGAGGTGGCGCACTTAGGCCTAATATAACCCTTATCCAATTGACTCTTGCACCGCATCTTGATTCACTCTTCTCGGAAGGTGCCATTCGATAGGGTGCCTTAGATATAGGCGCAGTTCCGGGGACTAAGTCTATGGTGAATTAACAGCTCTAGAGCGGCATACCCGAAATTTCACTCGAAAATACATCCATAAACTCATTCACGATTGACACATCCTCGATATTCACCCTGACCTCTTTACTCACATCTTGCACACTACGGAAAAATAGCTCCACACCCCTTCTTCATCAATTTCTTCACTTGCATAGCGAAATAACCCCAAAGTTCTTAGGCTTCCTAAAACGTCGATATGAGGTCGACTTCCCCAAAGGGCTTCTCAACACTACTTTATGAGCTTCACAGGTCTATCTTGGCCTTGTATAGAAACCTAACCAATCCATCCCAAGAATTATATCCGGGTCTCCCAGTTAAACTCTATCAAATTAGAAGGAAATACACAGTCTCCTATCTTCAGAGGTAAATCTTTACACAACTTGGTACACCTTATGGTTTTTCAAGTAGGTATACTAATAGGCAAATCAATCACCTCAAAATCAACTAACTCTAGACTATTAATGATAGGCAATGAAACAAACGAATAAGTTGCCCGAATCAAATAACGCTTTACTTGAGAATGGAGTTGATAGAAAAAGTACCAGAAACTACGTCGGCAGATCGTTCAGCTTCATTACGACTCATCACGAACAGTTTACCCGGAGCCTTGTTCTGGTTGTTGTTGCTCTCACTAGCAGGATTATTGTAGCTTCCTTGGTTGTTTTGTGACCTTACAGGCTTAGATACTTGATTTCCTGACTGGTTGAATCCATACCTCACCTGGTTAGCACTCCCATTACCATTTTGCTCGTTCTTTTGCTTGGTAAAGCACTCATACTCCATATGACCCTTCTTCTGACAGTAGTTACAGGTTACCAGGTCTCCCTTGCAGTTTCTACCAGGGTGGTTATTACTGCACTTCTTACAATGGTAAATCCTCTCGAGACTAGCCCTTATTCTTTGTAGCCACGACCATTTCTCCCTTGGAAATTCCCATTCACATTCTGTTCTTTTTGAAATTCCCTTGATTTCCCCAGTATTGAAATCCTTTCTCTTTTCACCCACTACAACATTCTTCTTATCACGACTCGATTGAAGACCATAAATATGGGCGGCTCTTCCATACACAACATGTAACACCACGGATTTACGCTCATAACTTATTCGAATTATTTTCCCTTAATTATTATTTTTCCGTTAAAATTAGAATATTTTACTCCGTAATAATATTATATCTTATATTATTTGTTTTCAACTTTTATAAAATGTATTTGATTAGAAATTATATATTTTATAGTATTTAAATTTGAGCGTTTGAGCTACGTTTATTTTTATTTTATCAATTTTTATCGCATTTGGACCGTTGTAGCGACTTTTTAGCCTTGAGGTTTAAGTTCCTAAGTCTTTGTCCAAAAATCGGATTTTATGAAGTGGGAAGAGTGGCTTTTGGTCTTCTTGTAACTCCCATGTAACCCCCAATAAGACCTCACTGGTTACCACTCCCATTACCATTTTGCTCGTTCTTTTGCTTGGTAAAGCACTCATACTCCCTATGACCCTTCTTCAGCGGTTAGTTACGGGTTACTAGGTCTCCCTTGTAGTCTCTACCCGGGGTGGTTATTCTTGCACTTCTTACAATGGTAAATCCTCTCGGTCGGCCCTTATTGCTGTAGCTCGACCATTTCTCCTTGGGAAGTTCCCATTCCCATTCCTGTTCCTTTTGAAATTCCCTTGATTTCCCCCGAGCATTGAAATCCTTTCTCTTTTCACCCACTACAACATTCTTCTTATCACGGCTCGATTGAAGACCATAAATATGGGCGACTCTTCCATACACAACATGTAACGCCACAGATTTACACTCATAACTTATTCGAATTATTTTCCCTTAATTATTATTTTTCCGTTAAAATTAAAATATTTTACTCCGTAATAATATTATATCTTATATTATTTGTTTTCAACTTTTATAAAATGCATTTTATTAGAAATTATATATTTTATAGTATTTAAATTTGAGCGTTTGAGCTACGTTTATTTTTATTTTATCAATTTTTAGCGCATTTGGACCGTTGTAGCGACTTTTTTAGCTTTGAGGTTTAAGTTCCTAAGTCTTTGTCCAAAAATCGGATTTTTATGAAGTGGGAAGAGTGGCTTTTGGTCTTCTTGTAACTCCCATGTAACCTCCCAATAAGACGTCACACGGTTACCACTCCCATTACCATTTTGCTCGTTCTTTTGCTTGGTAAAGCACTCATACTCCCTATGACCCTTCTTCGCGGTAGTTACGGGTTACTAGGTCTCCCTTGCGTCTCTACCGGGGTGGTTAAAACCGCACTTCTTACAATGGTAAATACTCTTAGATCGGCCCTTATTCTTGTAGCCCCGACCATTTCTCCCTTGGAAATTCCCATTCCCATTCCCTGTTCTTTTTGAAATTCCCTTGATTTTCCCCGACATTGAAATCCCTTTCTCTTTTCACCCACTACAACATTCTTCTTATCACGACTCGATTGAAGACCATAAATATGGGCGGCTCTTCCATACACAACATGTAAGACCACGGATTTACGCTCATAACTTATTCGAATTATTTTCCCTTAATTATTATTTTTCCGTTAAAATTAGAATATTTTACTCCGTAATAATATTATATCTTATATTATTTATTTTCAACTTTTATAAAATGTATTTGATTAGAAATTATATATTTTATAGTATTTAAATTTGAGCATTTGAGCTACGTTTATTTTTATTTTATCAATTTTTAGCGCATTTGGACCATTGTAGCGACTTTTTTTAGCTTTGAGGTTTAAGTTCCTAAGTCCTTGTCCAAAAATCGGATTTTATGAAGTGGGAAGAGTGGCTTTTGGTCTTCTTGTAACTCCCATGTAACCTCCCAATAAGTGCTCCTTTAATCCTTGTTTATTTTAGCGTTGAAATTGGTGGTCACGTGAGTCATGATCTTAGATTTGTATTGGATTATTTTACCGTTGAAATTTAGTTTTTGTTAGTTTTAATGAACTCACGTGACCATCATGTGATGGTCAAAGTGGGGTTAACGGTCAAAATTAACGGATGTCGTCAATTGGTGGTCGTTTGAAACGGGTTTTGTTTTATAAGGTAGTTTTTTGAAAAAAAAATTTATAAGGTAGTTTTTTGAAATTTTTTTGTTATAAAGGTAGTTCCATGTAATTTATCCAAACTTTTATAACTCTTATATGGATCCTAATTAAAGTTGGGAGAGTCGTTAGTTACTCCCACCGATTGTGGATGTTTGTTGATATATTTTGCGAGGTGATTATTTCGTGTTATAATATGGGCATTGAGAGAAAGGTTAATTAGGATTTTTGAGATATTTTATTTTATTTATATTTACTACATTGGGTTTATGAGGTTGTTTTGCCTCTTTATGAATATTTCGGATTATTTTAATTGAGTTTTATTTTTATTTAGTTTAATTTTAACCTTTGATTAGAGTGACAATTCCGTCAGGCGATATTTCCGCTATCGCCATTTCTTCAATAAAATGTTCTATTTTGTTTATATTATGTTTATAAAAGGACGGAGTGTTACAGTTATGTAATACCCCTCATGATTGCTTTAAAGGGATTTAGCAGGCTACTCATTCCAACAAGATGCATCTTTTTTTAAGAAGCTCATTTCCTTAGTTACTCTCCACCGGTTAAGCGTGTTTGAGTCGGGAGTAGTCCAGGGATGGGTGACCTCCGGGAAGTTTCTCGGGGTGCGCATGAGTGAGGACAAAATGCGCCGGAAGAACTTGTGTTGGTTATTGAGGACAGTTGTTGGCCCTGGATGCGCATTGGTGACGATATACTCGGCTCCGGATGGGCTGAGTGTTACAAATGGTATCAGAGCAACCCTACGACCGCGTGTTGGGGCGACCCTAAGGCCGTCAGGCCGAATATTAGGAGTCCTCGGGCGCCTAGTGGGGGAGGATTACGGGCTGCATTGTCATAAGGAGCCGACCCGGAGGTCGTCGGACCGAATATCCGGAGTCTCCGGGAATCGGTCTTGTTGGAGTGACCCGCATGCCGTATGCCGGAATATGTGGGGTCCTCGAGCGCAACGAGGGCGTTCTTTGTTCTCAAGTGGGGGTGTATGTAATACCCCTCATGATTGCTTTAAAGGGATTTAGCAAGGCTACTCATTCCAACAAGATGCATCTTTCTTTTAGGAAGCTCATTTCCTTAGTTACTCCACGGTTAAGCGTGCTTGGGCGGGAGTAGTCCGAGGGATGGGTGACCTCCGGGAAGTTTCTCGGGGTGCGCATGAGTGAGGATAAAATACGTCGGAAGAACTTGTGTTGGTTATTGAGGACAATTGTTGGCCCTGGATGCGCATTGGTGACGATATACTCGGCTCCCGGATGGGGCGGGTGTTACACAACATCTAGGGATGCAAAAGTCTCACCACCTAACCCCTGGTTGGATTTCCACAGTCAAACCTTGCTCAAACCTTTGAGGGCTTAAACTCCTTAGTGGCTACTACCTCGGGTGCAAACCTCGACAGTGCTTATGAACTTGCTATAGTACTCGGAGATGGTCATACTCCCCCATCCTAAGGTTGATAAACTCTTGGGCCTTCTGTTTTCTCATAGGAGGGGGTAAAACTTCCCTCTCAAGGCGGTAACAAAGAAATCCCACATTAAATCCCCTCAGTGGCACTTAGTCTAGCCCCATTTTCTCTCCACCATAAGTCGGCCTCATCTTTTAGGTATAGTACGCTTAACTGACCTACTTTCATACCCTCTACAAGTTCACAACCCCAAATTTTTCTCAAATTCCCTAATCCACCTCTCTAAGAAGGTAGGATCGGCTTGCCCCTATAAAGTACTAGTCTCTCAGAACATGTCCCCGAGCGGGAATCGGGACGCTCAGCTCTTTCTGAGTCGGTTTCTCGCCAAAAGGCGAATAGCGGAATAGACTAAATCGTTACCGTTGTTAGCCATTCTCGGCGGCTTGAAATTAACGTACTCTACTTTATGTTTTGATACATAACTTACATGTCATTCTCTAGGAAGGCAACATTTGATTTGATCATACAAGATCGCATCAACAAACAATTTCTCATGAAGTTACAACAATACCACAGAATAATCATCATCAACCACATAATCATTCATGAAAATATTCGCATCAAGAATAGACACATGAGGATCAATGAATAAAAATTCAATCGTAACCAATAAATAAAAATATTCCCATTCGCGTGCCAAAATAAATTCTTGCTCACTTGGATAACTAAATATTTGTCTTTTATTCCTCAAAAGATGCTAGTAATAATTTTCTAAACCATAATACTGTATTTTCCTAAAATGAAGTAAAGGTACTATGAAATAAATTTAAACCATTGCTTGACTAATTATCCAACATTATTCTTAAAACATAAATACATAGGTAAGTAATCTAAGGAGATACATTATCAGTCTTATCCTTTGATTCCTTGTACTTTTCTGGAGTGAAAACCTCATCTTCAAAATCATCAATGACCTCAGTATTATAGTAAACATAGCTTCTAAATCTCGTGGATCTTCATAACTTCTTAGATTGAGGCTCGTCCTCTTCTGACTCAGAATCACTGTCGGGTCTCAAAACGGCATGGTAGATGTCCATCCTGGTCTGTCCCCTAGCGGGGGTCGAAGCTCGTGGAGAACCTCGTCGTCACTATCAGACATGCCTACTCTTAACACATGACGCATAATGATCTCTAGGCTGGTGTAGCTATCACTGTCAGACTCATAACCAGATTCATCACTCTCATCATCACTCAACACAATAGGGTTGTAGTAGCTCCCTACTCTAGTAGCTTCTCTATTAGACATAGCTAGAGATCCTATAACAGATAAATATAACTTCTATAAGCAATTGGTACTCACTTAGCGTATGTTCCCAACAATTAACAATAAGCCAGAATAACAACAACAATATGAGGCATAGGAATAACATAAACAGTTAGCAGGGAAGAAAAATATTATCATGCTGAACTAACTATTTAATGCAGACATATAATATTTCTATCCTATATGCCATTCCTATACTACCCATCTCTCATAAAATAATAAAATAATCAAGATAAGCTTGAGTATCAAAATAAAATAATTAAACATATAATTTTCGAATTTATAAAAGAACCGAAAAATGAAATAAAATTTAAATAAAATAGTTCGAAATTTTCGAACAAAATAAAAATTCAGACCCTTTAAAAAAAATAATTCGAACTGAAATAAAATATTTTAAATCTTGAAATCTTGAAAAATGTTTCGAAAATAATTTGAACACAATGAATAAGTAGGAGCTCAATTCCAAGAAATTCATTTTAAGTAACTAGCTAGTTAGGCGCCTAAAAATTTAAAGTTGGCACGAAAATGCCAATAAAACCTAAAGGCTACGATACCACTTTGTAACACCCCGACAATTCTCTCTTTTCTAAAATACCTTTTTAATATAAAACTTAGAGAATCATCAAAGTATTATCGCCGGTGTGAAAACGTATCGGCTTATTTTAGAATTTTACGGCGGAAAACATAATAATAAACTTTATAAATAAACTTTAGTCAACTACACAGTCAACTCTAAAAGTCAAACTAACAAAAGTCAAAGTCAACGACAATAGTCAAAGTCAACTACGAAAAGTAAAAGACAAAGTATGATAAAACAATCTACACAAGCTCTCCAAATCCAGGAACCCATGATGCATCATCTTGAACACCCGTAGATGGACGATGCACTATTGATCCCTAGAGGCTTGCCACCAAAATGAGTCATCACAGGATCAATAAGGCATAGCCATGATCAACATACACACACGTAATCGACGAAAGTTGAGTACTACATAGTAAATAAATAAACCAACCTAATATGATACTAATACACGATAAGCGGGAATAAATAATAATATAATAACCTTGCGGATACATTAACCGAACTTACTTCACAACCAATAATTTAATTACTTTAGATGGAATAGTCAATGGATGAGTTGTCGACCAAAACCAAAGCCTTCCCTTTGGAAGACGAAATGCGGGCGCGACTCCGTATTCCCATGACCTACGATATCGGGGAACCTTTAAAATAAAAAATAGGACACGGTATTCAATCCGGTCCCCGGGGAAAAGCCATGGGCTACCACCATGTACTCCAACTCATACTTGTCCAACACTTGGACGTGCACAAGTCTAAAGCTATTGCTATCCACGTTTCACTTTACATGATTAATAATTTATTACTTGTTATGACTCACAAGTAGAAGCAAATAATATAATCATCAAACAATCATAAACTTCCATTTTTATCTTAGGATTAAATAAGGTGATCAACAACAACTTAAAAACCCAATATTAATTCCAACGAACTTTAATTCATAACCTTCCTTTATCTTTGAGACCAAGTCGACAACCAACCAACCTTTCATAGGTATAATAATTCAACTTAACGAATAAGGCCCTCGGTCCTTATAAAGTAATTAAATAATCAAAAGGGAACAACATGATTCAATCATGATCCAAACCAATATATATATATATATATATATATATATATATATATATATATATATATATATATATATATATATATATATATATATATATATATATATATATATATCATATGAATTAATACAATAAAATTCCCAAATCCCATATGCTTTCATCAATCTTCCATCCAAACATAATAATATAAATATCATAACCAACATGTTTCACACAACGGCACAAAACATGCAAATTCAACTTAATAGAAATCACATATGAACTAAAAATAGTTCCCTATACATGATACTACATAATTCTCATCCTTAGAGTCATGATACTAATCCAATCAACACATAGGTATGTACGTACCTTGTGTAGACAAATTGAGAGGCCACTTTCACAACCTTAAAAGTCGCCTAACGAGAATTCTTCGCCTAAAACAACCAATAAAAATCCACAATCAATCCCTTATAAATTTACAGCAATAATAAAATATTTCAACCTTTCCTAAAAGTGTTTAAAAACCTTTTCCCATCATTAAAAATTGATCATTAAAACCTCCTAGTATAGTACTACTACACTAGTTCTCAAAAGCCCATGTTTAAATCATAAAAACTCCATCAACAATACTCTTTTCAAATTTCCAGCAACATATAACATATTAAAACTCTTTTTAAACATACTTAACCATATTTAAAATCATAGGAATAATCAATTTCATAAACTATAATATACTACTATGATTTTTCAACCTTTAAAACCCTAAAAATTCATGCTTTGATAATTAAAAATCCAATTCAAACCTAATATGTAAATCTGAATTTTTATTTCTTCAATGCATAAATTATATAATCTTAGATTCATAAATAAATCATCAAACTATAACCTTTAAACATAATCATATTAAAGCAAATCTTAAAAACATAAACTTTGCATTGAAAATAACTTGAGGAGGAAGAAATTAAGCAAAGCAAGAAAGGAGGAGGAAAACACAAGGCGGGAGGCGGCGGGTCACCCGTTGTGCCTTGGGCCGGTCGGTCGCGGCGGCGGTGGTCGAACGAGGGAGGAGCGACGGTCGACGAGGAAGAGAGAGAAGGAAAATAAGGGGAGGCCGAAATCTTTGAGGAAAAAGGAGGAGAGAGAAAATAAAGTTGTGTGGGAAAAATTTGGGTTTATGGGGGTTTTTATAGGTTACACCTTGTTGGGCTTAGGAAAAAGTAATTGGGCTCAAACTTAGGTTTAATGATTGATTGAATTTAGTGTTTGGGTTCCTCATACCCAATTAGAATCCTTTTCCAAATCCAAAAAGTGTTTTAAGCTTTTCAAATATTTTTCAAAGCATGTCTAGACAAAATGTTTAACTTCTTTAAATCATTAAAATAATTCCTTTGACTTTCAAATAGTCAACCTTTGAAGAAATAAATCATTTAAATACTAAAATATATTTAAATATATATAAATATACAATAAAATATATTTATAAAATTCATAGATTTACGGGGGATTACATACACGAGAGAGGATCGGAGGAGTAGGATTGAGGTCGAGGATGGTGAGATCGGAGTAGGAGTGAAGGAGATCTGCCATGAGAGAGAAGGAGGAGTAGGAGTGAGGGATAAGTGAGAGGGAGAAATGAGAGGGAGGGAGGCCGCCCAACTTATGTTAGATTTAGGGTTTGGTTTTTATTATTGCTGCGGTTTCTTAAAAACCGCAAGCAATAGATTAAAATATTAATATTTTAATCTATTGCTACTGTTTTTTAAAGAAACCGCACAATAGATATGTTCAAACCGGTTAAACAATTTTGAAAATCTCCGTTGACATCTATTCTTTGCAGGTTTCCGCCCAAAACATGCACTAATAGGTTTATTTTCGATTTTTTCCTTTTTTTGACGTGATTTATTGCTTGCGTATGGGTAAAACCGCAACAATTCACCGCAAAGAATAAGCAATTATTCTTTTTTTTTTTGGTTAAAAGGGCATACTAGCATGCTATGTACCTAAATAATGTCGGGGAAATTCCCTCCCTCCCTAATGATTGTATTGAACTTATGCTATCGGATTGTTGTAGACCTTGGTCAATACTCTATTTAATAAGCAATTATTCTACTAGTGTCAATAGTGCTTATCAAGGGAATCAGTGGCAAAATTGGGGGGAAGTATAGTGTTAAAGAAGGTTATACTTGGCTTAAAAAGCCAACAAATGAAGGTGGGTTGGCACAATTGGGTGTGGAACAGGTTGAACCTTCCTAAACACTCCTTCATTGCCTGGATGGTAATGCTTGGCAAGTTAAAAACCAAAGACAGATTACTAATTGCTGGTGTCAGCATTGATGATATTTATCTGTTGTGTAGTGGTGAAGCAGATACCAGCTTACATCTTTTCTTCAGATGCCCATGTAGCAGCAGTATTTGTAAAGGAGTCATGAGCTGGATAGGTATTAGAATGCAGGCTCAGGAAAGTATCTTCATCTCTTGGAAAAAGTGGGGCAGGAAATTCAGACAGAAGAGAAGGCAACAAGTATGTTATACTACATTGACTACCCTAGTGTATCATACTTGGAGGACTAGGAACCATGCGTTATGGAATGGAGCAGTGAAATGTTATGAGAAAGTTATTAGAGAAGTTCAACTTGATGTTTGTAGTAGGATAAGAGGTTGTATTGATAGTAAATGGTCTGATGCAGATAAAAACCGGTTCCAGAGTCTTGTAATTTCTTGCACTTGAACTGTTCTTGGTTGGTTTGTTTTAGTTGACTGTGTTTTGGTTTAACAGTGCCTGTACTGTTAAGACCTTATGTTGTATGGGTTGTTGTGGGGTGGCCTTTGATTGGTTTTTTTGGTAATAATATCGCTTACATTTTACCAAAAAAAATACCTTCCTTTGTCTTCCCTGTTGAACATATACGAACATTGCCGACGACATCACATCCTCGCCGGAATTTCCGAGTCTTCAGGCGCTTGTTCCACCGACAATCGTGGTATGCTTTTTTTTTTCTTTTCCTAATTATCTAATTTATAGCTTTAGTTGGTAAATTTAGAGGTTTTGTAATGGGATTGATCATTGTCTTCTCGTATTGTTGCACATTATTCATACAAGCTCTGTTTTTTCAAGTTCGGCACATATAGTTCGGATATGCCATTGACATACTTTTATGGCCCGTTTGGTTAGTGGTACTAAATGGTAGTAATGGTAATAGTTTCTAGTGTACATTGTGAAGGCATTCCCATGTCAACATCCATGGTAATGCTACTTTATCCTAAAACACCTATTTTCTTCATAAAATTTCATTACCATCTATTACCAATTGGGAAGGTGGTATTGAGTGGTAATGAGAATTTATGAAGGAAAACCCATGTTTTGACATCAAGTTTCATTACCATGGATATTAACTTGGAAATATCTTCACAAATTTACACTAAAACATTACTATTACCACAATTTAGTACCACTAACCAAACGGGCCGTCAAAGCTATGTGTGTTGAGAATTATTTCGGCACAATGGAAGGAAGTTGACCAATAATAATATCACATTTTACAACCTAATTCCCTGAAAATGAAACAATTTTATATTCAAATTGCTAATGACTATATAGTTTTATAAACTCTTGCTCACCTCCTCATGATTAATTTTAAGTTGTTAGGATGTAAATCTTCTCTTTGCCGTTGAAAAGCATTGGTTTCAGATTTGTTTGGAGATAATGTTAACTCGTTTTAGATTCAGAGACCATGATTATATATTCATCTTCCTCATGTATGTACTATATGGGGTTGGTTGTATATAGAGCATCTATCAAGTTGCTTAGCATACATACCAATCCTATCTTTATAGATGACCTATGTGTCAATGTTCCATGAAGCAGTAAGATTTTGGCAAGGAAAGGATAGGGGGTGTCCATTGTTTCATTTTATTCAACATCCTTATGTCTGGTTTTTGCAGAATGGACCTTGTTCATGTTGAAAAGTCTTTCTTTTGTATGATGCTTAAGTATGGGATTCTCCCTAATTTATACAGCTACAATATCCCTTATTGACAGATTATGTGTCGCTGGAGGTGTAGAAGAAGCTTTGATGTTTACAGAAAACATGGAGAAGAATGGTATTGAGCTTGATAATGTAACCTGATATCTAGCACAACCCCAAAACAAAGAAAACAAAAGTAACTCAAACTTACACAAATCAACTACTAAGAAGACATTTACAAAACAAAAATAAAAAAACTAAAGCAACTAACCAAGGAGGCAAGGACCCTTGGTTCAATGGTATGGCTTCCTATCTCCAACATGGGAGACCAAGGTTCAAATCTTGGTGGAAGCAAATTTCAATGTTGTGGGAGGAAGGGGGGGGTTGTAGCTTGTTGGGCCTGGAGGTGACTCGTGCGGAGGCAATCCCGGAGGGGAAAATGCTTTCTTACCAAGGGGTTCCAAAAGGGCTCCAAAAAAAATAAAAAACCAAAGCAACTAAAACTAAAAAGACTCCACACCGGTTTTTATATGCTGACTATGAATGATATTCATCTAAAAAGTTTATTTTGAATGTTGTGGCCAAACCTAACATGCGAACACTAAAATGTGGAAATATACTATCCAAACATCCATTTCACATCCAAACCTAACGGGGGCACTAAAATGTGAAATTACTTTTAGCTAAAAATTAAATTATGGAATTACTTTTAATTGAACACCAAATAGGGAATTACTTTTATATTAACACCATTTTAGGAAAACGCTCCAAACCGAGAGGCATTTTTGCTACGCGGGGACTAACTACTAACACAAATAACTAATTTTTTGAGTGCAAACTAGTTGTTGGCAAGAACGATGCCCCGGATAATTTATTAATGTGAATTTATAGATTTAACTCAAACACTCCAGAGAAGTGGGAAAAAAGAGTTATATGCATTGGATTTTGCTCCAGAAATGATTTTCCAGTTTCTTTTAAATTTTCTACATATTAAACTATAATATGAATTATTCATCAATATAACCCTCGACTTTAAGAGAGTACATATATATAAATAAATAATTACTTACAAAGAATATGATACAATATTTTTTTGAAAAGGTTAATGTATAAGAATATAACCAATGTCATTAAATTTTGTAACCGTGTAATAGTGTTAATTAATAAAGAGGTTATAAAATTTCGAAGAGCTTCTTTTTAATATAAGAGTCTTGAAAGGTAGGAAATGCTATTATTAGCATTAGCTTAATAAGTATTAATATATACATTTGTATTTTATTATTTTAAAAATGTTAATATTATCTTGTCTTTAAATAATTTTTTCTCCACAAAGAGCAACATGAGATTAATTGTACTCATTGTAGAGTGGTTTTTTTTAAGTAAAAAGTCATTTATTGATTTGAAGTCATACGACATCTACAATAGATATAAAAAACTAACAAATACGTACATATCAAATTGAAACATAATTCTAAAATGGCAAAACCACGATCGTTGAGCGGATCTAGCCGAGGAAAACTCTTGTCTTTCCGATCGTTGTCACGATGCAGCCCTTCCGCGAGGAGTCTATTGATCTAATGTATTTTTCAAATAGAAGCGATTTAATTCAGCGATTGTAAATGAAGCAGTGACATTTGTTGCAGCCCCGCACAACTTTCAATCAACAAAATAACTTTCAACTTAAGACTTTGGATCTTGGATCTATACCCAAACACACAAAAGCACCTAACAAACAAAACCACCATGATAAATATGGGGAGACTAGATCCCAACAAAGCGGGATAAACTAACCCCATACAGGGGACAAAAGCCATCACAAAGGATGGAGAGAAGCTCTCATAAAGAGAGACTAATTATTGAATATACTAAGAAAACAAACTAAGAACTGAAATTAAGAGAGAAAAAGGGGCTTACCATGGACAAGAGTATCCATGCTGGCAGTCCCTCGGATGATTTTATATACCTTGAAGAAGAAAAAAGAGACAGAGAGAAGGGTCCAGAGAAGGGAGGAAACGACTAAGTTTTTTTTTGAGGAAGTAGATTGTAAAGTAGTTGGTTAATTAGTGCATTTCTTTCTCAAATGAGAGGCTATGAGTTTGAGTATTAAAACACACATTTTTGTTTTTTAATATGTCTCATTTGATTGTATAGGGAGGGGGGAATACATGTGACAACATGTCATATTTTTGCTCATTTTACAATTTTTTGCTCATTTTACGTAATTTTTGCTCAATTTAAGAGATTATTGCTCAATTTCAGAGACTTTTGTTTATTAGGTTTTTGTCCAATTTAAGTGATTTTTGCTCATTTTACACTCTTTGCTCATATTAAAATTGAAAAGCTTACTTAATCTTCAATAGAGGTTGAAAATTGAAAACTTACCATCTCAGCAGTTGAAAACTTCAATCTAATCTCAATCGTCAAATTTCACATAGTTTAATTAGTAACACATCTCGACATTATACGCTCCTCTATTTCTCTCTCTAGAACATCAAAACTCCCTTACGAACCCATGAATCTCGGGATACTTTCATTTGAAACCAATGAACTGTGATATGTAACTTTCTAATCAAGCTTCAAAGACGTTAAATTATTTATTAGCTTCGAATTTTGATTTCCTAATCCCTAATCTTCGAGATACTTAATCTTCAATTAAACCTAAAAACTAAAAAAAACAATGGCTTACTTAATCTTCAATGGGGTCTTCCTTCAATGGAGGTTGAAAAATGCTGCAAAAAAGCTTCACAAAGCAAAAAAAGTGAGCTTAGTGGAGAGAAGCACGATCTAGAATAGATAGCAGGAGAGAGAAAGTATTTGGTAAAACAAAATTGGGTATTGTTGTTTACAAGAGAGAGAGAGGGAAGCTAAATGCTTGTGTCCGCACAATAATAATAAACGGTCCAGATCTGTTACAAATTACTCACAACAAAATGTCACATCATCAACCCATGTAATAAAGTAGTATAAATATATACTTTGTTTAGCTCGGCTATAGAATTATTCATTTTAGACAATAATAAACTCATGTTATAATTTTCTCTCTCTACATTTTTCAGCAATAATGGAATAAGTCCACTGTGTTCTACTACTATCTTCTTCATCTCTGATTCTCTTATACAATTCATAGAATTGTAACAATCTTAATGTTCTTAGTTGCTAGGGGTAAGTGTAGCTTCAAGTGTAGCTTCATGCAAATGTTACGTTACAAGAATAAGCTTTGCTACTTTCTTGCTATTGCATAGGGTTTCCACTTTGTGCATCATTGAATATGTTCATAGTTTAGTGCTCGTTCAGCCAAAATAATTTCAGCAACAATTATTTTCATGTTTCTCAAACTTTTCTTTTTTATAAATTGTTTCCTATTTTTTCTTTGGCCACGATTTTCCAAGTAAACTAACAAAGGCTTGCAAACCGTTGCCGTATAAGGCTTAGGCAAGAATTTGAAAAAAACATTGCCAACGGGTGTTGCCTAAGCCCCTTTTCCTTGTAGTGGTGATTGGCGTACCGAGAGATAACAATAGGCTATCTTTTTTCTTCATGCTACATTACTCACGTTAGAGTTGCTCTCCTTTGGGTTTACAAATTACAAGTTTCTTATGATAGTGTTCCTCTTGATGTTCGGCTTATGAATCTTTTAAAAAAGAAAATTCAAATGAGGATAGCGATTAAATGGATCAATGTTTGCATGGTATGGAGTCCTTGCTTGAAATAAAGATATGCATAGTTTAGTTAAAGGGGGAGATCATTCAACCTTTGCATATTTAATTACAATTCACAAAGCGTCCTGCTTGTAATTCTAAGATTGACATAAATGACAAATTAATTTTTTAAACAACTATCCACCTCTTGCTTGTAAGTTGTAATACTAGATAATACTATTGTTAATTCTCTCTTTTGACAAGTTTTTAGGCTACGTCATTTAATCTTTTTTTTACAAGATTGTGTCTTTGCGTCACTGATCGTCGGGTTTTCAAAGTGTAAGGGAGTATGAAGATATTTAGGTATAGTTAAAATGAAGAAACTCAATGACACACTTCCTCTATTTTAAAATTATCCCTTGCGTACACACTGAAAAAAGGGAAAAAGTAGAGATATGTGGGAGACAAGTGGTCTAGTGGGGATAAAGTAGATAAGTGAGAGGAAAATGTTACTAAATGTGAGTAGGTAGTGTGATTAAAAATAGATTCTCATAAGAGGAAATTGTGGTGATTATAAATGAACAAAAGAAGTATGAGATAAACGAATTCAATAAAAAGAAAAAAAGGAATTCTCGCGGGCGAATATTTACTCTTTCAATATCTATATCAGCTGTAGAGTTAGCTTCTCATTTATCAGAATATATGAATTGGTCTCGGTTCGTTCCGCCATCCTTCCCATTTGAATCATCGGGATTCATTTTGAATTGAATCTTATGTATTCACAAGTTCCATCGTTCCCATCGCTTCTTGATTAATGGTTAGGTCTGAATTCTACGATGGAGCTCTTAATGAAATTTGTTCTTGAGCCAACCCTCTTAGTTGTTATTGGCTCGAAGCTCTTTTTTTTCTATGAACAGATTTATATCATATTATTAAAAATTTAATTAAAAATTTAAAGTCAAACATTTAGTAAAAATAACGGTATGCTTTAATAAACTACAATATACATCACAAGTTTGAAATAACTATATGATTATTTTCACAAGCATTAACGATACTTACACAATGATGCATATATTTAGCTACAAATAACATCAAGTCATGAGCAATATGTTTCCATACACAATATGAACAAAGTAATTGAAATAATTGTTCTCAAATAATTACACCATTAATTTGACTTATTAGTTTTTGGCTACCTTGGGAGACCGTGCGCGATAACGCACAGGCCAACATCTAGTAATCATAGATATGAAAATGTTACGTTGTAGGTGGATGAGTCGCGGGCCGAACAGGGTTCGAGTCGATTCGGTATCGGGTTGACTCATCGGTCGGTGCCCGAAGCGACGACACCACTACCCACCAGGTGAGGGCCAGGTGGCGGAGCCACTAAGTAACAAGGGGTAGCATCTGCTACCCCTGTTTTTTTTTTAAAAAAAATAATACTTGTCAAAAAAAAAAAAAAAAAGAAGAGAACAGGGGAAGTACTGCACATCTGTAATTCTGTAGTCAACGCTTCTTCTTCCTCAGCATGACTCCATCTCCTCCTTACCTCCTTCAGTCCTCAGTCTTCAAAATCTCTCGCAATTGAATAATTGATCGAGTTTCTCCAATATGACACAAAATGCCTAAATCTTAAGCCCAATTCTAATAAAATCAAGCAAAACCCCTAGAAATAGAAGATTAAACTTTCCTACCAGCTTTTCACATATTGGGCCGATAGCACAAAGAGAAAGAAAGAAACTGAAGATGTCAATTTATGGACGAAATCTCCATTAAAGCTTCATTGAAGCATGGTAGTAAGGAGAGAGAAGCAAAAATGTAATTTGGAAAGAGAAAATATATTAAGAGGAATGAGAAGTATACTTCTTTTTTTTTTTTGAAAGGGAGAAATATACTTCTAATTGTCCTATTAGATGAATGAATTATAATTGCAATGACGGCAAATATTTACTAACTAGATTATCATTTTCTAGATTATCTAAAAGTAATATGACAGACAACTAGAAATAAGCTTAGAAAAGCCAACGTTGCCCATTAATAAAAAAAAGTGGACTTGACTAACATATTCTTAAAGATGATTATAATTTCTTAAAATCATAATTAAAAATATGTTACTTATTGAGGAAATAAAAATAGTTATTGTTTTTGTATTTGAAGAGAGGAAAAAAAGGACCCAAATTTGTGGAGCTATAGGCAAGAATTGTGATGTTGTGAATTTTGATTTTTTTTTTTTTGTATATTTGTGTTATAAGCAAGATAATTTTGCAACTTTTTAAATTTTGGTGTTGTTAATTGTTTGGTTAGTTAAAGAAAACATGAAAAGTGAGATTTTCTAGGAAGTAGAAGAAGCCAAAGTGTGTTGTTTGGTTGAAAAAATATGGAACTTAGAACTTTCTACAAAATGGAGAAATTTACTTATTTCTCCCTAGACGTTAAAAACAAGATTATACACCTTCTGGAAAATACAAGTTCATGTGAAAACTAAATTTTAAAAAGAGCTACTTCGAATCTTT
The DNA here is from genome assembly GCA_947648045.1 of Beta corolliflora. Classification (NCBI taxonomy): domain Eukaryota; kingdom Viridiplantae; phylum Streptophyta; class Magnoliopsida; order Caryophyllales; family Amaranthaceae; genus Beta; species Beta corolliflora. The sequence goes on from CANSZD010004232.1 coordinate 28,859, forward strand.
GGACCAAACAAGCACTTAATTTGCACTTCAACAATTTTATTTTTTTTGTAACTGGTACTATCACAATAAATATTACGCTACCCCTCATTCAAAATCATGGACCCGCCACTGTTGAGGACCTTAACTTGCAGCTTGTGGGTGAGATATTGATGCATTTGGTAAGGCTGAAATTTCAAATTCTTGCAATTAATTAACCATAAAATCTTAAGAGATGGCAGGGTAGCTATCCAGTTGGGAAGTTCTTCTAACTCTACACAATCCTCAATTGTCAGAGTTTGAAGGCTAGGGAGGTGGAGCTGAAGTAATTGTTGAGGCAGAGACTTGAATTTTTCCGTCCCATACAATGTTAGATCTACAAGACAGTGGTTTCCTGGAGCTGTGTCGTCAACAATGAAACTCTCTTTGATTTCAAATTCTGGAGAATACACATCACACTCTAATTCTTGAAGGTGAGGAAGATGCATAATCCATTCTAGCACGGGAGATGTGACACTGTTTTTGGTAACCGTCAGCCTCACAAGACCCTGTAATTTTCTTAAATCTGGCAAGGGATCCTGCTTTAACGAATAACAACCCTCTATTTGTAAAATCTCCAAAGAGCTGCATTGCGCTAAACTAGTTGGGATATGTGTTAACCTCGTACAGTCAGAAATTACCAACTCACGCAAGGAAGAAAGGGAACAAAACATATCATCTAGAAAACACGCCAACCTTGAACAATCAAATAAGTACAACCTCTCCAGCCTCGTACAATTTGACAACTCCTGAGGTAGACTTGTCATATTTGGCATGTCGTAAGCCTCGATACAAGTGAGGCTACGACAGTTGTAATGATTGATGAAATCCAAGGGTTGAGTCCTGTCGACACTCGCAATAGATAAAAACTAGTTTTGAGCCCGTGCATTGCACGGGTTGTTGTTTATTTTATTTTTTTGCAAATTTTTAATTAATATTATTGTTGATTTTGTGTTCTTTGTGAAATGAGATTATTCAACACCATTGTATTTACATACCTACTGTTCTTTTCTATTACAACAATTACTGCTTTGAGTAGTTTCATCTTTTGGAACCATTCCACTTTTGGTAAAAAAAGTAACTATAGTTGATAATATTGCCTTTACTTTATGTTAATAAAACCATCATTAATTACCCAAATTGTCTCATAAAGTTGCGTTTACTTTATTAAGGATTTATTTATCCCCTACCCTAGTTAACTAAAGGGATACCTCTATGCTAAACTACCCATTTTTTATTTCCTTAAAAACCATGCCCAAACCAATTGTTGCAAGAGAAAAGAAACTGGAGAAACTATTTATCATTATAATGTAATTTCTAGAGTTGTTATTGCGATATACAAATTTTTTTAATTTTTAATATTCAATCGAATATTGTATCTAAGTCTATTATTAAATGGTATCCTAATAATAGGTATGACTAACAATAGCTAACACAGTTTTAACATGAATAATACCCGAATGATACTTTAAGAAAGTAGAGGGTAATAATTTAATAGATGCATGACAGAAAGAATAGAGAAAAACATGAGTGACAGCCACAACTTCAACGTTTAATATAGCACATAAATACTAACGCATATAGAATGGAAGATGGGAAAGCCAAAAGAATATCATAATGATAGTATCATTAATATAATTAATTAAATATAGAATTAACCTCTACTAATAATTAAAAATACTATTTAAGAGAAGAAAAAAAATACCTCTTCATCAATCATGACCATATCAAGACTTATCAAACTTCCCCCGTTTTTATGATCCGTGACCTCAAATATTCTATAAACACGAACATATGAATTTTTTATCTTTATATAACTCAATTTTTAAAATATGATTTTGAAAGACATAATTACTATTGTCATGTATAATACGCTATTTTTATAGTTATTTTTATATGTATTTAAAATAAAGAATAAATAACACGTTATTGTTCATCTAAATAAATATATTTTCATAAGTTGTAAAACTATATTGTATATGGATCTTATTTCGAAGCATATTTCGAGCACTCTCCGATGGTAAAAAGAATTACACTATTGCGAATTATGTAGCATCAATTTACATAGTATAATAATTTAGGTTATTTATTTAAAATAAGAGTGTAATATTCACTTATCCAAAACACCTTATATGTATTTATATCTATGTTGAACACTATTTTCTTAAAAAAAAATTAAAAAGAATGATATGGCATGCTTAGAAACTCATTATAATATTCTAAGGTTGTTTTACTTAAATCAAACTCTAATTTTCACATAATCCAAAAATTTAATATATATATGTAACTTTATCGCTATAGATTTTAGTTTTTGTTGTAACAACAAAGTTTCCATAATAAATTTTGTTGCAATACTATATTGTTTTGGTTTAGTTGAGTAAGGTTAAGGTTTTGAAAGATAATATGTTTAATACTGTAAATTAGACCTATAATCAAATGTTATAATCACATATAATGCACTATACTTAATACTTATAGCTATTATTATATTTATCTAAAAGAAAGACTAAATAATGTCTTACAATTCATCTAATTTAATATATTTTCATGAGTTGTAAAGCTATATTGTAAATGGATCTTATTTTGAAGCATATTTCAAGCACTCTCCAATGGTAAAAAAACCTATAATGTTTTGAATTAGGTAGCAAAAGTTAAATTCAATTTACATAATATAATAATTTAGGTTGTTTATGCAAAACGAAACTCTAATTTCCCCCTATCCAAAACTCTTTTATGTATTTAAATATATGTAGAATTTTATTTTTTTCAAATATTTAAAATAAAAACTATTTGACATGACAATCCTAAGTGGCGCTCTCTATTTCACAAATTGTAGAACTATATTGTAAATGGATCTTATTTCGAAGCATATTTCAAACACTATCCAATGGTACAAATATTATAATATTCTGAATTAGGTAGCAAAAGTTATACACAATTTACATAATATAATAATTTAGGTTGTTTATTCAAAACAAAACTCTAATTTTCGCTTATCCAAGACTCCTTATATGTATTTAAATCTATGTAGAACTCATTTTTTTTAAATTAAAATAAAAATTGATGACATGGCAATCTACGTGGCGCTCTATATTTCATAAGTTGTAGAACTATATTGTAAATTGATCTTATTTCGAAGCATATTTCGAGCACTATCCAATGGTACAAAAATTATAATATTCCGAATTACGTAGCAAAAGTTATTCATAATTTAGATAATATAATAATTTAGGTTGTTCATTCAAAATCAAACTCTAATTTTCGCTTATCCAAAACTCTTTATATGTATTTAAATCTACGTAGAACTCTTTTTTTGTAAAAGATAAAGATAAAATTTGATGACGTAAGCAATCCTACGTGGCGCGCTCTACGACTCCGAAATCTTGGCGAGCCTCCCTATCTCCCGAAAAGTTCCTCCTTTATTTATATATATTGATTTAAGGGATTTAAAGCTTATAGATGGACTTGTTCCCATTGCTTCTAGCTGACGGCAACCTGAAATTGTTAAATTTTCAACACAAGGGAATGCGACTGTCGTGGCTTCTGTGGTTGTAGGGGATATGAGCATTAAAGATTTCAGACGGGGAAATCGGAAATCTCAAGGTCTCTTAGAACTGGAAAAATGTTTATTGAAGTCGCTTGCTCATCGTTCAACTCCTTGCCTATGCATTCTACATTTTCGAAAGATTTAAGCGACACGTACCTTAAATTTGGTAACTTCCAGAGAGTAGGAAGTTGTTGGCAATTGCAAGAACTTACCTCAAGTCGTCTGAGATTGACCAACCTATGCATTTCTCTTGGTAGATCCCTTAACATCCAACAAGCTAAGTTTTAAGATTCAATGTTTGAAGCTGGTAGAGTCGACAAATTGAGTTGGATAATGATAAAATATGACTACCAGATATATCAAGATATCTCAGATGCTTCAATTTCCCAATGTCAACTGGAAGTTCCATAACAATTACAACTATAACCAAAGTTCGTAAATATCTTGCGCGCTTCAAGATGTCCCAGCAACCTATTTGCCCTTTAAATCCATTTATATATACTGTCCGTAGCTTCTCATGTATCACTTCCTCCGTCGCGTTTCCAGAATTTATTACGAGATGTCGATTGTTGAAGTTCGTGTTTGGCTCAACTTCTACTTTCCATATAAATAAATCCTTATCCAAAATATGGAGTGCAAGATCATGTATTAAATCGTGCATCGTGCAGAACCATCGTGGATCTGAAATGCCAGGTATCTCCATCGGCAATAAGTGTAAGAGTGAATTATTCAACAAAATTTTGAAATATTCTTCACCCCTTTCCTCTATTGTCAATTTTGTTGAGTTGCTTGTTTCAGCTTTATGAAGGAAGCCCTGAGCAGCCCAAAGAGTAATTAGGTTATCCTTCTCCATCACATCGCCTTTACGGAAGATCGCGCAGTAGGAAAAACATTGTTTTAAGTTTTAACGATGGAAATGGCAAATGTTGGTAACTCAACAACAAAGACGGTAGCATGTAGTTTGAATCACCTTCTGGCATTGCAGCCCATAATTCACTTTTCTCAATCTCTTCCCATTCTGATAGAGATTTTTTGGATCGCAATAAACCTCCGATGGTATCGATTGCCAAAGGAACACCCTTACACTTTCGAGCAATACTTTCTCCGACTCCCTGAAAAGAAGATTTGTTAGGCAATAAAGCTTTCTTCTTCAGTAGATCCCAACTCTCTTCAGGAGATAATCCTTCTAATGCGTATGGATGCATAGCGCCTGCCTTCTTCGCGACATCGGTGCTACGAGTTGTAATTAAGATGACACCCTTTGCAATATCACTAATTTTCTGATTAAGTAGGTTTTTTAGAGAGTCCCATGACTGTTGGTCATTCTTCCATACATCATCAAGTATGACCAGAAATCTCTTCCCCTTCAAGTCTTCTATGTTGCACTTGTTTTCTTCGAATGATTGAACAATCTCCGCGTATATCCTATCAATATTGAAATCGTCCGATACACATACCCAAGCTTTTCTGCCACTAAAATGTTCATCAACTTTCTTATGCCTGTATAACTGTCTTGCTAAAGTTGTCTTACCAAGACCTAGATGAACAAAAAAAAAAGACGGTTTAACATCTTCAATTTTGGCTAAACACAAATTACTTACTTTGATCTTAAAAACTTATGCCAGGGGAAAAAGGTTAGATAGGATCTATGATGCAATGAGATAGTTATACGCGTGTACCAACAAATGAAAACTGCTCAAGTCATACCAATAGATCAATAATTGTCAATAGTTTGATAATGATGAACGTAAAACAATGTTAAATAGTAGAAAAGGAGAAAGTGTTGGTAACTCCTAGTGAGATGCCAAAATGGCATCTCACAAGGGTACCAAAGTAATTTCATGAGTTGGAGGTACTAAAGTAAGTATAAGTTGGTACCAAAACTCAGTTAAATTGGTACCAAAGTTACACTTTGGTACCAAACTAACAGTTTGGTACCAAGTAAGATTTACTTTGGTATTGGTATCATGATGACTCTATTTTACTATTTCCGAGCTTTCGTATCAGCTTATACTTACTTTGGTACCTTCACCTTATAAAATTACCTTGGTATCCTTGTGAGATGCTATTTTGGCATCTCACTATGAGACGCCCATCCAAGCTCATAGAAAAGTTGGGCGGAAGATTCAATGATAAATGAATTACTGAGAAATAGCTAATGAGACAGTACAGCTCCAAAGTCCGAAGTCCCAAGTAAAGTGTTGCCCAGACCCACAGGAGGAGAGGTTAGAAAAAAAAATAGAGGAAGGGATAGTATTAAAGACTCAAATTCTTGGTCAACGTCGGAAAATATTTTTAGTTGTTTTCAGATTCAAATTATATTTTCAGGCTATCACCTCAAAATGTTTTAAAGTTGTTTCTCATAAATAATGACATATAAAAGGTTTCTTTTAACAAATTTTCCTTAATTGCCAATTCGCAATAATACACCCGCCCTCTATTTTTTTTTTGGATTTTTTCACTTTGATTGGGTTGCATTTACCAATGCACAATTTTCGACCTCAATATCTTTACTTTTCTGTTAGATATTCTTGATATTATATACTGAGACAAACCTAATAACATACTACATATATCTATTATATACAAGCATTGGTTTTTTAAATTTTATATACGAAATAAAATATTGTATAAAGGAGAGATGTCAATAATCACAAAGTCAAAGTAGAATAAGTAAAAACAAACATAATGAGTGATAATTTTTTTTTACTATATGGTGTGTTAATTGGAGTTCTATAATTAGAATTTGATTTAAGTAATATTTAATTTTCTTTAAAAATATCATGAACGAATAGTGTTCAAACATAGTTTTCGAAGTGAGCCGAACGGTATATAACTATGTTGAATTTCGGGTTTACGGAGGAAGAAAGGAGAAGATAGTGATGTCGACCATTGATGGCATAGAGAGAGCTCGGAGAGCTAGAGAGAAAGAGAAATGAAAACGTGTTTACTATTGTGATGTAGGAAGTGATTACATCGTAATATTTGTTACAAGTCAAAATAAAGCATGTGCTAACCTATTTATAGCATTACTAAAACTTGACTAACAACACTAACAAACTAAGCTAACAATAGCTATACTAACTAAGTCAACTAATATAACTCCAACATAACTAAAATTTGATTTTAAAACTCGTAAAAGTTTTGATTAATCCCATGTAAACGAAATAGTTGTATAATTTATTACTCCATTCGTTTCTTTTTAATGTACACACTTTCCTTTTTTTGTCTGAATCTTTTTAATTTACACATTGTTACTTTTTCAATTTTTATCAACATGTTACATCTATTTTCTCCTCTTTTTTTAGCCATATGGTCCACTTTTCTTAATATAACAACCCACCTTGTTAATTTTTCTCTCCATCTTTTCAGTTTCTTTCACACTCTTTTGGACTTCCTCTTTGATTCTTTCCCAAAAGTGAAGTGAGTAAATTAAAAAAAACGGAGGAAGTAAAATACCAGCTTCAATTTTTTTCCTTTATCCTCATACTATCTTCATCCTAAATTTGCTTAGAATGCAACATGCATCAAAGTTGGCATGGTTTGCTTATTTAGCATCTTAGTTGACATGACACACAAAATTTACATATAAATAATTTACCAATGCACATTTTATAGGCCCGGGGCGAAACTAAAACTCAAGGCCTCTTATATATAGTGGCAGACAAAATTTTCGCGACTAATTAGTACTTCCTCTGACAATTACACGACAAAGTAAGTACACTATGTTTTTTCTTAAGTACACATCAAAATAAAATAGTGAAAGCCATATATCTAAATAGTATTAAAGTCAAAATGGAAAATATGTTAAAATGAATAATGGGAACTTGTAAAATGAATTACTTCCTTCGTCTAAAATCACTTCTTACCCCTATAAAGATACATAACTTCAAATGATTAGTATCAATTGTTATTTTATTAAAGTAAAGGTAGATATGAGAGATAGCAAAGTGGTTATTTTACTTGGAGAAGAGAGAATAAAGGTTCATGTTTGTTGAGGAAAAAAAAGATTAAAATAACAATGGGTTGTATTCAAAAATAAAATTGCAAAGGGTAAGTACGACTAATAAAAATAAAAAGTGTAAAAAAAATATTGTGGGATAGAGGGTATAAAAAGAAAAAATATAGATAAAAAAATGTAAAAAGAAGTTTAATATAGAAAAGTAAACCATTGCACAAAAAATTAGAAAAGCAAACTTTCTATCCTTATGGGATTTGAACCCTTGTCTTCTACACTAACAAGTGTAAAGCAAACCACCAAGCCAAACTTCATTTTGTTTACTATGGTTATTGTTTCTTACCTTTATTACAAGTTTTAAATCATAACTGGGCCCCTAATATTGATGGGCCCTGGGCGGTTGCTCCTCAAAACAACCCCCAGGGCCGGGCCTGTTCTCGTGTTTGATTCGATAGTACTAGTCGTATATACACGCGATATGTACGAATGAACATATTTTTTTAATCTAAAATTATTTTGGTAGTGATGTAAATTATTGAGGATTTGAGGTTCTTTTGTAGATGTTACTATTTTTTAAAGGTGATCGATTTTTAACTGTTCAATACCGTCACTGAAAAATTTGGTCGATGATTTAATAATTCCTTGTCAGCGGCTTTAGTATAGTTCTTAAACGATTGTAAATGCTAATAAACCATATTGTTAGAACTTTGTAAATACGAAGTATTATGTTGTTAGGATATATCGCTATTTTTTTTGATTGAAGATTCTAATTAATTTCGTGAATTGATTGTGTAAATCTATTTTGTCAAGTTATTAATGCTGATTGCATGCATATTCCTTTTTTGACTTATTCCATATCGCAAGTTGCATTGATTCTCATTTTTTAATTATTTATAAAAAGAAAACGTTGTTTTAAATTATTAAAGGGTATTCTAGTCATTTCAAAGGGGGACACCATACCTCCTCCCTTGGCTTATATAATAGAGATAATTAGTGATATCTTGTTTTAAGGTATCTCTTTATCGTTTTCAATTTAGTGCACTATAGATCTATTAGTACTCCCTCATTAATTTTTAGTAGCTTATGAAATGTTTTCTCCGTATTTTTGGTTGTACCATATTGACTTTTGACACTATTTATATTTTTTATTTAACCCTTGTGTATTATGTATATGTAGGGAAATTCAGTGTTGGCTAATAGCAGGAGCACCCTAATGAGCGACGGCTTAGGGCCCCCTCTTTGCAAAAAACTGGAAAATAAATTCTTAAAAAGGTTTAGAGAGTTGTGCTTTTGTTATAAGTAAACTCCCCCATCTTCAACATTTTTCTCTCACTTCATTTAGTTCTCAACTTTACTCTCCCAATTATCATAGCTAGTTATGACACTTAATATTTTTCAGTTAATGTTTATAATTCTCTCTACTTTATTTTTCTTAATTAAACCCACCACCATGCCAACAATAATATTTATCTTGCCTTCTCCCCTCTCACCCATCTCAAGTTCTTCTAGTGGTACCGGTCGGGCGTTTTAATGCAATGACCGGAAAAAATCCCGACAATTCAAATTAAATTAGTATTATTCCAACGATACATCTTTGTTGTTTAGGGGCCACCCCTTTTTACTTTTCGTTCTGGGCCCAAAAATGCTCGAGACGGCATTGGGGAAAATCGTAGTAAGGTGAGATCTTGTTAAATCTGCCGCATTATTTTTTTTTTTCATAAAATCAACTTTTTAGAATGTTCACTTATATGCATAATTAAGGATATTAAGGCTCAAAATTGTGTCAAAATTCAAATCCTCTAAATACAACTATTAAGAAATTAAACAAAGTAAGTATAACATATTGTTCTGCAACATGTAAAAACATAGTACGAAAACTTAAAATTTACCTCCAAATCCAACAATGGCAATAGTAGAGAAAGGGCGGTTATCATTGTCCGGATCACAAAGTCTTTTTAGCAACTCCTCCTTATCAGCTTCCCTTCCTATGAACCCAGAAGCTCCTGCATCTGCGTACTTGCGCATACTCTCCAACGTTGTTAATTACCTCCTCATCAACGTCCTCATAATTATGAGAAGTGAATGCGCCGCCACGTATCACCCTACCTATCTTCAGACGACGACGGATGTTCTCCGCCTCGTTATCGAGCTCTTCGAAACTCGAAAGGATCCGGAGCACCTTATGAGTCATCCGAATGCGGAAGATGAGGGGGTTATTTTCGCGGCTGAAGAAATTGTACATCAGCTTTTTTCTGCATGAGAGATTTTTGCCTGACTCAACTTCTCTGCGAAGTATTTCGTAGGCATAATCATCCATGACATCGTCAGCAGAATAGGCCGCATCTTTTACATCTTGGAGCCAACGATTCACACCTTTGTGTTGGCTCTTATTCTTATTGTGCGCATTTTTACTATTTCCTATATCTTCTAAGAAATCTTGGATGTCCAAGAATTTTTTCTTGAGTTTTTCAAGGTGATTTTCGAAACCCCACACTAAGGTTATCTCCTCCCAAGCTTGAGTTGCCACCAAATCAGCCGTTGCTTTTAACGCATCTATTGCTAGATCTGTCATCATATTGTGTGGTTTGTTAGGTGTACGTAGAAGGAGACCAAAACAGGAGATAACAGAAAAAAGAAGAAGAGTATATTGATATGGAAGTAATTATTTCTTGACAATTATTTGAATACAATAAGAATATTTGATGCATGTGTGGTTTTTTATTTCTTTCATCTTGTACTCTTTAAATAACATTAGCATATTATTCCTTGCTTAGCCCATTTGTTTTAATTACTATGAATAAGGAATAAAACACTATAGCATTACTGTTCCGGGTGTGAAACGGTTAGCGGTCTTGAGAATAGTCCGCCAAGAATTGGAGTTAGCGTCCGCTAGTGAATAGCTGCACAGGAGGCAAACGTAAACTACCCTCGGGGGGATGCGAGGAAACCCCTCCAACGCTCAAGTCAGTCCGTGTCCAAATAGGATTTAGAGAGAGAAAGTAGAGAGAGATAAGAGTTCTGAGTGTGAGAGAATGTACCTGCAGAATAGTACCATTTGGCTATTTATAGTAGTACTATTTATCTGACAGGATGCGTAATCCTTTGACACGTGTATGACTGTGATGAGTCTGACTGGAGGGATGATTCCCTTGTTTTGTCCTTCAGTGTGGCCGCGAGCACCATCTCGGCCTGTTTATTAGGAATGGCTTGGATCTTCTTGGTGAGATCGCGTCTTAAGTTGCTCATGTCGGCCACAAGAAATGTGTCCGACACCAAGCTTGGATGTACCCATACAATTACTTTTACCTTTCTTTTCTTTTAAGTTACTCTATTATTATTTGTTTAAAAAGAATAGCTTGACTAATTAAGGTAGACCGATTAATACAAGAATATGCGTGCGGCAACAATATCATAGCAAAGCCTCATTTTAGAAAAATTTTCTTTTCAGATTTCTTATAAATAAGAAAAATTGACCATAAACCACCCAAATTATGTTACTTTAATATCACCCTAACTAGAAAGATTATGTTACATTATTACTAACATTAATTTTTATTCACACGATTATATGACCTAATATCTATACTAATATATTAAAAGGCGTTCCTAAACAAGGAACGGTGCCACGTGGCGCTCTCCCTGAGGGCATTTTACTACATGCAATCCACATACATACAATAAAAAAAATTAGAAAGTGCATAGTATAGGGTTTGATCACGTGACCTCAAGTTTATATACTAAAGTCTTAACCACTAGACCAAGTGATATTTAGTGATATTTAGTGATATCATCTTAAAGTATAATATTAATAAATGGAATTTTTCCTTACTAAAAAAAAGAAGTATTGTTAACGTGAAGATTCGAACCCACAACCTCAAGTATGAAAGAAAGAGATCCAACCATCACTCCACCATACTATTATTGGTTATTTAATCAAAATTAATGATGATATATGAATTGAAAACTTTTGAAATCCATATAATGAATGATATGACTTTTTTAATGAGTATGAGATGACTTATTTAACTACTACTAAATTGTAGCACAGAGAAACCCCGGGGAATCGCCCGGGCCTAAATACTAGTTGTATCTAAAAACCAGCATTGAGTGAATTTTTATTAAAAAGAACCACGCTATAAGCCTTTGCTGACTTCCAATGAGCAATGATATTACGTAAAACAAATTACTCATCAGTTAAAATTAATTTTATATATTTATAGATACAAAAAAGAAAAGAAAAGTATGGCTATTTAAAATTATTTTTAACATGGGGCTGATTACTTCAATGTTTGCCGTTTTTTCTTTTGCCATATAAAGAGGACCAAGTTATCGATATATGCATTTACTTATTTTTATTATCTTATAAAATTTGAAGAAGAGAGAAAAGTAAAATCAAAGGGAAACAATATTTATGTTTTCATATAGTTAAGGTTCAAATATATTTACCATTTTCTAAAATTTATATGCATTTGAAGTTCCATAATTAATATTGTTAACTGACATCTAATCTGAGATGTTTAATTATAAGCTTTCACTTTATGTTCTTAGTGATAAGAAAATTCAAACTATATTTTATATTGAATTATTATATAGTTAAACTTGGAAATCTTCATGTTTGTGTTATTTAAACTCCCTCTGGTCTCTAGATGACGCTACTTTGTCCTATATTACAGTGAACGACCCTGTATTCTGTTGATTGCCAGATAGATTTTGAGTAGAGGTAATCAATTCTCTTTCTGGATGGCAAAGGTAATCAATCCTTTACTTCTTACCTGAAATCTTACTTTTCTTAGCAGCTTTATAATCTATCCCTTGCTCTTTAATCCGAGTCTCCTTTACCAACCTTTGGGTAAAGGAATAAAACTGAAATATCCAGTACTCCAATCCTTGTGAAAGCAATCATAATTTTCATTCCTAGCCAAGTTTGGAATATTTTATTTTTGGTGCACCCTTTTTACTTGAACTTATATATATATGAACTGAATTAAATGAACCTGATTAGTCTAACTTTCACCGTATATTTACACTTAACTAGTTGTTGAGAGTATGGATAATGCACCGGATAATTTCATAAGATAAAAAGGATTTATAATTTGGGGTTGACATTTTGTCACAAGCACAAGTCATAGTTTAATGGTAAAATCATGACATTACAAAGTAAAATGTCAAAAGTTTGGGACCTCTGTCCTCTTATGCAATTTTTTTGATCACGGAGACAAAGTGTTGCCAAATCATACACATGGCGGTGTGCAATGATTGCCCATGATGATCAATCTTTATTAGAGTTGGGGGTCGTTAAAGTTTTAGATTTGATATATATGTTTCATTTCAAATAACTCCAGGCCAAATATGGTGAACGGTACATATGCAAATATTTACCACATCACTTACTTCCGATTAGTCCCCGTAAGCGCATACTACTAGGTAAGGAGAAATCCTTTAGGATGTCCTCGCACAGGGTCCCACATAGAGGCCCATTACAATCATACACCCCCAACCCCCCTTTAAACCCCAAACAATGCTTGGAGTAGGAATTGAACCGTAGACTTTTCTAGGAAAGATGGAAAAGCTTACCACTTGAGCCACCCTCAATTCCTACTACTACATCCTAATGTTCTCCACTTAACAAAGAATTGAGGAATTTTAGGCCTGCAGAGATGAAATATTTACTTAAATGCCCGTCTTCACTTGTTCGCTAAAAGATCCAAGTTCCATATATAAACTCTTCCCAACTCCTAACTTATTGCTATCACAAGAAACATACGGGTTTTTATGAAAAGAGTGTAATTGTGTCAAGGAATTTAGGCGTGAAATCCACTAATAATGGCTCGTTCTAGATAGCTCACAATTTTCAGTTTTATAAATGTAAAAATCATATGATATAAAAGATGTAATGAACTTAAAATTAGTTATAGTTATACTGAACTTATCAAATCTGAAAACTGACAATTGAAAATCTAAACATATATATTTTATGGTTTCCATATTTTCATTTTTAGTTAAAGAAAAACTAAAAATTGGAAGGACAAAAAAACGATAACAAACCGGCATAAGATAGAACTAAATACTAAATAATATCTAAATAATATATATATATATATATATATATATATATATATATATATATATATATATATGTATATATATATATATATATATGTATATATATATATATATATATGTATATATATATATATATATATATGTATATATATATATATATATATATGTATATATATATATATATATGTATATATATATATATATATGTATATATATATATATATGTATATATATATATATATATATGTATATATATATATATATATATGTATATATATATATATATATGTATATATATATCCTTGCACTTACGCACATATAAAAAACACTTGGTGGATGAAATCTTGTTATCTTGTTAGATATAACTCAATGTGTTTTTTGGAAAAAAATTCTGATATTAACGATCTAATAAGTAAAACTGCATTTGATCGAGACTGTGAATGTCCAAAGAGTAATTTTCTTAAAGTTAAAAAATGGGCTAACCAAGTAGAGCGTAACATATATTACAGTTCACCTATTATGCCAGTCATGAACAGGTCAAGGATCGTTATGAGAAGACACCCCAAACAGTTGAGTTATTCTTAAGTAACCAAAAGCTGGATTGTCTAAAAAGGATTGGCTAAAGGTAGGGTTATTACTTTATTAGATTTCATTTTTCCTAAATTCAATAAGGTAGTACTAATAAGTGCCAAGGAAACCATTATGATAAGCTAATGTGGCTTATTACGAGAGAAAAAGAAATAGGACTACTTAGCTTGGCCCTAGAATCAAGATCCGAGAAAATGAAACGAAATTCGAAAAGAATAACATAACAATCAAGAACAAACTTGTAACATGGTACATTGTACTAAATGTTGTGCGAACTACACACTTTCAAATTGGCCCAATCTTAGTAATTTTTTAAAATTCTACATCTATATATTAACAAGGATACACTGGGAGGGGAAAATTCATCTACATCAAATTGGCCCAATCTTAGTAATTTTTTAAAATTCTACATCTATATATTAACAAGGATACACTGGGAGGGGAAAATTCATCTACATTACTCTTGTAATCCTGCTCACTAAAAATTGTATCAATACTAGTATACAACCCTTAACCTACTATATAATAAGCCAAACCTATATAAAGAGGACATGAAATCCTGCAACCGCCGATGTAGGATAAAAATTAATTAATAGTGTTATAGTGTGTTATAAGTTACGGTGACTCACTTGAGGGGACTTGGGGGGAAATAGGAGAATTCCGCAAATGAGTCCCTTAAGTTAGCCAAGTACGTTTTACTTCACCATGATTTTCCTGATAATACTTCCTCCGCAATATTTATATGCTAGTCATCCTCTATCTCTTTCTCTTTTTGTTCAATGTGGGACAAGCTAACATGTGGGTTAACACCTAATAAAATCACCTTTTTGTTGTGTAAAAATATCAAAAATATAATAATGTGATGTCATTATTTAGACACTAGATATTTTCTGTTATGTTTAGTTAGAGTTTGTTAAGCTTTCTATTAAGCTTTGTACAACTGTCATTTCTTCCCTTTTGTATAAAGGATGTTAGTTGCTAGTTTGTAATTCAGATTAAGGATTTCAATACATTATTCTCTCTCAAATTGTGAAAGTTTCTCTATCTAACTAGAACATTTAAGTCGTTCTTCTTATGGTATCAAAGCTCCAAAGATTATCGATCCGGATTCAGCTCATTTTACTTCGAAATCTTCAAATTTCTTATACTTTCAATCTTCTATCTTCTTTAATCGTTGAAACAAATATTGATTTCTTCGATTTCTTCTGAAGTTTTTCCTTAGATGGTTAATTCAATCAGTTTAATCATTCAATTCCTTCAGTTTTCTCTCAATATTTGCAATGTCAGAAGTTTTTGATCAAAATTCTGGACAAAATTCTGGTTCACAGAATAATGCGATCAATTATAATGATCTATATTTCATCTCTAATGGAGATCATCCAAAACAACTAGGAACTCATCTCTTTAATGGAGATAACTTTGTTAGTTGGAGTCAAGAAGTTCATCTACCTTTAGGAACTAAAAATAAGCTTGGTTTCATTGATGGAAGCTTAAGTAAACCAGCTAGTACCTCTGATGATTGTAAAAAATGGATCAGAAATGACTATTTAGTCACTTCTTGGATTCTTCATTCAATGGAGTCCAATTATTCAGAGAGTTTCATCTTTACTAATTCTGCTAAGCAACTATGGGAAGATATTAATGAAAGGTGTGGTCAATCTAATGCTCCTCTCCTATATGATCTGCATGGAAGTTTAACTTCAATTGAGCAAGGCAATCTTTCTACTGCTGAGTATTACACAAAAATGAAAAGAGTTTGGGATGAATTGCAAGTATTAGATGAAATTTCTACATGTAAATGTGGTGCTATGGATGCTTGCTCATGTGGATTGCTTAAGAAGATGCTAGATGCTGAACAATTGAAGAAATTAATTCAGTTTTTGGCAAGGTTGAATCCTGCTTATGATCAAGTGAAGATAAATATCCTTAGTATGGATCCATTACCTCATATTAATCGTGCTTATCATATACTTCAGCAAATAGAGAAGCAAAAATCTCTAGCTCTTCCTCATGTCCAGATTCCAGAAGTGAGTGCTTTATACTCACAAAGACCAAATCAAAAGTTCAATTCTGAATTTCAACAGAATTTCCAGAGAAGATATCACAAGAAAGCAAAATTTGATAGATTCTGTGACCATTGTAAAATGAAAGGTCATACTATTTATCAGTGTTTCAAGATAATTGGATATCCTGACAAATTTGCTCATCTCAAAGGCAAATCAAGAATATCTTCTTCTGCTAAAGTTGTTAATGCTGATGTGACTGAGTCTATTGGCAATACTCCCCTTGATTTTGATGATTCTGGAGGTTGCAAGGATCAGTTCAATTCTGTTGATTCTCAAGATATGATTTCTGCAATATACAAAGGTGTGATGCAAATGATGCAGCAGAATTCTTTTGCTAACAACACTTCTTTTGCTAACAACATTGGTTCAGGAGAGTTTGCTTGTTCTGCATTTACTTCAGCAAGTATGGCTAATGTGTTTAATGTTCTTCATTCTCAAACAAATTTTGATAGTAACTCCTGGATAATTGACACTGGTGCCAGTGATCATATGTCTGCAAATAAATCTCTATTTACTTCTCTCACAGTCTTACCTAAACCAATTCATGTAGGCTTCCCTGATGGAACTGTTAAAAAGGTCACTCAAATTGGCAATATTCAATTAAATCCTGATATTTTGCTTAAAAAAGTTTATTTCTTCCTGAATTTCATCACAACCTTTTATCAGTAGGAAAACTTCTAGATCATAACAATCTTATAGCTCACTTTTATTCTTCTTATTGTGTTTTTCAGGACCTTTCAACTAACCAGTTAAAGGCCACTGGGAAAAGATTGCTGGCTTGTATAAGTTTAGCAATACTTCATCTTCTTGTTCGATGATTTTTCTATTACCTCTACTTTAGTTTCTCATGTTAATAATCCTACCGATGTTGTTTTTTTTTTTTTTTTTTTTTGCTAAGTAAGTAAATTTCATTGCATCATCATCAAAATTACACCTAAGTCCAAGTCAAATTCAACGAACCAACTAGGTTGGACCCTTGAAATAAGGCAGGACACAACTAATTACATCCTTCAAACAACTTCAGAGCTAACAACATCTATCCATCATACATTTACAACTAAGCCATTACAGAGTTATAAACCAAGCATAGTCTTTCCTACTGATTTTCTTTGGAAGAACAGCCCAATTCTCATTCTAATTTGAGCTCTAGTTTGTTTCACACTCACTGAATGTTAGGACCGCATTGTTGCCGCAACACCGATTCCTCCCTTGCCGCACCGATATACTACCGCAAAGAATACCAGTGACATAACTTGCTTTCTAAATTTCGCTCCGATGACAATTCTTTATCCATCCGATAATCCCGTGTAGTGAAGTACTAGCTGCTAAAATTCCCAGCCAACTCTTTATCTCTGCAAGTACAATGCAGAACTAAAGTGACATTGAAAGAAGAGATGAGAGTGAGATTCTTCTATGTCATCACAAATCAAACATTTATCCGTGTTAGCAATACCCAATCTAGCAAGCCTTCTTGTAGTTTGCGCCTCTCTCTTGTACAGCTAACCAAAGTATAAATCTATGCTTTGGAATAGATAATCTATTCCAAACAGTTTTATCCCAATTAATAGCTGGCTTTTGTCCTCTCAACTTTTCATATATTGCTTGTATAGAATAAGTTGGCATAGAACTAAATTCTCGCTTCGTAAAAATGCTCTTTAATTTGCTCTTTGACTCTGCAGATGCTTTTCCAAAGCACCAACTATCTCCGGACTTGGGAGTATAGTTCCACCAACCGCCTTGCTTGATGTAGACAGAGTGAATCCATTTGATCCACATGTTATCCTGCTTGGAAGCAATTGCCCAAACATACTTTCCAAGACAAACTTTATTCCAAGCAATCACTTCTCTAAAACCTAGTCCACCACATGCCTTGCTCCAGCACAATGAATCCCAGGCAACATCACCAGTTTTCTGAGTATAAGCATTACTACTCCATAAAAATGCTCTACATACTTTCACCACTTCATTCAGAACAGATTTAGGTATAATAAATACCTGAGCCCAATACCTATGAAGACTTAACAATACTGAATTAATCAGTTGTGATCTAGCCTCATAGGATAAATTTCTTATACTCCATATCCTTATTCTTGCTACCATCTTTTCTACAATGACATCACACTGTGCTTTTGTGATTTTCTTATAGCAAATGGGAACACCTAGGTACCTGAATGGTAACCTGCTTCTCATGAATCCAAATACAACAACTATCCACATTTTACTGATGTTGTTGTTCCTTCTACTCAGTCTGAGTTTGCTGTAAATAATGTTGGAATCAATAAAATTTCCCTATCTTTGTTGCATGCTAGGCTTGGTCATCCTTCTATTGGTAAAATCAAGCATTTAACAGTTCCATATAATGAGCATGGTTTTTCTTGTGAGCCTTGTATTTTTGCCAAACATCATAAGCTACCTTACTCTCTATAACATTCTTTAGCTAACCACCCTTTTGATCTCATACATGTGGATTTATGGAGGCCTTACAAGACTCCTAGTTTGTATGGTGCACAATACTTCCTTACTATCCTTGATGATAATACAAGAACAACATGGATACATCTGATTCATACCAAGCAACAAGTTCCTGCAGATCTGTCTGCTTTCCTGAACTATGTTAAGACTTATTTTGCTATTGATATTAAAAACATCAGAAGTGATAATGGTAATGAGATTTTTCAAGAATATTGTGCTACATTGTTTGCTGAAAAAGGCATTATACATCAAAGGTCTATTCTAGGCAACCCTCAGCAAAATGGAAGGGTTGAAAGGAAGAATATACATCTTCTTGAAACTGCTAGGGCCATCAGATTTCAAAGTCACCTACCATTGAAGTTTTGGGGTGATTGTATCTTATCAGCTACATTTTTGATAAATATGCTTCCTAGATCAGTTCTGAATTGGAAAACACCTACTGAATTGCTTCTTGGCAAGCAACCTGATTACAACTCTCTAAGAGTAATAGGTTGTTTATGTTACCTTCTTGTCAAAACAGGAGATAAGTTTGCTCATATGGCAAAGAGGTGTGTGCTCTTGGGTTATCCATATGCCCAAAAGGGTTACAAATTATATGACCTTGATGATCATAAAGTCATTCTTAGTAGGGATGTAATCTTCCATGAACCTACAATTCCTTTCCACAAAAGTCATACCCCTTCTTCTTCTCTTCCACTTGTGAATCCTGCTGCCATTGATGCAGATCTTCCTTCTAGTTACATTCCACCTTTCAACACTACAACACCTTCTCCTTCTTCTTCTCCTACTGTTAGTGATTCCACATCTTCCTTTCCTCATATTTCTTCTCCTTAATTTACATGATAATGATGATTCTTCTTCCTCTTTTTCCCCAACACCTACTTCTATACCTACTGGTACTCTCAGAAAATCTACTAGAGTCTCTCACATTCCTTCCAAATTTCAAGATTTTATTCTTCCCTAACATTCCTTCCAAATTTACATGATAATGATGATTCTTCTTCCTCTTTTTCCCCAACACCTACTTCTATACCTACTGGTACTCTCAGAAAATCTACTAGAGTCTCTCACATTCCTTCCAAATTTTAAGATTTTATTCTTCCCTCTAACATTCATCATTCTGCCAGCTTATCTAAGGTTTTTTCAACACATGAACCTAGTTCCTATAACCAGGCTAAGGATGATCCTAGCTGGATTGAGGCCATGAACAAAGAGTTGGCTGCTTAAGAGCAAAATCAGACTTGGGAATTAACCACTTTACCTCCTGGCAAAAAAGCCATAGGATGTAAGTGGGATTATAAAATTAAGTTTAGACCTGATGGGAGCATAAAAAGGCATAAAGTCAGGCTGGTTGCAAGAGTTGATAAGTAGATCAAAGGTAAGGATTTCAAACATACCTTTTGTCCTGTTGCAAAATTCACAGCTATTAGGATATAGCCTTGGCTGCTGCTCACAATTAGCATTTACATCAATTAGATGTTAACAATGCTTTTTTACATGGCTTTATTGATGAAGAGTTGTACATGTCACCACCACCTGGTTATATTACTCAGCCTAATCAAGTATGCAAATTGAAAAGGTCTTTATATGGACTAAGACAAGCTTCTAGGCAATGAAACCTAGAATTAAGCATGTTCTTAGTTAGTTTTGGCTTCATTCAATCTAAACATGATTATCCCATGTTTACTAAACAAGATGGGGATCATTTCACTATTATAGTAGCTTATGTTGATGATCTTTTATTAACTGGATATGATTTACATACTATTCAAACTGTTAAGAAGGCTTTGGATAGTGCTTTTACCATCAAAGATCTTGGTGAGTTGACATACTTCTTAGGGATTGAAGTCTCTAGATCTTCTGCTGGCATATTACTCAATCAAAGGAAGTATATTGTTGATATGTTAAAAGATACTAAGATGGATTTTTGCAAGACTGCTGCCTTCCCTTTTCCTAAGGCTTTAAAGCTTAATGCTCATGATGGTGATAGACTGGAAGATCCAGAGATATACAGAAGGCTTGTTTGCAAATTTCTGTACTTGAATATGACAAGGCAAGACATTTCCTATGTAGTACATCAACTCAGTTAGTTTTTGAGTGATCCCAGGACACCTCACTTGAATGTAGCAATGCATGTTATAAGATTTTGAAAGGGACTCTTGACTATGGGTTGTTTTATGACCACAACACTGATTTCCAGCTTAGAGCTTACAGTGATGCAGATTGGGGCAATTATCCTGCATCAGGCAGATCTTTAACTGGGTATTGTGTTTTTCTTGGGAATTCATTGATTTCTAGGAAAACTAAAAAGCAGAAGGTGGTTTCTAAAAGTTCAGCAGAGGCAGAATACAGGAGTATGAGTTATACTACCAGGGAAGTAGTTTGGCTTGAAGGATTAGTACAAGAACTTAATGTCTTTGTGCATCAACCTATTAATTTATTATGTGACAATACTTTAGCTCAACTCATTGCAGAGAATTATGTGTTGCATGAAAGGACTAAACACATCAAACTTGATGTGCATTATGTCAGAGAGAATGTTCAATCTGGTTTTATCAAGCTTTATCATGTTTCTTCTGCCTTACAATTGGCTGATATCATGACAAAAGCATTAGGAGCTGATCAGCATCAATTTCTTTCTCTCAAGCTGGGTCTGATTCCTCCTTCATCATCCACTTTCCAGCTTGCAGTGGGGTATCAGAAATATAATAATGTGATGTCATTATTTAGACACTTGCTATTTTCTGTTATGGTTAGTTAGAGTTTGTTAAGCTTTCTGTTAAGCTTTGTACAACTGCCATTTCTTCCCTCTTGTATAAAGGATGTTAGTTGCTAGTTTGTAATTTAGATTGAGGATTTCAATACATTCTTCTCTCTCAAATTGTGAGAGTTTCTCTCTATAATCAGAACATTCAAGCTGTTCTTCTTAAAAAACATCTTAAATATGAAAGTGAGGACAGAACTAGAAGCACATAACTACTGCTCATGCACATAAGACTTCGATAAAATAATTGCCGGTCCATATATGAAGCACATGCATCATTCACGCGTTAAAAAAAATGAAGAGACAAAAAGGCCCAGTTAATTTAGGATATCATTCTTCAGTCCTCACGCGGTTCAGTTACACCCATTTTTTTCATTTTCTCTTTTTCTCCCTCTTTCTCTCTCCTGTGTCAACAACTAGTCATTCCTCTCTATTTCTCTCTCCTTTGTCAACAATCAACCATTATTTTTTTCTCTCTCTTTCCTCTCTCTTTCTCTGTCCTCTGTCAGTTAAACAACAAATGCTTTGAATATTTCACTTGTACACCACTATTTACAAGGTTTACTTTTGAATGGATGAAGTTGAAAATGTTTGTAACTGGACGAACAACAGAAAGTAGAGGAGAGAGAATTAGCGAGAAGAACATGGCCAAACTCAGGAGACAATTTTCAACCCCCAATTTGGTAAATTGATATGAAAATCTTCAAGGTCTTTAATCTGAATTTTAGAACTCAAGCAACCATTGACAACTCAAAAATCAGAATGCTTTGTCTAAAGTAGATGATGACCAAGTCAGGGGAGAGAGAAAGAGAATTGTGGGAGATGAAGCAATGGCCTACAATTGTTATCGCTTAATCGTGGGAGATGTAGGCCATTAACAAGTCTTATAATTTAAATTTTATTTTCTTTTCTTTTTCCTTTATCTTTTTCAAAAATCTGATTTAGGCTACCTAGCTAAAACTTAAAACATTTTGCTGTATAAATGGCCTACAAATACCACCACAATGCTAGTAAACTCATAACAAGATCTAGTTAAGAGTAACCCCTTTTGTTCATAAAAGTAATCTCATTTAATCTTATGAGTAACCTCATTTAATCATACGAGTAACCCGAATTGCTCACAAAATTAACCGCATTATTTCATTCAAACGAGTAACCCTTTTCATTTATAAGAGTAAATTGATTAGTTTCTTGTTTTCTCGTTTAGTCATACAAGTAATGTCATTTCATCTATGAGTAACCTCGTTTAATCTTATGAGTAACCCCATTTATTCATACTATTAACCTCATTTATTTATACGAGCAACCTCATTTAATCATACGAGTAACCTCAAATGTTCATAAGAGTAACCTCTTTCATTCGTAAGAGTAAATTGATTTGTTTCTCATTTTGTCGTTTAGTCATACAAGTAACCTCGTTTAATCTTATGAGTAACACCACTTATTAATACTAGTAACCTCATTTAGTTATATGAGTAACCTCATTTTAATCATACGAGTAAGTAGTAACCACAATAGTTCAGAAAAGTAATCGCATTTATTCAAACGATTAACTGTACCCCACTCATTCATAATAGTAATTGATTAATTTCTCATTTTCTCGTTTAGTCATACAAGTAATGTCATTTAATCTATGAGTAACCTCATTTAATCTTATGAGTAACCCAATTAATTCATACTAGTAACCTCATTTATTTATACAAGTAACTTCAATAAATCATACGAGTAAGCTCATTTAATTATACGAGTAACCCCAAATGTTCACAAAAGTAACCGCATTTCTTCAAACGAGTAACCTCATTCATTCATAAGAGTAACCCCATTTGTTGATATGAGTAACCTCATTCGTTCATAAGAGTAACCTCATTTAATCGTACGATGATGCTATTTAATCGTACGAGTAACCCCCTTTTATTCATACGAGTAACCCAATTATTTCATACGATTAACCTCATTCGTTCATAAAAACAACCTCACTTAACTATTTAATCATGCAAGTAACCCCAATTGTTCACTAAACTAACCCCATTTTTTCATATAAGTAACCTTACTAAATAATAAAACGACCCTATTTAATCATACAATCAATTGTTCCAAAAGTAACCTCATTTTTTCATACGAGTAACCTCATTAGTTCACAATATTAAACTTATTTAATCATACGATGACCCTATTTGATCAAGTAACCCCAATTGTTCACAAAAGTAACCCATTTTCTTCATACGAGTAACCTCATTCGTTCATAAAAGTAAACTGATTAGTATTCCCTTTTGTAATAAAAGTAACCACACTTGTTTATAAGAGTAACACCCTTTTATTGCTAAGAGTAACCATATATTCATACAAGTAACTCCATTTGTTCATAAGAGTAACTCCATTTGTTCATAAGGGTTTGTGCACAAGGGTCAACTTCAAAAGGTCATGTCTCACAGCACACTTAATATTTTGGGAAGATTCAAGTTGGAGATGAAAATTTGGCTCGATAGCTTTCCAACACCTGGTCAAAATCTTGATTCCAATGAGAAACAAGTGAGAAATGATCGTTTGAAAATGAGCTGATGGGCTGACAGGGTGTCGCGCGCGCGGCCACGCCTATAATTTCGCGTGTGGCCGGTTGTATGCAAGACACGCTGTCTTTTTTTTTAGGAAGTGAATTGTAAAGTAGTTGGGGCTTGTTCTCCCCAGCTTATTTTCAGTTCAGTTTAGTTGCAAACTTGCAATCAGTTCAGTTCAGTTCAGTTCCTAATTTATTTCTCTGATAATAAAACAATGATAATTATTATTATCACAATTATGATTATTTTATAATTAATAATAATAATAATATTCTTAGAATGAGAAACATAGTGATTAAATATGCATCATTCCTCCAAGTTTTCTCTCGGTGCACGTTAGCTTAACGTGCAGCGTAGCCATGGCGAGGAAAAATGGTGGAAGATCTCAAGGAAGTGAGCATGGAAAACATAAGGAAAAGGCTAGAGGTCCATCATCGGACTCTCAAGCTTTGCGTACTAAGTCATTAGATGCGATTATGGGTGTCGAGGCGTTGGATTTTGGAATTGGTGATGTTCCTACTCCAAGAGCTTCAGTTATGGATTTACAACAACAATATGAGATTCGACATACTTTTAATGAATGGCTCCAATCCATTCATAAGAGTGCAAGCAATGGAACTGTACAACCAGGTATTTCAACTATTCCTATACTGCAGCAAATTGATGATTGTGAGGATGATTTAATAGGAAATGATGAAATTCTAGAGAATCAGAATCAATCGAATACATTGAATGATGATAATGTGACTCAATCAGATGATAAAATGGAAATTGATCATGTGCATATAGAAATGGATGATATACAGGAAGAGGTAGATTTTTGGCAATCTTCTTTAATTTGTTATGTGATTGGAGCAAATCCCCCTGGTCATGTTATGGAAGGATTTTTACGTAGAATTTGGAAGCCGTATAAAATTGATAAGGTTGCAATTGTGAAAAAAGGAATTTTCCTGGTGCGTTTTCAAGCAATGGACTCAAGGGATACTGTTCTGACTAGGCATTATTTTTTTAATAAGAAACCCTTGATCATGAGACCTTGGATGCCAGAAATGGATTTTGAGAAAGAAACTCTTAAAACTGTACCAATTTGGGTGCAGTTGAAGTTGAATTTTAAATACTGGGGAGAGAAGTCATTACATAAGATTGCATCTCAAATTGGTGATCCTATTAAACGAGATGAAGCAACAAGGAACAGGGATAAATTGCAATATGCTAGGATTTTAATTGAGGTTAAACTGGATCAGCCCTGAATTCACTCAATTTTGGAATGAATATGGGGAACTAATCAAAGTACCAGTGCACTTTGAGTGGAAACCTCAACAATGTCAGTTTTGTAAGGCTGTAGGGCACACTAGTCAGGACTGCAGGGTGAAGCAAAGGAAGATTTGGGTGCCTAAGAAGGTTCAGCAATCTGTCAAAGACATTACAAATGTCTCTACATCACCAATTGTTGTTCAGCCTGTTGTTCAACCAGAGCAGAATCTGAATAAGGAAGTAACTCAAGAAGGAGATCCAGATGGATTTCAGCGTGCATTGAAGCCTATAAGGGTCAGAACCAGTGTAACAAAAGCTACCAATACACAGAATACTTTTCAAATGTTGCAATTAGAAGGTATTCAATTGGGGGAAGTTACAGCAGGAAAAGAGGTTCCATCAGTTATAGGAGGGGGAGATCCTCCTATAAGCAATGGATATATTGCTTTGTTGGAATGTTAGGGGCCTTAACACCATTAAAAAGCAGATTGATGTGAAAAATTATATTCATAGTCTTTCTGTAGGTGTTGTAGGTCTCTTAGAGACTAAGGTTAAACTCCATAACCTTGGTAGTCTGTATCAGAGGGTATTCAATGGCTGGTGTTTTACTTCAAACACTAGTTTTCATGAAGGTGGTAGGATAGTGGTGGCATGGAAAGCAAATAGTTTCAAATTGAATATAATAGGGGGTTCAAGTCAGCACTTGCATTGCTTTTTGGAGCCTGTTAGTGGTAAACAAGGATTTTTATGTACTTTCATTTATGCATTCAATGAAAGAACAAAAAGAGAGATATTGTGGAGAGATTTAATGGCACTTAAAATCTCTACACCATGGATCCTGTGTGGTGATTTTAACTGTGTTATGAACACAGATGAGAGGATTGGTGCAGCTGTGAGGGAAAGTGAAATGAAGGACATTAGAGAATGTATGGTGAATTGTGGAATGCAAGATGTGAAGAGCATTGGACATTATTTTACATGGAATAATAAGCAATCATGGAATAGTAGAGTATTTTCCAAGATTGATAGAATCCTGGCAAATCAATCTTGGTTAGATACATATACTTCAGCAGAGGTTACATTTCAGCCAGAAGGGGAGTTTGACCATTCTCCTGCAATATTAGTAGTGTATGCTGATGTTAAGGATGGTAAAAGACCATTTAAGTATTTTACCATGTGGAGATCTTCTCCAGTGTTTGAGGACACAGTGAGAACAACATGGCAAACACCTATTCAGGGGACAAAAATGTACAAAGTGCTACAGAAGCTGAAAGCAGTTAAAGCAGCACTGAATGAACTCAATAAGCTTCGATTTTCTGAAATTCAAGCCTCTGATGTGAGAGCATATCATAAAATGATCACAGCACAAGATTTAATGCATTCTCATCCTGATAACAGTCAATATGTAGAACAAGAACTTATAGCAGTGAAAGAATACCACAGTACACATCAAGCCTATTTGGAGTTTCTTTCACAGAAATCCAAAATGTCTTGGATACAGAGTGGAGATGAGAACACTCAATTGTTTCATCAGAGTATCAAGGCAAGGAGATTGCAAAATCAGGTTTACAGCATTCATGATGAAGCTGGTACTTGGCATGACAATCCAGAAGCTGTTGCAAAAGCTTTTCTAAGCTATTATAAGAAACTACTGAACAACAATGTTGCAGGGAGGAAGCCAGTGATTCAACAAATCATTCAGGAGGGCCCTTTGGTTACTGATGCACATAGGAGTATTCTTAATGCTCCTTACACAGCAGAGGAAGTCAAAAAAGCACTGCTATCTATCCCTGGCAGGAAGGCCCCAGGTACTGATGGTTTTGGATCTTTTTTTATAAAGATGCTTGGACCATTATTAATGAGGATGTGATAAATACTGTCTTAGATGTGTTACAAAGTGGCAAAATGCTTAAAGAATTAAACACAACTGTTATAACACTCATTCCTAAAACAAAATGTCCTTTAAATGTGACTGAATTTAGGCCTATATCATGTTGTAATACTTTGTATAAATGTGTCACTAATGTCTTATGTAATAGATTAAGACAAGTTCTTCCTGTGCTTATTATGGAAAATCAAGGTGGATTTGTACATGGGAGATATATTATTCACAACATTATGGTCATCCAGGACATGGTGAAACAATATGGAAGGAAGCAAGTTAAGCCTAGTTGTATGCTTAAAATTGATTTGCAGAAAGCATATGACACTGTGAATTGGGAATTCTTACATGAGATACTTACACATTTAGGCTTTCCAATTCAGTTCATTGGATTGGTTATGCAATGTGTGAGTACACCTATGTTTTCCCTCATGATTAATGGTACAATGCCTGGATTTTTTAAATCCTCAAAGGGATTGAGGCAAGGTGATCCTTTATCACCTTTCCTATTTGTGATCTGTATGGAGTATTTGTCAAGGGTTCTAATGAAATTGAGTGAATTGGAGCAATTCAAGTATCATCCTAGATGTAAAGAGGTGAAGTTGAATCACATGTGCTTTACTGATGACTTGATTCTATGCTATAAAGGAGAATATGCTTCTATATACTTGTTGCTTAGAGTTTTTAAGTTATTTTCTGTGACATCTGGTTTGCAAGCCAATATACATAAGTCAGCTTTCTACACTTGTGGCATGAATGCTACTGATATAAAAAGAGTTGCAGACACATCAGGTTTTTCTTATC
Source organism: Beta corolliflora (assembly GCA_947648045.1). Lineage (NCBI taxonomy): Eukaryota > Viridiplantae > Streptophyta > Magnoliopsida > Caryophyllales > Amaranthaceae > Beta > Beta corolliflora. The sequence continues at coordinate 56,827 of CANSZD010004232.1, forward strand.
AACAACTTCCTTTAAGATATCTTGGTGTACCAATTTGTGCCAAGAGGATATCAAATGCTCAATGTGAGGCTTTAGTTGAGAAGATGACAGTGAAGATAAGAGTCTGGAGCATTAGAGACTTATCATATTCAGCAAGAGCTTTACTGATAAATACAATTCTAATGAGCATGCATACATATTGGGCTCAAGTTTTCATTCTCCCAAAGAAAGTTTTACATGATATTAATAAAATCTGTCGAGCTTTTCTCTGGAGTGGACAAGCTTACAGTCAAAAACCAGGTTCCATAGCTTGGGAGAAGTTGTGCTCACCAAAAACAGCTGGTGGCCTTGGCTTCAGAGATACCGTGATTTGGAACATTGCAAGTATTGGTAAGTATGTGTGGGCAATCTCCACTAATCAAGAGAGTGTATGGTTGAAGTGGATATAGTCAGTCTACCTGAGAGGAGCAGAATGGTGGAGTTATCAGCCTCAATCAGGGGCTAGCTGGTATTGGAAGAAGGTATGTATGGTAAAGGAACAATTGAAGCAAATATTTTCACAAGATGATTTCTGTCATATGAACAAATACTCAGTGAAATTGGTGTATGAAAAACTGATTGGAGAGCAAAGTAGAGTGCATTGGGATAATGCTGTTTGGAATAGAATGATTCTTCCAAAACATAGATTTATTATATGGTTAGCAGTTCAGCAAAGACTCCAAACCACTGCTAAACTAGCTGCTATTGGCATAAGTTCAACTGCTAATTGTCTGATTTGTGATACCGAAGGAGAAACTCATCAGCATTTGTTTTTCAAATGTACTTTTAGTACTAGTTGTTTAGCTAGTATTAAAATTTGGTTGGGAATTCAAGCAGCAACTGATGATCTACAGCAGTTAATTCACTGGGTGCAGAACTGTAGAAAATCCAGGTTCCAAAGAAATGTTTTTTTAGCAGGGATAGCTGCTATTGTTTACTGTGTATGGAAGGCTAGGAACAAAGTATATTGGGATTAAAGTGCTCCCAATATCCATTATGTCTGTAAAGAGATTAGAAGCATTGTAAGAGCTAGGGTGCTTGCTGTAATCCCTAAGAAAATAGCTAGGAAAGATTATGTGTGGTTCACTAATCTTAGTGGATGAGATATGTTGGGTGTATTAGCATGTTATTCTAGATTAGTTGGCTTGTTTGTCTAGCCTAAAGGTTTAAAAGAGGGTCCAACCTAGTTGGTTTGCCTTCCTTTAGGCTAGTTTAGGTTGTAATTGAAGTTCCATGAATGAAATTTACTTACTTAGCAAAAAAAAAAATTATTATTATTATTATTACAATTACGATTATTTTATCATTAATAATGATATTATTATTATTATTATTATTATTATTATTATTATTATTATTATTATTATCATCATCATCATTATTATTATTATTATTATTACTACTACTATTACTATTACTATTACTATTATTAACATTAATATTAATATTAATTTTAATTTTAATATTATTATTACAATTACTATTATATTATTATTATTATTATTATTATTATTATTATTATTATTATTATTATTATTATTATTATTATTATTATTATTATTATTATTATTATTATTATTATTATTATTATTACTCCTATTACTATTGCTTTTACTCCTATTATTGCTTTGAATTTCAGGAGGTGTTTCATACAAACTTTGATATGGTCGAATTATTTAACTCGACAATGCTTCCAACGCTTGTAATACCTTTTTGAAATACTTCGAAATAGTTGATATTGCGTGTTGAAATCTTTCAGCAGTATCACGAATAGAAACAGGTTTGGCCAGCATGTACAAACCTAACCCAAGTTGCTCTTCAACGCTTATATACTATATTATTATCATCAATTAATGTCTATTATATTATATTATATTATATTATATTAATATTGTTATTAATATTATTTATTTATTAATTTATATTTATTAATTAATGATAGCTAAATTATTATCGTTACTATTAGTTATAATTTAATTCAGTTCAGTTCACTTCAGTTCAATTGCAATCAGTTCAGTTAAGTTCAGTTCAGTTTAGTTAAGTTCAGTTCAGTTGTTTTATGCCGAAAAGAACAGGCCCTTGGTTAATGAGTGGCTTTGTAAAACACACTTTTTATTTTTTTAATATGTCTCATTTGATTGTATAGGGGAGGGGGAGTACATGTGACAACATGGCGTGTTTTTGCTCATTTTACGTAATTTTTACATTTTTACTCTATTTTAGAGATTACTCCCTATGTTTTTTTTAATCTTTCTCACTTGGAATCTTGGCACTATTCATACTTAGAGAGAATCTTCTCAAATTTTTTCAATTTATAAGAAAAAATATAGTCATGTGGGGTCTTGTTTTATTCGTCTTAGTCAGTACATTATTAATATTTACTCGTTATAATTTTTACTAATATATAATGAAAATATTTAAGTTCAAAGAGGTACATTGGGAGACGCGCACAGGAAAGTGAGAATGATAAAAAAAACAGAGGGAGTATTGCTTAATTTATGAGACTTTTCCTCATTATGTTTTAGCTCATTTTACAATCTTTGCTCATGTTAAAATTGAAAGCTTACTTAATCTTCAATGGAGGTTGAAAATTGAAAACTTACCATCTCAGCCATTGGAAACTTCAATCTAACCTCAACCGTTAGATTTCGCACAAATTAGTAACACATCTCGACATTATACGCTCCTCTATTTCTCTCTCTAAAACATCGAAACTCCCTTCCAAACCCATGATTCTCGAGATACTTTCATTTGAAACCAATGAATTGTCATATGTAACTTTCTAATCAAGCTTCAAAAGACGTTAAATTATTTATTAGCTTCGAAATTTGATTTTCCTAATCCCTAATTTTCGAGATAGTTAATCTTCAATTAAACCTAAAACCTAAAAAAAGGACAACTTACTTAATCTTCAATGGAGGTCTTCCTTCAATTGAGGTTGAAAAATGCTGCAAAAAGAGCTTCACAGAGCAGAAAAAGTGAGCTTAGTGGAGAGAAGCACGATCTAGAAGAGATGGTAGGAGAGAGAAAGTATTTGGTAAAACAAAATTGGGTATTGTTGTTTACAAGATAGAGAGATGGAAGCTAAATGCTTGTGTCCACACGATAATAATAAACGGCCCAGATCTGTTACAACTTCCTCACAACAAAATGCCACATCATCAACCCATATAATAAGTAGTATGAATATACTTTGTTTAGCTCAGCTGTAGAATTATTCTTTTTAAACAATAATAAACTCATGTTATAATTTTCTCTCTCCATTTTTCAGCAGTAATGGATATAAGTCCACTGTGTTCTACTACTATCTTCTTCATCTCTGATTCTCTTCTACAATTCATAGAATTGTAACAATATTAATGCTCTTAGTTGCTAGAGGTAAGTGTAGCTTCATGCAAATGTTACGTTCCAAGAATAAGCTTTGCTACTTTCTTGCTATTGCATAGGGTTTCCGCTTTGTGCATCATTGAATATGTTCATAGTTTAGTGCGCGTTCAGCCAAAATAATTTCAGCAATAATTATTTTCATGTTTCCCAAACTTTTCTTTTTTATAAATTGTTTCCTATTTGTTCTTTGGCCACGGTTTTCCAAGTAAACTAACAGAGGCTTGCAAACCGTTGCCGTATAAGGCTTAGGCAAGAATTTGAAAAAAACATTGCCAACGGGTGTTGCCTAAGCCCCTTTTCCTTGTAGTGGTAAGTGGCGACTGTAGAGGTAACAATATGCTATCTTTTTTGTTCATGTTACATTACTCACGTTAGAGTTGCTCTCCTTTGGGTTTACAAGTTTCTTATGATAGTGCTCCTCTTGATGTTCGGCTTATGAATCTTTTAAAAAAGAAAATTCAAATGAGGATAGTGATTAAATGGATCAATGTTTGCATGGTATGGAGTTCCTTGCTTGAAATAAAGATATGCAGTTTAGTTGAAGGGGGAGATCATTCAACCTTTGCATATTTAATTACAATTCACAAAGCGTCCTGCTTGTAATTCTAAGATTGACATAAGATAGCAAAAATAGTTCAAAGAAAATTAAAATGTCAAGCATTAGCATAAGCAAGTTACATAAACAAATGCGCGTTAATATGGTAGCTAGATAACAAGATATTGTAAGTAGAAAGCATAATATGTATGTATTTTGCACTTGAAAGTTTTAGGCATTTACAAATGATGGAAGGAGTCTTTGCTAGGAACCCGGAGCAATGTGAGCCTATAATCTATATTGATACTTCAATGGAACACGTACAAGAGGGGGGGGGGTGAATTGTACTTTGGAACTTTTAGCAAAGTTTCTCGCGGAATTTTAAAGCTATAAAGAAACAATGATACGAGAGGCAGAGAAATATAAAATTGAGGAAACTTCTTGAACCTTATCAAGAAGGGAAAACCTTAAAAACTATATTATTGCAATAAATCTATTACAATCACTCTCTACAACTTGAGTTCCTCTCGAACTCAAGTTCCCATATAATCCCCTTTGATTACTGGAACTCTTCTCTCTCTTGCTTCTACTCTGAAGCCTACACTCACTGACTTAGCTCTAAGTCTTTACAAGAGTCACTCAACCATTGAACCCCAAATTACAACTCAATTTGTGAAACACACTAGTAAATATATTGAACTTAGATATTTAAGGAACTTTGGAACATTTATTGAATGCAACTGCCTTTTTATGAAAACTCTTAAGATTTAGACTTAGACAATGTGTTTTCAGTTGGTGGTATGTAATGAGAAAGACTTCTCCTTTTATAGTAGAGTCTTCCTAGTTTAGTACCACTTATTCCTCAACTAAGTGTGAAGCAGTAACCCCACGTTGGATTATTTTTCCACGTTCACACTACTTGAGGAACAAGCAAGGACTTTTTCAAACACACTAACATTAAGTGGTTTAGTGGTTGAGAAATATAAGGAGAAACCTTAGGAAATTCATTTTTACTTGTTCAGTAATAAAAAAATATTTTTATTTAGAAAATAAAAATAGTTTTATTTATTTACAATATTTCCTAAAAACTCTCAGTTAAATATTTTTCAAAACCACTTGTTGCATTAATAAGTTCCATCTAGTTCCCTAAAATACTTACATAAATCCTAAGTATAGACTCTTGAACTTAGTCTTTATGTCTTCTCTTGAAATCTTCGACTCTGAAGATCCATGCATCCCAGCTCAGGAATAGCAGACAGTTCCTTGAGGAACTGTTGAACAAGAATGCGTCCTAACCCAGGACCAGCAGACAGTTCCTTGAGGAACTGTTGAACAAGAACTGTAATCATGAATCATCGCTGAGGAACTGGTGTTGAGGGTGTATTGATTTGCCTTGAACATTTGCTCCATGCTATCCATTACTCCACCTCTGGAACTCGTTTAGACAACTTGTTCCTATACCAGTTCCACTAACATTGTTCCATAGGAACAATTCCTTTATTCAAAGGAACAGTTCCATTATTCAAAGGAACAGTTCCATAGTTCCAATTCAAGAACTTCGTTCTTCTCTTGGAGGTCCAACTCAGGAACTTCACTTATTATCTTTATAAAGCACCATTATTAATTAATGAACCTTGCACACATAAAACTTATAAACATTGTTAGTTATTACTTTAGTTTGTCATCATCAAAACCCATAGTGGCTCAATAATTTCCCCCTTTTTGGTGATGACAAACCAAGGCAAAGTAATATCAAAACTAACACAAATAAAATATAATATAACAATGCAAGATCATGTTAAGTAGAGAATGAACCAGAATAAGAACAATAAATAAGCTACTTTGCCATTATCTTCCCCCTTTTGACATCATCAAAAAGCGTATTGTTTTTCAAGAATTTGTGATAAATCTTCCAAACTTATAGTGACACTACACCACCATAAATATATAATTAATGGTCAAACATGAGTTTAAATTTTTCAATTTGCTCAAACATCAATCTAGTAATATTAGCCATCCTCATGCACATGTTAATCAAATAGTTAAAGAAGCTAAAGCATACTAAACATAAACCACCACTTTACCAAAGTGCAATCCATAGGGTAGAAAACAAATAGAATGTCCAATAAAATTCAAAGAGAAGATCAAAGGCTCATTTTTATGAAGGAATGGTTGGAATAGGCTAAGTGGAACAAAAAAAATGAATTGGTCACTTGTTGCTCCACTATTACATTTCCTAAACTTGCAGTTTACTTTGTGATCTACCTTTGAAAACACATGTCATTTCCTTTCAAATAACATGCAGGTCCTTACTTCTTTTTCGATATTTTGAATAGAAATCTGTTGTTTGTTCTTTGCTTTAAGTTTCAAGGAACTAATTAATTCCTTTTGTTTACTTTAGTTTTGATACTAAAGGAACATACATGGGACTACTAGAATCCATAGATTTTATGTCAACTTTGTAGAAGTAGGAACTTGAATAACTTATGAAACGTTGAATCTCTTATCTATCTCCCTCTTACACATCTCTCCTTTTATTCTCCTGTTTGCTCTCATATTTTTATTTCTTCTTTGTCTCCCTCAATCTCTCCTTTTTCATCTCCATATCAACTTATTCTCCCTCAAACTTTTCTTTTTCTTTCCTTAGCCCCCCCTCAAATGTTGCATCATCAACAATATTTAAAGTTATAGTGGAGGAACATAAATTGAAGGATTTGGATATATGGTGGACTGAATAGAAAGAAAAAGGTATGTAAATTTGATATGAAAGGTTTGGAGTAATTTTTGAGATCTTTAAAAATAAATGATGGTATAAGAGGTTTGATAATTTAGAGAATGATATTGCTCATTTATACACATAATTGGACATTCACATGTAATGCACTTGGTGTGGGTAAAATGTATAACAAATGAGTTCCTTGAATGAAAGAAACTACACTTTTTTACTTCCTCTTCCTTTTGACTAATAATTAGCAATATGGACAGTAAGGGTAATTACAAAGAAATCAGTGAGTCATCTTTTAAATTTAACTCATGACTATGCATAAAACATAGAAACAATTGTGGTGACACACATTCATATGGAAGACATTTCACAAAAACTCTACATATACATGTTAGATGAATTTGCCATTTAGAGAAAAAACAAGACATCATAACTTACTTTACAAAAATCATCTCTACAATTTTTATACGCCTTTTGAGTGAGAGAAATTTAAATACTTCACTAGATAAATGCAAGGAACAACAGGTGCCATATATTGTTTCCCCTCACTAAGGCAATCATAACGTCTAATTATTAGAATTAGGAACCCACATTTTCATGATTTCATTTCTTGACCACATATCAGACTTATTAATACGTAACTCAGCTTTAGAATTAAAGTCAGATTTGGCCATTAGACATAACCGAGCAGTTCCTTTGTCCCAAAGTTCCTCAGCCTTATCACTTTGGCTTTTCATTATTCCAAGTCCTTTATAATCATCTAGTGTTTCCAACAATAATTCAATTAATTGGGCTTGCACACTTACTTGATGAGAATACAATAATCTAACGCGCACGATCCCCGAAGGGAGCAAATTTAAATAGTAAGGTTAAAAGTATAGGCATATCTTGATAATATAATTTTGGTTTGTATTTGTGAGAACGAACTTACTTTTCATGGGTTGTTATTATTATGGTGTAATTTTAATAATGTAATTTTAAATTGGATTGTATGGGAGATCGATAGCTTTCGCGAAAGACTGTTTTATCTGTTATGGATATATTTTACACTCCATAATCCATACAATTAAAAAGGAATGATTGAAAATTAATCAAGTTATATAAATATACAAGATAAGAAGATAACATACCCACGTCCTTATCTACTTTACCCATGTCCTTATCATAGACTTTTGACAAGATTTATCTAATTGACCGTCTTTGGTTATTTTTTTGTATGCAAAATCATAGTCGAGTGGGATCTTATTAGATTCATTTCAATATATATTTTCCAACTATTAATTTTTTGTAATTTTTATTCATGTACAATTAGAGATATTGAAGGTTTAAGTTATGCATTGATAAACGTGCAAAAGAGAAATGAAACAAGTAAAAACACAGAGGAAGTCCTAACTCCCACTCATAATCTACAAGTTGATTTGTCCCGTAAAAGATAATGATGTCTAGACCAACTAAACTAAGCTTCTTCAAAATTACAGCTTGAGTACTTAAAACGGTAAATGTTTTAGGAGTAGATTTTTTGATTGGTAATACTAATAATTCACATATATTAGATTAAATTGAACAAAATGAATATACAAAATCTCATCATAGGTAATAATAATGGCTAGTCACAATGGCATACACATGAACTTGAAAATTTATTACCCTATAAATCAACTCATGCAATAATATTTGCGTCTCAACTTTTAAGATCATCTTCTTCTCACTCAATCTTGCATCACCCATAATTAGGGTTTTGGTCACTCATATTACTTCGCATTTCTCGAAATGCTCTCTTCCTTTGCAAAAAGAATTGGAATATGAAGCAAACGTAATTGGAGCAGAAATATATCAGATTATCTCAAATCTTTATGGACAGTACAACACAAATGCAAAAATTATACTTATTTTAGTTTAAAACGGGTGATGAGATTCGATTTTTTACTGCGAATTTAGAAGAACGTATTTGAGATTTTCAAGTGATTGTAAATATTGATCAAGTGAATGTAATATACCCTTTTTGTAGAATTTGATTTCTTGAAAAAAAAAAGCAAATAGAACAACTTGGATGTAGACACAAATTCTTTGTAGAATCGATTTCTTGATAAAGAGGCAGTTGATATTTTCAAGTGATTGCCAACATTGGTCAAGGGAATGTAATAAACCCTTTTTGTAGAATTTGATATCTTGAAAAAAGAGGCAAATAGAACAAGTTAGATGTAGACATAGATGGAGGCAGATGGAGCAATTTGGATGGAGCAACTTATCGATTTCTTGATAAAGAGGCAGATGGAGCAACTTGGAAATAAACACCATCAGTAATCAACTCCTTTGCTCCCTGACAAATATCCTTTGGTTTATCCTAATATGCATTAATATGTTACATTAGAGGAGTGATAGATTTGAGCAATTCATTATGTTTCAACACGTGAAAAATTTAAAGCATATATCTATTTGTCAATACCAAGGATCTAAATGAAAGTAACATTCAATTTGGAGTTAATTATGCAAGTCGACAACTTCAAATGAGAAAAAAATTAGAATTATAAGAGGGATCATAATTTTCCTTACTTTTTATAAAAAAGTGTCTTCCTACTTTCCTTTCACCTCCTCATACTTCCTATTGGTTTCCAAACAACCTTCAATAGGAAATGAACATCAGGTAAGCTTTAAACCAGAGAAATCAATTTGGCAAATTCAAAATGAGAAAAATCTAAAGCCGTAACGAATAAAGAAAGATCATAATTTTCATAAAGGTTTTTAAAATGTGTCTTACTACTTATTTTTTTGCCTCTTTATTCTCTCTATCAATTATTATTTGTATATTTCACAAAGTTTGTTCTTACTTGCTTGTGCTTTTGTTTTTTCATCAAAAAAAATCATACTCTATAGGTACTCAAGAGTGCTCCGTATCTCTTCCACCCTCCCGTGTTCCCTGCATCCTCTCCTCCCTGGCTTACCTTTAACGGTTTTACAGTTTATGACAAGCGTGCTTTGATATTAAAGCCACAATTATAGTTTGGAAATCTATCTCTACAAAGTGCTCTTTGCTCATTTATATTGTTAGAAGCACTCTTTTATCTTTTCCTCCGTCCCCTCTTCCCCATATCCTCATCTCTCTCCCCCTATTCTTCCTTCCTCCTCTCGCTCCCTCTCTCTCCCTCCCCTTCCCATATCCCTACTCTCACTCTCTTTTCCTCTCTCCCTCTCACTATTCTTTTAGATTGCCTAAGAAAACACTAAGTGGTAGTTTAGCTGTGGGGAACATGTCCCCAACCTCTAGTAGGCTCCCCTGAACTACCCACCCACTGGGAACATTCATCCTGCAGTAAAAAGCATGTTTCTCTTAAACAACAATCATGATATTTGATGTGCATAATTTTATTGGAATGGCACAATAAAACAAAGGCAATATAAAATAACATACGTAGAGATGAACTAACAAAGGTAATTACCTATATACATTGGTCCTACTATTTCTATTACCTTTTTTTGCTGTCTCTCAAAATGTATGTGAATAATAACCTGAAACTAAAATTTGTTTGTGAGGTGGAAACCTATATTAGCATTTATGAGTTGCTATTATTTTCTTCCACCAACGTATGTGTACATTCAGGAATTGAATTGTTGAAATTAAGCACTTTTATTAACTTCTTATTCATGCCAAACTTGTTGCAGTATACACTATCCTTTTTTCTACTGAATATACTAAGCTACACCCAAATTCCAGAAGCTTGAAAAGGAAAGAAATCAAACCAATCTATATAGTTTCCAATTGAAGATCATATATTCATGTATCATCGTTGTGAATTGTTTATGTCTCTCTTTCACCGTACTAGAACATCATAATATGTTAAACCTATGTTTATCTCTCTTCACTATAAAAGAGATATAGAGGAAGAAGATGAAACAGAGGAGAGAGGGAAGCTTCAACTTCCATTTTTTGAAGACCAATTGATTCAACAGCAAAAGCAAATCCTATCAAATAGCAAGGAAAAATATAAATCGAATTCAGAAATAAGAACAAAAATATTACCTATAATACCAAATACTGCATTAATATTAGTTATATTATCCTTGTAGTTTTTGTCGTCGCCGAAACCTACATCCTCGTTCCACTAAGAAGTGTTAATGTGCGATCCTCGAAAACACTACTTTCCTCAAAAAGCATCATTGTAGATTCCACTGCTAAGAAAATGAAAACATATTGCGTTTGTTCTCTCTTTCCTCGTTGGCTCACTCACAAATTCAATTGAGCATATTGATAAAAAGAAGGCAGAGACAAGGAAAGGAGGATGCAGTGGAGACATAAATTTTACCCCGTGGATACATTTTATGTTCAGATATCATTCCTACAGGAGGTCAATACATTATATTCACAGGTATCTTTGACAATAATAAGTAAAAAGAAATAGATAATTATTTCAAGAACTAAGCATCTGAAAATAGAGCTAGTGATAGAGAAATCACAGCAACAAAATCAATTTGGACAAACAAGGCATGCTGAACTTCTAATTTTATTTTCAATCATCTTCCTTTTCACGATAAAGAAATAAACATAGAGAACAAATCTCAACTCACTCTATAACCAGCTGTGAAGTAATCTTTGTGCTCTATAACCCCAAAATCCAAATAACTGGACTGCATTGTATCCGAGCTCCTCTATGAGAGGAAGAGTCTACAGTTATCAAACAAAAAAGAAGTAAACAATGAGCCATTGACATCTGATCCGGGATCAGCACATATATCCTACGTCAATACTTCAGATTATACAAGGAGTAAAGTTTGCTGGAACCTTTTCAGTTAAATCATTGAGGTTATCTTTGGCCCTAACCCACCAATTCCTACGTGGCATTCATAGATACGCAAGGACTTTAAAAGCTTCGGGGGACTTGTTCCTCCACTTGTGAGCACTCTCAAGCGGTGGATCCCAATGAACTGTACATGCTTGATTTCCCTCCACATCTGTAACATGTGCAGCAATCAACGGAAATCAATTTTCAGTGTCTGCAAAGATCGATATTGCAGCATGCTTAAAGAAACACCAACAATGTCTGCAAAATTCTAGGAAACAAGCAAGTAATGAGAGTATTAAAAAAGCTGGTATTGAAGTTAATGGTGAAGTTTGGAACATCAATCAAACATAGATATCTTGTGAGAATAATAAATCTATGATGTAGCAAAATCACCTAATCCAGTATCATAGACATTATTATAGTCATGAAACGAGATGCCATGTCCATAACAACATCAATTCAAGCCATGACAATGAAGATGATCAGAAAGAGATAGACACGACCACCAGCCAGGACTACAGGGATATGTTGCTGCAACTGCTAAGTTTGAATTACGTTTAAGCTTATGGACGTTCTAGAAAATTAGTCACATGCAACTCAGGAGGTAGGCATGTGCAATAAGTGCATGAACAAGCTTTAGGTGCATGAAAAAGCTTTAGGTGCATGAACAAAGAAGGGTAAATGACCTTAAGCGAATAGGAGATTCATTCAATCCATCTATATATTATATATAACTCCAAGACCTGTTACATAATCAAGCTATCGCAAAATAATTATGACAGACATAAAAATAAATATACTTTCATCACAATAAGATATTCTTAAAAAGTCAAAACACAACTAATGCTGAAAGTTAATCTTTCCCAAATTTCATGAATGTCTCCTCAAGCTGTTCTAACAGGTATTAACTATGAGATACCATTGGAGACATTTTGAAAAAAATGTTGAATCAAAGCTTGAGAGAAAAAAGAAACAATCACATAGATTACTGGGAAGTTCAAACTAAGGTGGAAGTACCTCAAGGTATGAAATCTTCCAAAAACGTGAGAAAGTCTCACATGTTAAGCAACCAGATGGAACAAGGTCATCAATGTTTTAACTTGTTTTTTCTCATTGCATAGGCAACATTAAGTATCACGACTTATGCGATGTCTCATGGCAACATGTAGGGAGGTCCATCCTTCTTGTTAATAGGAACCACCACGCATTGATAAAATAAAATATGCTAGGTGATGAGATGTTAATATTGCATCGTTCTTGAGCTCAAAAAGTTTCCACATTATACCACCTTCCAATATATGCTACCCTCTTATGAAATCAATCTACTATTATACACATCATAAACAAACTCTTAATTGAGTTTGAAACTCAAATTAACCTCACATAAACTCCAACTATTCGTTCCTTCTCGTTGGCCCAATTAACTCTTGCAATTCGGTATTTAACTTTCCCCTTATCTTTCTACATCCCATAAGTAAATAATAATATTGATATTATCCATGAATAGCAATTTCAGTTGCCCATGCTACAATCTAACTAAACCAGGCTGCAACTAACTCAATTAGAGCTACAAACAATGTTTATAAAACAAGCAACCAACAAACAATTTGGTCCTTGGCTCTCATTTGCCTCTTTCGCTCTATCCTCCTTCCAATTCCCTACACAAATCTTACCTCCATCCTATGCCACTAAATCATCTTCCCTTACTCTTTCTCCTGTCTTTTGACACTCTCTTCTCTATCTTCACTAAAACATCTCTCTAATAAAGTAACCCTTTTCTAACCCTTATGTTCGCAGTCCCTTCCAATAATCTTGTAAACCTACTATCCTTTACTTGGACCTCATAGTGCTTCCACTTCAGACTAATTCTTATCACATTTCACCATAAACCCATTCCATGATAAACAATATAACTAACCTTAGGTTGTCAAACTGCACACACTCACAGGCTCACAACAACTAGTTTACATACATATATAAGCCCATTAACCAGAAAAGATGCTGAATCATCACTTAATTTAACCATACAAATGAATAATATAAAGAGCATTTCAGATGACCCATCAGCTAAATTCTACTCCAAAGTATGAATATTTAAATCCTTGGATAAATATCAATAATAAGCAAGAGAGACTTATAGTGCTTTGTCTTTCATCAAGATAGAAGCATTGTTTGGTCTTCGTTTTGCAGAAACAACGAGGTTGAAAGCTGAACAATAATAGCAATCTCTTCCTTCCTCAGCGTAGGAGAGAAAACCGGAAAAGGACAAAAGATAGGCCAAGAAAAAAAATAGAAAACAAAGGCAAAATAATGGCAAAAGGAACACGCGTCAAAGAAAGGATAAAACAACAATTATACTATTGTTAATTCTCTATTTTGACAAGTTTTTAGCTTAGGCTACGTCATTTAATCTTTTTTTTACAAGGTTGTGTCTTTGCGTCACTGATCGTCGGGTTTTCAAAGTGTAAGGGAGTATAAAGAAATTTAGGTATAGTTAAAATGAAGAAACTCAATGACACACTTCCTCTATTTTAAAATTATCACTTCATATTCCTTGCGTACACACTGAAAAAAGGAAAAAAGTAGAGATATGTGGGAGATAAGTGGTCTAGTGGGGATAAAGTAGATAAGTGAGAGGAAAATGTTACTAAATGTGAGTAGGTAGTGATTAAAAATAGATTCTCATAAGAGAAAATTGTGGTGATTATAAATGAACAAAAGAAGTATGAGATAAACGAATTTAATAAAAAGAAAAAAAGGAATTCTCGCGGGCAAATATTTACTCTTTCAATATCTATATCAGCTGTAGAGTTAGCTTCTCATTTTTTAGAATATATGAATCGGTCTCTGGTTCGTTCCGCCATCCTTCCCGCTAAATCATCAGGATTCATTTTGAATTGAATCTTATGTACTCACGAGTTCCATCGTTCCCATCGCTTCTTGATTAATGGTTAGGTCTGAATTCTACAATGGAGCTCTTAATGAAATTTGTTCTTGAGCCAACCCTCTTAGTCGTTATTGGCTCGAAGCTCTTTTTTTTTTCTATGAACATATTTATATCATATGATTAAAATTTTAATTAAAAATTTAAAGTCAAACATTTAGTAAAAATAATGGTATGCTTTAATAAACTACAATATACATCACAAGTTTTAAATAACTATATGTTTATTTTCACAAGCATTAAGATACTTACACAATGATGCAGATATTTTGCTACAAATAACATCAAGTCATGAGCAATATGTTTCCATACACAATATGAACGAAGTAATTGAAATAATTGTTCTAAAATAATTACACCATTAATTTGACTTATTAGTTTTTGGCTACCTTGGGAGATCGTGCGCGATAACGCACGAGCCAACATCTAGTAATCATAGATATGAAAATGTTGTAGGTGGATGAGTCACAGGGTGAACCAGATTCAAGTCGATTCGGTATCAGATTGACCCATCGGTCAGGTCTGAATCTAACACCACTAGTCCACCATAGAGGACCTTAACTTGTAGCTTGTGGGTGAGATATTGATGCATTCGGTAAGGCCGAAATTTCAAATTCTTGCAATTATGTAATCGTAAAATCTTAAGAGATGGCAGGGTAGCTATCCAGTTGGGAAGTTCTTCTAACTCTACACAATCTTTAATTGTTAGAGTTTGAAGGCTAGGGAGGTGGAGCTGAAGTAATTGTTGAGGGCTTTGAGGCAGAGACTTGAATTTTTCCGTCCCATACAATGTTAGATCTACAAGAGAGTGGTTTCCTGGAGCCGTGTCGTCATCAGTGAAACTCTCTTTGATTTCAAATTCTGGAGAATACACATCACACTCTAACTCTTGAAGGTGAGGAAGATGCATAATCCATTCCAGCACGGGAAGTGGGGATGGTTTGCTCTAAAGATTGATTTAGAGAAAGCCTATGACCATATTGAGTGGAACTATTTTTGAGAGTGCCTCCAACATCATAAGTTAGATCAGGTGTCTATAAATATGATTATGGACTGCATCTCGAAAGCATCCTCGTCGGTTCTCATCAATGGGAGGAAGTCTAAACGTTTTGACCACTCTAGAGGCCTCCGCCATGGGGATCCTATATCCCCATACCTGTTTAATAAATGCTTGGAAGCATAATCCCAAATGATTCATATGGCTTGTGAGGCAAAAGAATGGACCCCGTTTGGAATAGGTAGGAAAAAGTCTCTGTATCCCACCTTATGTTCGTTGATGACCTGATTCTTTTTGGGAGGGTGGATGAGAGCACTGCTTTTGTAGTAAGGGATGTCCTTGAAAGTTTCTGTGAGTTGTCCGGGCAAAAAAATAAATGAAAGCAAAAGCAAGCTGGTGTTCTCCCCCAATACAGCCGAGGAGCTCAAGCAGCTACTCCAGGACACGTTGAAAGTAAAGGAGAGTGAAAACCTAGGATTGTATTTAGGCCTTACTATCTCTAATAAGCGGCCTTCCCGTACCCAAGTCCAGTTTGTTGTTGATAAGGTTAGGGGCCGACTAGCAAAGTGGAAGACTCACTATTTATCGAAAGCAGGTAGGCTATGCTTCATTAAATCCACCTTAACCTCAATTCCGGCATATTATATGCAAGCAACTATGTTCCCGACCCAGACTCAAAAAGAAATTGATCAGATTTGTAACGACTTCCTATGGGGGGGAAAAGGCCCAGGGAAATAAAAAGCCCCATTTAGTTAAAAGGGAGACAACATTCCTTCCCAAATCTCAGGGGGGCCTGGGGATTAGGGATCATGCTAGGCTAAATCTAGCGCTTATGGCTAAACTCGGTTGGAAAATGTCTCAGGGTCACCCTAACCTTGCTCAGGATTGTATTTATGCCAAGTATATTCACCAAAATCACGTCACCCAATTTAAAATTGGCTCCCCTACATGGAAAAATATTGGAAGGGGTGGTAATTACTCC
This sequence comes from Beta corolliflora, assembly GCA_947648045.1. NCBI lineage: Eukaryota > Viridiplantae > Streptophyta > Magnoliopsida > Caryophyllales > Amaranthaceae > Beta > Beta corolliflora. The sequence continues at coordinate 73,193 of CANSZD010004232.1, forward strand.
GGAAAGAATGTGAGTGGAGCTTGGGGGATGGCCAATCCATTCGGTTTTGGAACGATAATTGGCCAGGTATAGGAAGCATTAGAAGTCTAGTAGAGGGTCCATTGCTGGAGAAAGAAGAGGAGTTAGCTTTCTCGGAGCTCACCTTAGGGCGGATTGTAGCCTAAACTTGCTATCTATTGAATTCCCAAGCATTGTAAAGGATCTTTATTATTAGCCTCCCTCCTAGCTCCTCTTGTAACCTCTTCAAAAGATCTACTCATCCCCATCCCCAGCCACACCTGCAAAGTTGTTGTTCTCATCACCATAACCCTTCACTACACTACTCACAACGCCATCAACAAACATTGCATCTACGACAAATAAACTAATACCATTAACTCATACTTCAATTCATGTTTGTTTAGGGGTGAAACGTACATATAAAAGTCCAACTAACCATTACAATGTTCCCATATGTTTTCATCATCATGTCGCTTCTAACATCCTGCTCCTCCAGCTCACTTCTAACCTCCTCCTCCTGCTCACTTCTAACCTCCAGCTCATTTCTGACCTCCACCTCAGGCTCCCGTTCATGCACCTCAGGCTCTCGCTCATGCACCTCAGGCTCCCGTTCATGCTACTCAGGCTCCCCCTCATGCTCCTCAGCCTCCCGCTCATGCTCCTTAGCCTCCTGCTCCTGCTCCTGCTCCTGCTCCTGCTCATCATCTTCATGCACTGCTCATCATCTTCATGCACCCCTGCACAATTTGCAACTCAATATACAATCGTATATAATTGACATATAAAACTCTAATTCAAATAAAAATCATTTACTATCAAAAAATAAAAACATTTACTATGAAAATAAGTCATCTTCTGCATTTCACGTAAAGCTCTCACTCGTCCTAGCTGGACCCTTTCTTCTTTTTTGTTTCAATTTCACCCGACAAGCGTACATTGACTGCATAACAATAAATGACACTCATACATTGTGCAACATTATAACATTACAACATGAAACAACTTACTCTCACTAGCTAACATGTACGTCTTCTACGGACGGCATAACATCCCTTGCCTGAAGAGGATGTGATCCTTCATAAGCAACATCGATACACTAAACAAATACACATAAACGTGCTTTAAAAACAATTAACATATAAATTCAAGTAGTATAAATTTTATCAACTCATCTTACACCAATATTGCCATAGTCACCCGTCGATACACAATCTTCCTTCTTTGCCCTATGTAGGGGTGTTCATGGGTGGTTAACCGTCCCGAAACAACATTTCAGTTCGGTAACCGGAAGTTTCGGTTCGCTCTTTTTGCGAACCGTAACCGTAACCGTTTAAACCGGTTACCGTCTAAGCGGTTAACCGTTTTTTCGGTACGGTTTTTCGGTTAACCATTAACCGTTATTTAAGTTATACTATTATGTTTTACTAAATGTACATATATATTTTCTATTTTTTTGTGCATATATTTTAATATTATACTCTAATATAAAATGTATTATAAAGTGGATAATAAATACGTTGGAAAACATAACTAACACTAAGAATTCACTCCATTTCCTAATTATAGTGTTTATATTAGTACTAGAGTTTCCAAATAATTACATACTTTCTCTAATTGTTGTAACTTAGTAACAAAAATATTAGAATTAATGTAATTGTTTTGAAAATGTTTCACAATAATTAAATAGAGAAAAAAAATATTTCGGTATTTCGGTTAACCGTTCACTCAAAAATCATAACCGTAACCGTACCGTTTAACCGTTAATTTTATCGGTTCGGTAACCGTACCGTTAAAACATTTTTTTATCGGTTCGGTTTCCGTCCATTTAGACAGGTTTTCCGGTATTCCGGTACGGTATTTCAGTTTCGGTTTTTTATGAACACCCCTAGCCCTATGTACTTCTATATTGCTCCACACCCGGACCCTTGGAAAAGCTCCCCACTCAACAGGTGGTCGACTCAACCGATCAAGGTAAAATATCTGAAATTAATTCGACACCGTTAATTCTTCATCAATAAGACATGTTAGACATCTACCAATTGTAATTACTACTAAGTATACATCAATTTAACTATTACCGCTAAAAACAGTGTGCAACCACCAAAACCTTTAGCAAAACCATCTAAATAGAACTGCTTTGCAAAGGTATTAATAGAGTGCATAAGATGATCAAGCAACACTGTGCACCAATCATACTCCTTAGCTTCTTCAGCAACAACCACAGGAGGAAGTAATTAACGGATATCCTCTGACAAGTTGTCGGACATATTATCTCATTCAACGCCAACATAAAAAATGCCTTCTTAAATTCAGCCTCACAGGTAAACACTACTTCAACTACTTCCTTCATTGAACTAGGTTTTATCCCTCGAATTCTATAAAGGTGATCAAGGTGAGCTCGGCCCGAAAATGGACGGGTTTTGGGCATGATTTTTTGGCCCGCGGTCGGGTCCGACCCGGCCCGATTTTTAGGGCAAAAATTCCGGGCCACGGGAAACATAGATTTGGAAAAATAGGCTAAATTTCGGCCTGGCCCAAAAATGACCTGAAAAGCCCGCTAGGCCCAGCCGAATAACGGGTTTTGGCACGTTTTTTAGCCCGAACCTTGGCCCGGCCCGCGGCTTTGGCCCGAAACGGGCTACGGTTTTGGCCAATGCCCGGCCCGACCCATGAGCACCTCTAGAACTCCGGAAGGAGTGGTATAACCATACAACTCCCACAATCTCATCACCTCGCCATCATTGACATCATCTTCATCATCAGCGTACAATGGAACAACTTTTGGCCCAACTGGGATACCCAACACCCAATGGACTTGTGTCTTACTTAGAGGGTACTCCTTCCCATCCCATGCCAAAAAAACCCTGTTCTTAACATCAACACGTGTGCATAATCAATAACAAAAGCTTCTTGGCAACCGTTTACCTACTAAGAATAGTAGACCTCCAAATCCCATTTCATTCATCAACGCTTTCTTCCGGTCATCAAATTCCTTCATTGCCTTCCCAAAAGACTCCACTCGACATATCACATTACTTTCCTACATATACATAATCATTCCAACATTATATGACACAATATCTAAATTATATGCCAACATAAACAACATAACTTGTCTGTATAATCGAAAACTACTTACCCTATTATTATTCGTAGCATATTGGGTTTTAACAACTTCGCGGACTTCTTTCAATCGCCATCCTTTGCTTAAATTATTTTCCTAATAACCAAACAATCAAACAAATTTCAATATATCATCCTACTATATTACTACTAATAAAAATTACCAATAAATTATACACTCTTACCCTGTATAATCGACAATCTATTTCTTTATGCCGACTTGAACTACCCTGTAAGTGTGTACAATATTACATTCTGCAAATTTTGTAATAAAATTCAATTTAAAATAATTTCGTTTTATAACAATACCGATCCTTCATCCAATTCTTCATCATCATCCAATGGCTCCCCAGCATTAACAGCAACCTAAGGTCGTTTACAATAAACACAAAATCACTTCAATTACAATCATGCACTTATAAAATCAAAAATATGAAACAAACAAATACATATAATTTTTACCTTCTTCTGCTTCCTTGAACGTCCATGCTTACCCATCTTCAACAAACTGTATAAGATCATTTTCACGAATTTCTTAGTCTTCACTTTCTTACTCTTCAACTACAAAAATTCTTAGTCTTCACTTTCTTAACTCTCAATTTGTATTCGTCATCTAATGACTTACCACGTATATGGTTTTTCACCTTTTCTACCAAAATCAATACACAAATTCTACCAAACGACAAATCAAACTTCAATTCACATTTTTCACATCAATTTTCACATTTTCACCTCAATTTTTGCATTTTCACATCAATTTTCGCATTTTCAGGCATATTTAATCATTTACATTACACATCTAACTATTCCTCATATTATTTTCTCCAATTTTTCGGCTTCTCAGCCTAATTCTTCATCCTATTCTTCCACTTTAAATATTAGAATATACACCTAACAGTTCCTCATTTTTTAGGTCCAAAATTTCGCATTTTCAACCATTTTCCTTAATTATAATTTCACAATTTCGCAATTTTCATGCATTTTTACAAATAAATAAATAAATAGGGAAGAACTTACCAAATTAATTCAAAATAAATTTTTTCACAGTGCTTCGCAAATTTATCTGCCGGAAATATTTTCTTCAATCAATTTCGCCTACTCGAATTTTCTTCACCACTTCACTCTCCTACTTTTTTTTCTCTAAATTTTATTTTCAATATTCTTTTTTTTTTTCTGAGGGAATTCCACTATTAAAGGACAAAAATCTAAAACTTAGCTAAACCCAAAACAACAGAAAAAAAAGAAACCTCTTTAAAATCTTATATTCTCTACGAACAACCCAAGACACCATAATATCTCTGAAACCATAAGATTGAAGAGCACCGAATCGTCAATGGAGCATACAAAATTGTTAACGCATGATGATGTTACTAGATCGTTTGACGTAGAGAACGCAATGCGTTTATTTTTCTTCGCAGGACTCTCTATCCAACATCGCATGGCTATTCAGACTTTCATGGATGAATTCAATGTCTTAGGAGCCAACAACATCAACCTTCATTATTCAATTACCTGTGTTGTGCTTCGTGCCCGTGATATAATCCGCAACCGTCTATACACTTATGAAGTCGCGGTGATAAGAAGGCGCATAGCGTGACCATGAATTTAGTACATAAGTACCAGGTGGAATTCAGGAACCAATGGTTGGACGTTGTTGCCGACCGTTTTTTAACAATGGGTCGACAAATTACCTTCCGGTGGTGCCAAGAAAGGTATGAACTGCAATTCATCATCTTCGATTGGGATAATATACCAAAAAAACCAAGAACCATGGACGCTGCCAACGCTTTGGTGTCGTTGAAGGTTTGTTGATCGTCTGGTTGATATTAAAGATTTTATCATGTAAAGTTTGGTTTTTGCTTTCTGTTGATCTTGATTATGGGAGTCTTTATGTTTAATCATTATTGGTGTTGTTTGTTATTGTTCTTGATGACGGGAGTCTCTATGTTTGATAGAAATTTGGGGGCGCACGCGGAAGTTTTGATGGGCCCGAATAATATAACAAAATTGCATTTTCATAGATTACATTAATAAGAATTGTACAACTATATTGTGAGAGCCCGTATCTCTCACTTATCTCTTTGGTAGAACCCTTGTTTCTACCCCTAAAATATTTTGTGGGAGCTCTCTTACTTGATCTTGTGAGAACTCATGTTTCTCACTACACATGGGTGCTCTTAGGCGTAATAACCTTGGTAGAACACTTATGTTTCTACACTCTTAAACACAAGCACTTGGTACCTATTTATAATGGTTACATACTTAATTCTAGAATTTTCTATACTCATCTAATAGATATTTTTGATCTTTATGTCTAGATTTTTCCAAATCACATATTATAAGATATTTTACAAGATATTTCTAGACTAACTTTAAGATACATTAGAAATCTAGATTTTTCTAGATTAACTTTCAATACTCCCCCTTAATCTTGAAAAATCTTGTACTTCATGCTTTATTCAAAATTTTGTTGATGCCCTTGCCATCAACTGCAATCAAGCATGATTCTTGAAGTTCTCTTTCCATTTTTGTAGGCTCCCATGTCATCAATTATCCTCAACCTTGCTTCTTCTCACATCTTGTAGATCTTCAATTCTTTGTGTTGGTACCCTTGTTACCAACTTGCTCCCCCTAATCTTAACTTATTCATAATTTTCTCCAAAAAATTTCTTCTTATTGTTTCTCATCTCCTTTTCTGGTTTTCTTTGAAACTTTGTTGGTACTCATGTTACAACCTCCATCTTCTCAATTTTTATGATCTTCTCATGTTATCAACTAGCTTACTGATGCTCGTGTCACCAGCTTTCGCCCAAAATAGTTTTTTTTCTCCAAATTTTTTTTTGTTATTGGTGCTCATGCCACCAACCATCTCTTTTTTTTTTTGACAGGAAGAAAACGGATTTCATTCATAAGAGATAGTCAAACGGCACTTACAATCAATTCCTGAAAAACCGAAAATTCCATCACAAGTATATAACACCTTAGAACTAGATACATCGCAGATTTGATTAAAAACAGCCTTAATAAAAAACTTCATCCGAAGCAATACAATCTGTGAGTTCGCTCTGATTCGGCTTAACTTCCGCTGATGCATAGTCGTTTGGGTGAAAATACTTCTGTGGTCTTCTAGATTCTTACAGAGAATATAGATTGTTAGATCTTCCTTTTTCATCATACGAACAAAAAACCAAATTAAACACCCTAAAATAAATACCATCTTAAGGATGGGATATACTTATTGGAAGCAATTAAAGGAGTTTTTGGGGCTTACCACCGGTACGAACACCAGTGGAAGCCTCTACAAAGATTCACAATTGAGGCCAAGAAGAAAAGAGATGAAAGAGAAAGAAGGGTAAAGAATGAAGGAAAAACCTTCAAAAATGAAGAAAAACCTAGCGATGGAGGCTAGGAAAAAACCCTCCCAAGGAGAAACCCTAGAGAGAAAAAAACCCTCCCAAGGAGAAACCCTAGAGGAAACCAGGAACAGATCGCCACCAACCATCTCTAATATTACCATCTTCTTTCAATTTTACTTTCTCCAACATTTCATAAAATTTTTCCATTTCAAATATTTTTCCTTCAACATTCTCTTAGTGAAATATCTCCAAATTTGTTTTTCTTGTTGATGCTCATGTCATCAACCCCCCAATCATTTTAGTTTTTGTTAGTGCTCATGTCACTAACCAACTACTTATCTTTTTTCAATCTTTCTTTCTTTTACATACTTTTTCAATTTTTATTTCTCCTCAAACTTTTATCCTTAATTTATCTTTACAAAAAAAAAATTATCTTCACCTTTAATTTAAATTCTTCCAAATATTTTGACCTTCACACTTACCTCAACTTCTTTTATCTTGCTTCAACCTTAATTTAAACCAGGAAGGTGTATTTCTTGATTGGTGAACAGAGGCAGAAGGTTGATTATGCTGGCAATTATCGTATTGTTAATTCCACTGGTGACCACAAACAGAAACTGATGCTATGTGCAACAGCACAATTTATGTCTCACCTTGAAGAAAAGGTAATTATGTGCATCTGTCTTCTATTCAGAAATCCAGTAGGTAGAAATATGATTGAAGTTGCATGTTTAGACATGCATACATTTTTTTAATTATTTGCATTTTTTATCTCTGTGTCAGTTCATCTTGCATGGCTATTGTATTGGTCATTCCACTGGTGAAGAGAGGCAAAAGTCGATTGCAGAATTTTGCAAGAAACTTTGTGCAACCGCACAACTGATTTCTCAGTTTGAAGGATCTACTCATATATTTATTAGCCATTTTGTCAAAAAATGCTTGGAGTGTTATGACGACTGCCAACCAAGAATAGTAAACGAGTTGCTCCTTGTTTGCATTTTTAAACAACTTCTCGAAGTCACCAAGGTAAGGCTTCTTTCTTCACGGAGTGGTCAGATGTTGTAGGATTCTCATATTAAAAACTTACAAATAGTTATTGTTCAATTTGTAGTTTGGAACTGTACGTAGATGTAAACTGCATTGCTCCTCTTTCATTTATGAACTACAACTACTGCATGGAAACTAGTTGATGGCTTATTTTTTTGATGCAGGGAACTAGGGAAGTGGGTTACTCTCAGCCTACAAATTTAGTTGAATGGTTTTCTGAAGGATCTCTGAATCCATATGCAGACGGCGAGACGGAGATAATCCCTATGCATTTGATTAAAGGTATTTAGCCATATTCTAAAAGCTTGGGCAGTTTTTCTTTATAAATTGCTGCATTTTTTTTCTTTACCCTGGCTTCAGTACTTATGATACAGGAGTTCTCGTCTAGCTTTCAACAATAGAAATTAAGAAGTTATAGAAAAAACACTTCCAACTGAGGGCTTTTTGTTGTCTGAAATTCGGCTTGATAGCCTACTTCTACTATGTGGATAATGAAAGACAGAAAAAGGGAAACTTGATACTAAGAATTAGGTATAATCTGGTACATAGATAAAAAAAAGTTCTTTTTTCGCTGATATTTTTCCTTTTTGGAAAATGATGGCAGGTAATGCGGTTCCTTCTATAGGCCGACAAGTGTACAACAGTTTAACTGGTTATGGAATGTCAGTGACAGCAAATACAGGTTGAAGAGAAGACTATAACTCCTGTATATGATGTAGAAAGTAACTAGAAGTGTATATTGCGAGACTCTCTAGAAATTTCGAAACTCATTGTTCGACTACTACTTGTTAGAATCAGCCACTCCTGTCGTAGGAAATTTTGAAACTCATTGTTCGACTACTACTTGTTAGAATCAGCTACTCTTGTAATAAGAAATTTTGAAACTCATTGTTCGGCTACTTGTTAAACTCTTAAATAGTATGAATGATTATTGCAGTTTGTATAATTTTTGCTCTAATGTCTAGTGTAGTTTATTTTTTTTTTTAAACAAAGGAAAGCATTCATAACCAATTAACCTGATTCAAGTACATCTCTGTGGCTGCCAGGGCCATAAGAGTTCACCCTACTACTACTATTACAATAAAGTTTTTCAATCAGCCAATTAGGTCAGAAAGGGTGAGATGTTCTCCCATGTAGTTGGAAGATGTCATCAGAAATACAGAATCTTTACTCATCTATGAGTAGGATTGGGAGTTGGGACCCATTGTGTGGTGTTTGGATAATACTCCAAACACATTTCCTTTTCTTCAAAATCTTTGACCCTTTTCCATTTTGTATCTAATTGTGAACTCTCGACGGAAATTGTTGGGATGCGACTCGAATTTAAGCGTTGAAAGTATATGGTTTCTCAAGTAGTTTATGTGTTAGTCTATGTATTAATTCCTTAGTGATTTGTTTATTTTCATGACAATTTGTTGCGGCTTAAAAGAAGTTAGTCCCTTGTGTGGTTCCTTTGCTGGTGTGTGTCAAGTGTATCACTTAATGGTTTGCATCTACGTGAATGAGTCTCCTTATGTAATAGTAATATGTTTTTAGTGGATAGTCTTTAATTATGTTGCTACTACTAGTTGGATTCTAACTCCTAATGAATTTAATTAGGATATTGTTTGACGTATTACTTTGAGTGGTTGGCAGCTAGCAAGTTTTATCGCGAATAGCTAGTTTATCTAGGATTACTACAAGAAAATGCTAAAACAACGACTGCTTCACAGCGACGGTGAGGAAAACGGTCGTTATTATTACATACAGCGACTGCTTTGAGCCGTCGGTGGCCACCGACTGTTTTTAAAGTAGACAATGACGGATAAACCGTCGGTGAATAACAACGACGGTTCAAAGCCGTCGTTGATCTTGTTAATGTTAATCTGAATTTTTTTTAACCTTAGGCGACGGTCTTAAACGGTCGCTGATTTTGAAGGGGGTTAAAATGAAATTGCCTCTTTCAGTCGGGTTTATTTCAACAAGTTAAAAGAGAGAAGTTACCAGGCGAATTGAAGAAGCCGACGAACGGCGACACCACCTTCCTCCAACCAACGAACGGCGACACCACCTCCACCTGCCGTCTCTTTGCCGCCGGTTAGCTTCATTTTCTTTTTTTTTACTCATGAAACCAAACCCGAAAAGTTGGAGTTTTGGGATATAGGTGGCCAAAACCACCGTAGGCCGTCGGAAAATCGTGTCTCACTCCAAATCTTTCTCCTCGCCGCCGGTAATACCCAAACCCTACCTATTTAATAATTTTTTTTTGAATTTTTGGCACTCACCAAATACAACCTCCCGACTTTGTCAATGTAGGTCACCAAACACCACGGCCCGACTGCCGTCCGCCTGTGCCGGACCCTGCCGCCTCTAGGTACTCTTTAATTTTTAAATTCTTTAATTTTAATAGTAAATTTAGTTTATATGGTTAATTGCTTAATTTTATGTATAAATTTTGCTTAATGCTTAAAGGTTACCGTTTAATAATTGATTTTCTACATGATGTAGGATTACGTAGCATTTTGGTGTTTCTCTTTGGCTTAATTGTAAGGTTAGTAGCAATTTTGACCATATTTTATCTTCAATTTATATTTTTAGTATTTTTTTTATGAATATATTTTTAGTATTGAATATAGGGTATTTTATATTGTTTTTGTTCATGTAAATTCTATAATTTCATTTTTGTGTATGATTTTCATCATGAAATGTAATGTATTAAAAAAACTTTGTTTAGAGAATGTTAAAAACTATATAATTTATTAGTTTATATTACTTTGAAGTTTAAGTTACTTTAATTGGATAAGTTTAAGTTACTATATAATTATCACAATACTTTATATAATGGTTCGTTTATTAAAGGTTATAAAAGTTAAAAACTATATAATTATCACAATAATTAATTTATTGCACATTCCTTTATTTAGTTTACACTATTTAAAATGTTTATATTGTTTTTGACATATTTGTTTTCGTGGAAATAGTTTGGATAATGTTATAAATTTAATTTAAGTGTTTAAATAAATATGTTTGCATCATCATGTGCCTAGATACCCGTTCAAGGTATACTCATTAGGAGTATATCTTGAATAGTCCCTGATTGGGACTGTTCTTGGACGTTTGACCTCACTTAGGTGGTGAATGTATGCCTTTTTTTTCAATTCTATGTAATTTCCGGTGATGTTGTTTCTCTATGTTGTTCTCTGGGTACATATGTAAGCTTTTACGAAGCTCACATTGTGTACTTGGAGAACTCATGGGAAATGCTGCCAGATTTTACGTAGAAGCGAATAGTTGGCATACATTCACTAGTGGGGTTAGACGTCCAAGAATGGATTAGGTTGGAGTGATAAGTACCTTTGGACATCATTTTAAATCTATATGCATTTCACACAAATGTTTTAATTGTACGTATGTTGGTTGTTAATGAGTATTGTGATTGAAATGGTTTAGAATTGTAGAATTGGTCACCATGAAACGGAAGGGGCGTTGGTGGATGTATGATAGATATGACAATGGGCGTAACTTGAGGCCCGAGTTCTTGAGGGGGGTTGATGAATTCATTGACTTTTGCAAAGTAAATCCCGAAAACCCGGGTAAGGATGAAGTTAGATGCCTGTGTCCGAAATACAAGAACAGACGTATGCATGACGCAGACACGGTTAAAGTGCATTTGTATAGCAAGGGATTTATACCTGATTACTATGGTTGGTATTCTCATGGTGAAGAGTTTCCTCAATCCGCACAAGAGTTATCTAATCCATACCGTGAAATGGTTTTCAATGCTCTTGGGAATAACTCAGAACCGTCCACTATTGAAGAGCCTAGTGGAATGGAGGAGGAGCCTAATTCTCAAGCAAAGGTGTTTCTTGACCTATTAAAGGCTTCTGAGGAACCGTTGTACGAAGGGAGCTCCATGTCTGTGTTGGAAATGGCATCTAGAATAGTATCTTTGAAGTGTGAGTACAATTTGCCACAGAGGTGTGTTGATGCTTTTGCTTCATTAATGAAAGAAGCAATACCTAACAACAACAACATGAGTAACACATTTTACGATACGAAGAAGATCTTGGAGGGATTAGAGCTTCCCCACGAGAAGATTCATGCGTGCCCCAAAGGTTGTATGTTATTTTGGAGAACTGGTGCACACTTGGACAGATGTAGAGTGTGCGATAGCGACAGATACAAGAGGACTTCTAAGGGGTCTTTAGTTCCAAGGAAAGTTCTTATTTATTTCCCAATCACACCAAGATTGCAGAGGTTGTATGCAACAAAGAACGTTGCTGAAGAAATGACATGGCATGCCAAAAATCCAAGAGTCGAAGACATAATGGCTCACCCTAGCGACAGTGAAGCTTGGAAGCATTTGGATAAATCCTTTGGCGAATTTGCATCTGAGCCTAGGAATGTTCAGCTCGGTTTGTGTACCGATGGGTTTGGTCCACATGGAAAGTTTGGGGGTCAATATTCATGTTGGTCGGTCATCTTAACCCCGTACAACTTACCGCCATCGATGTGCACGAAAAAAACCCTTCATGTTCCTTTCGTTGCTCGTTCCTGGCCCTAAAAATCCGAAGGTAAACTTGGATGTGTACATGCAACCCTTAATCGAGGAATTGAAGCAATTGTGGGATGTTGGAGCAACAACTTATGACATTTCTAGGAAACAAAATTTCAATATGCGTGCCGCCATTCTTTGGACAATAAGTGATTTTCCTGCCTACGGTATGCTATCTAGTTGGTCTACCGCTAGGAAAAAGACCTGTCCTTATTGTTTGGACAAATCCAAAGCTTTTGGCTCGACCATGGGGGTAAAGTTTCTTGGTTTGATTGTCACCGTCAATTCCTACCTCTAGATCATCCTTTTCGTAACAACAAAGTAGCTTTTTATAGAGATAAGGTTGAAAAAGGGTCTCCACTACACATCATGTCTGGGGAAGAGTTGTGGTCATGTGTTAAAGACTTGCCAAAGGCTACAGATGGCCCAGAAGCACTTAACACTTTGAAAAAATTGAAAAAAGGGTGGTTCAAACAAAGCTGACTTTGGGAGCTCCCATACTGGAAAGCTCTGCATCTTCGTCACAACCTTGACGTCATGCACATTGAGAAAAACTTCTTTGACCAACTCATTCACACAACTATGGATGTGAAAAAACAGACATCAGACACCGTTGCATCTAGAAAAGACATTGCTTAATTGTGTAAAAGGCCTCAACTTCATGTTACCAAGGATGCAAACGGAAAAGAAATTCCACGAAAAGCACCTTTCGCACTGGACAAGTCCCAAAGGAAAGTATTATGCAATTGGGTCAGAGATTTAAAATTCCCGGTGGTTATGCTTCCGACTTAACAAGATGTGTGGACATGCAGTCCGGTAAGCTGCACAGTATGAAAAGTCATGACTGTCATGTCTTCATGGAAAGATTATTGTCGATTGCATTAAAGGAGTTGCTTCCGGTTCATGTGTGGAAAGCTGTTACTGAGATCAGCCTCTTTTTCCGTGATTTGTGTTGCTCCACCATCACAGTAAGTGACATGGAAAGATTGGAAAAATCCATAGTCGAGATCCTTTGTAAACTCGAAAAGATTTTCCCACCATCATTCTTCAATTCCATGGAACACTTACCAGTTCACCTTCCATGCGAAGCTATGCTATGTGGTCCCGTACAATACTGTTGGATGTATCCCTTTGAAAGGTATCTTATCCTTCATTTTCATATATCCTTTTTTATTGTTCATCGCAATGTGTAACTCTTTTCATAACCACCTTATTAGGTTCCTTAATCACAATGATGTCGAGTGTGTTCAAGCAGATGATGAAGATATTTTGTTCGAAGTCCCCTTAGGTGATGATCAAGAAGAGTCTAGTTTCGAGTCTGGAGAAAGCGAGGATGATGCCGATGACGATGATGGTTTTTGGGATGACGATAGTGATGATGAACTAAGCGAGGATGGGAATTGACTTTGATTTGTTTTAGTATATCATAGCTTGTATTAAGGACAACATTTCAATTAAAATCTGTGACTTTTGTAATGATACGTTGAAGATTACTTGTTATGACATTTCCATTTATGATACTGCTACATGCTTTATTTAATTTTCATGACATACAAGCTAGTGATTTATCTTATCATGCTACATGCTACTTGTTTTCTTGTTTGCTAGACTAATGCTATATTTGTTGTTTTTTTTAGGTAATCATGTCTAATCCTAAGGGGCGCGGAGGTCGAGATGGCTTAGGTGGAAGCCAAAGTCGTGGGAATTTGATTCCGAGGGAGCTTTTTCAGTCACCAGAACCACAAGAAAGGCAGATCCCTATCTCAGAGACACATGGAGATGATTCACAGGCACGTGACTTTGTTAACCACGTACCGGAGACTCCGAACAGTCATATGGAGGAAGGTGAAGGGTCGAACCGTGCAAAAAAAAAAAGGTTTTAAGCCCTACTGGATTGTGGTAAGTTTGTAAGCTAATATATGCTTCATGATATTTGTATCAAATGATATTCTCAATTCACGTGTTTGTTTGGTTTTCAATTCAGGTTTGATGATAACAAGGTTAGTGGGTCCATCACTGACATTTTCCAGGGCCATTTTCGACAACCTTGGTTCAATTACAGTGAGGTAGACGATGCCACAAGGACGCATTGGTGGAACTCCTTCACAGTATGTATGAATCGAATTATGAAGAATGAAATTGATTATATTAGTTTATTAATAACTTGGTTTAATGTTTGATTAAAGGGTCTTTACGAATGGGCTCCTGAGTTAGATGGCCAAGTGAAGAAGGCTTACAAGATTAAAGCTGCATATCGTCTGAGAGACTTGTGATACTGGACGCTTAACAAAGCCAAAGAAAGGCCAAAATGGTTGGGGGAGACCATCTACGAAGCCATGAAGAAGAAAAGTGAAGACCCCACATTTCTGGAAAAATCTGAAAAGGCGAAGAAGAACCGAAGAGGTGGCTCCCTGTCTAATCCAATTGAGTCGTCACACTTTCAGGGTTCTATTTCGACGACACAACATGCTAAAAAGATGGTAAAAATGTTCCACATCTACTACTTAGTTTAAATTACATGACATTTTCGGTATAAGTTAAAAACAAAGCCTTTGTTCAACAATGTGTACAGGCAAAGAGTAGAGGAGGAGTACTCCCTACCGCTCCCGAGTTGTTCTTGAAGACTCATTTCAAGAATGTTCCTGGAAAAGGAGAAATTACAGCAAACAAGAAAGTAAAGCAAATCTCGGTACATACTTCTAAACATACTTCTAAACATATATTTAAGCAAATGTAGGCCATTTTAGGCCTTTTTTGCCATTTTACTTGAAAATGAATGAATTTGAGTGGTTTCAAGTTAGTTTAAGTATAAACACCTCAAACATCATATATATACTTTGTTTCATGAGTTTACTAGTAGTTTTGATTGAAAATACAAAACATAAGCATGTTAGAACCAAATCTAGGCCATTTTAGGCCCTTTTTTGCCATTTTACTTGAAAATGAATGAATTTGAGTAATTTCAAGTTACTTTAAGTTATAAACACCTCAAACATCATATATATACTTTGTTTCATGAGTTTACTAGTAGTTTTGATTGAAAATACAAAAACATAGGCATGTTAGAACCAAATGTAGGCCATTTTAGGCCCTTTTTTGCCATTTTACTTGAAAATGAATGAATTTGAGTAGTTTCAATTTAGTTTAAGTTATAAACACCTCAAACATCATATATATATACTTTGTTTCATGAGTTTACTAGTAGTTTTGATTGAAAATACAAAATATAGGCATGTTAGAACCAAATCTAGGCCATTTTAGGCCCTTTTTTGCCATTTTACTTGAAAATGAATGAATTTGAGTAGTTTCAAGTTAGTTTAAGTTATAAACACCTCAAACATCATATATATATATATATATATATATACTTTAAAATGCATGAATATGATTACATTATTTAACCAAATGCAGGAGACATACAACAAGAAGCTGGATGATTGTACCACTCAAGGGTCACAGCTGAACCCTGATCTGTTGTATTGGGAGACAGTTAGTGGGAGGAACAGAGAAAAAGTGCAGGGGTTGGGTCAGGGAGATCATTTGTACTACAACTCTTCATCTGGACGAGGAGATGGCTCTTCACAACCATATGAGCCGTCCATTTTTTCTCAGCTTGAGGCGCAGGTGGAGGCAAAGGTCGCTGCACGGACGGAAGAGGTGGAGGCAAGGGTCGCAGCACGGATGGAAGAGTCAAACTGGGCCCTCCTGCAGAAAAAGATGAGGAACATGTATGGTTTCGGCCACATGTTCTCAGGTTGCAACACAGGCCCCCCTCCACAACGCAGACCAGAAGATGACTCAGGGTTTGGTGGTGGCGGTAGTGCTACAGAGCCACCCGTGACAGTGTAGTTTGTTTCGTTTTGGTAACTAGGTAACTTATAGTTTCTATATAGTTAGTCTAACTATATGCATTTAGTGTCTATATTTATCGGCATCTAGCTTTGTTTCTAGATGTGTCGGTATATTTTTTTGGAATCCGGCTTCTACTTTATTTCCCGACACCGGGATCTATTTTGCGTACATATATTTAATCTAGGTAGTTTGTCTAACTATAGACATTTAGTGTCTATATTTATCGGCATCTAGCTTATAAGTTTCTAGATTTGTCGATATATATCTTTGTAGAACCCGACTTCTACTTTATTTCCCGACACCGGGATCTATTTTGTGTACATAATTTTAATCTATTTCATGTAATTATATAAGTATCTACGCAAATTGTAATATATATTCAAATTGCATATTTTTGTAGTTGAAAATATTGAATGCGATGGAGGCGATGGAGGAACAGGTTTAGTGTAGTATATTTAGGTGCAGCCGTGCAGGTACAGGTTTAATTATAATTTGGAACATTAATGTAAATTAAAAAAAACTACGACGGCTAAACATTGCAACAACGACGGCTACACAGTCGATGTAAAGGAAAGTAATACTGCCAAGGACGTACTAGGCAACGACGGCTTCAGATTATTAGCGACCGCTTTAAACCGTCGTTGAGTTAACGATTGTTCCGAACCGTCGTTGTTTCAGTGACAGCTTCAAACGGTAGGTGACATATAATCAACGTCGGTTTACGAAACAGTCGTTGACATGTAAGGAAACCGTTGTTGATAATATCACCGACGGCCATGCGGTCGTTGATTCCAAAATCAGCGACCACCGTTACAACGACCGCAGTTTACCGACCGTTGACCGTCGTTGATTGAACAGCGACTGTTTTCTACTTATCACTGATGGCTTTTAGCCGTCGTTGATATCGTCTTTTCTTGTAGCAATGAAAATCAATTACATATTTCTACTAACAACAGTTAGTATCATATCACAAGCTCTATCTATAAAATTTGAAAATTGATGCTCCAATCAAAATCCTATATTTATTTGAAAATTGAACAATTAGCTTAAACCTCATTATCTTACATATGTTATTTGGACGTTTAAATAGGTGAACTATGTGAGAAATCTTTAGAATTCAAAGAACATCTTGGAGAATTATGAAATGATTGAGTGTAATGTTACAACATAAGTATAGTGTAAGTATGTAACAACCCACAAACCACCTCTTCTTTTGTAAAATCAACTCAAATAACATGAAATAAATGACAAAATGACATCAAATTCATGTCATTATTTGTATAGTCCATGTCATTTTTGTTAGATGCTATATCATTATGTACGTGTGAGGTTTGTTGATTGTTACACAATAAATTATTGTGTAACATGTTACACTCAAGACGCAGTCTTATGAAATATTTGAAAATATGATGGAGTTTAATTAAGGAAAATGGAGGAGTGAGTCCCTTCAACGTAATTTAATGTACTAACGATAATCGTCAGCTGATAATGCTTGTAGAATAAGTCGGTGCTATCTTACTTAGTTGGTAAAGTCTTATGGGTGGTACCTAAGCCGAGGGATGAAATCCCGTATATATAACTACGTTTAGTCGCTCTATAGCATATATATAATATATAGGATTTTTTGTCCATAAGTGCCTTTATTTGGAACTTTTTTGTGAAAAACTGCCTTCTGAAATTTTTTTTGCACAAAACTGCCACTAAAGCTACTTCCGGTTGTTGACAGGTGCCAAATAAAATTTTCAGGCGTTGACTAAACTTTTCCGGCAACTTAAAATCACGTGCCCATCACGTGTTCTTCATTTTTACGTTTTGGAAGCTCAGTTCTTCCATTTCCCTCATATCTCACACACTCTCTCTCTTCTCTCTCCTCTCTCCTCCTAATTTTCGAATTGAAATCCCTAATTCAATTCCTTCCCAAATCTTTATTTTTTTTCATCTCTAAGAAAAATTCTTTCTTTTTTGGCCCTTTTTTTCTCTTGAATTATGTAGGATTGTACATGGTTGTTGTGGAAAGGCAAATGCAAAATAGAGATACAATGATGGCTGAAATGGGTTCTCTTGAATCGAGTGGCGACTCCGACGAGGATGATTGAGCGAGATATCTTCTGTTAAATGGTGGAGAATGTGAATCTTGAAGTTGTTCAGTTTCAGAATGCACTTGAAATTTCACTCGTTAGCCCTGGTTTTTGGTGTACCGTCTTTTTAATGCTTCAAATTTGATGCTATGTTGAGAAAGGATTCAATGTTTACATGAATAGAAAGATGTAGAATTTCTGAGGCTAATAAAACTTTTACTCTCTCCCAATTGCAAAAAAAAAAGCACATGGATTTCCCAATGATGTTTCGATTCTTATGTTTGTGAGTTGCATTATACTTTACATAAATTGGAAAAGTTATGTTTCTTCTGTAGCATATGGTAGAAAGGTTTTCATTGCTACAATCGCTGATACAAGGTATACCTACAACTATACCATAAGGGGATGAAATGTACATGATACAATCGTGGTTATTAGTCCTATAGTTATAAGCCGAAGTCGTTTGTACCAAAAAACGCGGCGCGGAATTGTCTTCTCATAATGTATTTACTGGAACGTATTCCATTGCTTCTCTAATGCTGAAGTACTGCAAACTTGGCTCAGGATTCTTATGGCTACTTTTTGCAATACCGGTGCTTGAATCCCCATATTGCTCCCACCATTCTCCCGTAAATGTTTGGGAATAGATTAACTTGAATGCACTCTTAGATTGAGTGAATGATAAGCGTGGGGGGTTCAAACACAATTATACATGATGAAAAAGTAACTACCTCAACATCACCTCCTTAGGGAATGAATTGAATTCGCTGTTGGG
Organism: Beta corolliflora; assembly: GCA_947648045.1. Classification (NCBI taxonomy): domain Eukaryota; kingdom Viridiplantae; phylum Streptophyta; class Magnoliopsida; order Caryophyllales; family Amaranthaceae; genus Beta; species Beta corolliflora. The sequence continues at coordinate 91,958 of CANSZD010004232.1, forward strand.
AAGGAATTGAATTAGGGATTTCAATTCGAAAATTAGGAGGAGAGAGAAGAGACAGAGAGTGAGATATGAGGGAAATGGAAAAACTGGGCTTCCAAAACGTAAAAATGAAGAACACGTGCTGGGCACGTGATTTTATGTTGCCAGAAAAGTTTAGTCAACGCCTGAAAATTTTATTTGGCACCTGTCAACAACCGAAAGTAGCTTTAGTGGCAGTTTTGTGCAAAAAAAATTTCATAAGGCAGTTTTTCACAAAAAAGTTCCAAATAAAGGCACTTATGGACAAAAAATCCATACATATATATATATATATATATATATATATATATATATATATATATATATATATATATATATATATATATATATATATATATATATATAATTGAATATAATTTATTTTTGTTAAACTAACATCAAGTTTTACCGAATACTACTTATCATAAAAGCACTTTCACATTCAAACTCTAGTAGCTAATATCTAACAGCTGACAATTACTGCTACAACTAACCGCTACCGCAACATCTAAAATTTTGTCGAACATGCCCAAAAACTCATTATCATAATGTTGCTTTTGGAAAAAAAAATTTGTAGTTTCCAAAACTCGATAGAGAGGTAGTTATTTAGTAAATTTCTTACAAAATCCTATCATAAATACCGTGAGAATGTCAGCTAAAATTAGCTAGTACGAAAATTTGTAATGCACTATAATGAAAATTTTCCTGCAAAATAGGAGTAATAAAAACTCGGGTGGATTTATGTTTGGCGGCGTAGCATCAAATATGGACCGAGACACCGAGCAAAAGGGTGAATTTACTTCATTAATTCGCATTTTCAACCCCCCTTAAACATCTTATCTTCTTCCTTTCCTGTTGCATTTTTCCTTCTATCGCATGTTTCTCCAAAATAAAAAAACTAATATGAACCCGGTGCACACTAATTTGTGTGCACCCGATCCATATCACGTGAGTTGAGGCATTAGTAATGATTACACTTTTAAGTTTTTACCGCCTTCAGTTTTTCTCTCTCCTCAGATTTCCTCAGATTTTCTCTCTCCTCATAACTTCTTCCCACTACTTCGTTCTCTTGTAACTTCTGCATTTTTTCTCTCAATAATAACTTTTCATCTTCTTTGTCCTAACTTCTTCATTTTCTCTCTCTTCAAGTTCAGTTCTGTGTAATCTTCTCTACCCTAACTTCTTCATTTTCAGTTCTGTGTAATTTTTTCGCTTGAATTTAGCAATGGGAAGGAAGACGATCGCTAATCGGAATTTTCCAAAACGTAGTGGTTTGCGTTCATCTGTTGGTGCTGGTCGTGCAGAGGAACCGGAGTTTCCTGATGTTAGTCGAACTTCTCATACTGATGGTAATTATGTTGTTGATTTTGGTTTTTACTATAATTTCTTTTAATTTTTGTAGTTTTGATGTTTTTTAGTTTGAATTACTCTTCGTTCATTTTTTGTGCAATTTTTATTATTTGCATGCTAAATTTATGTTGATTTTTGTGCGATTTTTGGAGTTCTGATGTTTTTTTAGTTTGAATTACTATTCGTTCATTTTTGTGCGATTTTTTGGAGTTTTGATTTTTTTTAGTTTTAATTACTCTTCGTTCAATTTTTGTGCGATTTTTATTGTTTGCATGATAAGTTTTTGTTGATTTTTGTGCGATTTTTGGAGTTCTGATGTTTTTTTAGTTTGAATTACTATTCGTTCATTTTGGAGTTCTGATGTTTTTTTAGGTTTATTTTTTTGTGATAATTTGTAATTGTGTTATTCTTGTGATGATATAGTATATTTTGACATGATATAGTTTATTTTGTGAATATATAGTGTATTTGTAATTGTACTACTTTTTATTAGTCTTGAAATGATAGTGTATTTTGAAATGATATAGTGTGTTTTGATATGATATAGTATATTTTAAAATAATATAGTGTTGTTGTAGTAGTTCTATGGCAGTGTTTTGGATAGTGTATATTGATATCATATAGTGTGTTTTGACATTATAGTGTATTTTGAGATGATATAGTGTATTTTGACATGATATAGTGTATTTTGATATGATATAGTTTATTTTGTAAATATATAGTGTATTTGTAATTATACTTTTATTAGTGTTGAAATGATAGTGTATTTTGAAATGATATAGTGTGTTTTAAAATGATATAGTGTTGATGTTGTAGTTCTATGGCAGTGTTTTGGATAGTGTATATTGATATCATATAGTGTGTTTTGACATTATAGTGTACTTTGAGATGATATAGTGTATTTTTACATGATATAGTATATTTTGATATGATATGGTGTATTTTGTGATGATAGTGTTGCTGTGATAGTTCTTTGGCAGTGTTTTGGATGATAGTGTATATTGACATCATATAGTGTATTTTGACATTATAGTGTATTTTGAGATGATATAGTGTATTTTTACATGATATAAGGTTAGTGTTGTGTTAGTGTATTTGGCCATGATATAGTATGTTTTGACATGATATAGTGTGTTTTCGGCTGATATAGTGTATGTTCTGTACAATTATTTTTTGTTGCAGAGCACGCTGGACATGATGTTAGTATGCCATCTATTGAACAGCAGGATGGAAGAAGTGATGCTGCTAATCCTGGTAATGAAGGAACTGATACTGGTAAACCTGTTGTAAAAAAAGAGGGAGCAAAAAGCAAGAAGAGGGTAAAAGGTGTAGCTCAGAAGGATACCTTCCAAGCTCCAAAGAAGAGGAAAATATACACTGATACTGAAGGACATAGGGTAAACCTGTTCAAAACTACTTGCTGTGGTAAAAGGCTTTGTGAGCTGAATGAAGGTTATAGAAATTGGTTTTGGATCTTTATTGGATTTAAAGATTTCCAGGACTAATAATTCTTTGAGTGGATGGTTGGTGGAGAGGTTTGATGGTGGTTCTGGCATGTTTAAGGTTGGTTATGGAAAAGAGTTCAAGGTTAACCAATTTGATGTGTATGATGTGCTTCAGCTCCCTCTAGTTGAAGGACAGGATGTGGTGGATGTGTCTAGGGGATCTAATGCGGAGAATCCGCATTTTGAGTTGAAAGCAAGCTGGAGGGAGTACTTTGGAGTTGATCGGGATAAAGGGCAGATTCCTTTGTTTGCTGTTTATTCTGTGTTAAGGAATTTAGTTGATGGTGGGGAGGTTTTTCAAAAGCTGTATGTGTTATTTGATTTTTCTTCATTTTTAGCTCCAGTTGCAAATAACACACTGGATTTGAGGCTTGTTCTTGCTGTAAATGAGGTTCGGAGAATTCCTCGTTTGAATTGGTGTAAATATATTTTAGATAGGTTGATGCATGCGAATGTTTTGTTCAAGAATTCACTGTTTGCTAAAGGTGTTCGGGGGCATTATACTTGGTGTATAATTTTGTTGCAGTTGATTTACTTCCATCACCTACAGATTGGTGATGGCGTGCCTCCAACTCGACTGCCTCTGTTGGCTCACTGGGATAATGGGTCAATTGCCAAGAGAATTCATCGTAAAGTATTATGTGATAAGTTTGGAAGTGGTTTGCTTGATGAAACTTATCCAATAAGTGCTAAGTTTTACTTCACTGATGATGGGCAAATTGATTTCACCCGGATGAAGTCGGTTCAAAAAAAAATTGAAGTTCAGTATGTACCACGTCATGTATTGAGTGATGATACAGGAAGTGGAGGAAGTAGAAGTAGTGATGTACCAAAGAAGGTTGCGCCCAAGAGGAAGGTGAGGGGAAAGCTTCATATTCAGTTTGAGCTTCCACCAGGTTGTCTCACTGATGAAGAAATTACTGCACAAGCTAGAGATGTAAGTTCAAATTTTAGAATAATATTAATTTTTGATATAGTAGAGTTTTGAGTGATATAGTCTGGTTTTATGTGATATAGGGTGGTTTTATGTGATTGTGTGGTTATGTGATGCTGGTATGTGATATTATGTTTGTATTTGATATAGTGGTGTTGTATTTGATATAGTGGTGTTGTATGTGATATAGTGTGTACTATAGTGTGTTACTTGTAGTGTAAAAATTTAGAATAATTTAATATAGTGTATTTTAGACTGATATAGTGTTGTTCTATATGATATAGTGTATGTATGTGGTATAGTGTGTGCTTTTAATATTTGATATAGTTCCTTGTAAAAATTGAATAATGTGTCGTTTTGATATAGTGTAGTTTTGAATGATATAGTGTTGTTCTATATATATGATATAGTGTATTTTGTATGTGATAGTGTATGTGTTTCTATTCTGATATAGTTGGTGTTATTTTCATATAGTTGGTGTTATTTTCATATAGTTGGTCTTGTTTTGATATAGTGTATTTTTAGTGTTTAAATATAGAGTATTACAAATTAGTAATTTGTTTTTATTTTTGTAGGAGCTTAATGCTATGTGGTTGCTGTGGAAGAGGGGTTTGGAAGCTGTCTCTTATTGCCACATAGATTCGTTAAAGAGTTTGAAGGACTCTTATGTGGCTGGCATTCCTCCTTCTGATAATCCTTCTCAAGATGATCTTGACAAAATTTTGTCAAGTTCAATTTATCAGAAGTACTTTGATGAAATGGTATCAATTGCATATGTTGTGAAGGATTTACCAGCTGGTTGGGAAGAGGTTTCTAATCCTTCTACTACTGCGTTCCCTAGCTTTATAGTGACTCAAATGAGTCAGAAGACCAATGAGATCATCCAGAACGTTGTCAAGAACGTTTTTTATGATGCAAGTGAGGACATGTCCGTGGAGGAGAATACATGGACTGTTTTCCAAAATGGTTTGTCTAGGGGTCCGGCCAAGTCAACTCTAAGGTTTGGATGAATATGCGATTGAGGGTCCTTTCACTCATCTTTCAAAGATGATGAAAGATTTTGAAAATGTGATGCAAGATCTCCCAATATTTTTAAGGGAGGTTGTTGATTATTGTTCTGAAAATCAACATCCTTTAGATGGGAGGTAAATTTTTGAATGAAATTTGTTTAATGTATTGTTTTTTATTGAAAATATTCTTACAATTTGTGTTGTTTGTTGCAGTGAAGAGCTCTTTAAGCTGGATGAAGTGTTCTTCTCAATACCTCGGAGTGAGATTTGGACGGTTGCTACTGAGACTGAGATGTTTGAATCAGTTATAGATAATTGGGCAAGAATGATGAATATCAATGAGCTCAGTCTCTCTTCTCCTCCAAAAGAGTTTTACTTTACTTCTTCTCAGGGTTTAAGAAATTTTTGTAATATATTTTTATGTTGTTGAATTCTTTATCTTTGCATGCATTATTTATTTATTGATAATATGAGTTCTTATGTTGCAGGCTGTATTATTGCATGTGCTTGAAGATGAAACTGATGCTAAACGCATTGATAATTTGATCAAATGTTGGAAGTTTCAAATTCAAGACTTGAATAATATTTCAAAACTGGATGCTGGTGTTGAATTGGTGAGACAAATTCTGTTTTTGAAATTATGATGAAAGCATTTCTTACTAGTGGAAAAAAACCGAAGGGCTGCGGTGCAAGGGCTGCGTTTTTTGTAAAACGCAGCCCTTAATAGTGAAGGGCTGCGGTCAATTCAAAAGACCGCAGCCCTTCACTAAAAGGGCTGCGGTTAGCCGAAAACCGCAGCCCTATAAGTAATAAAGGGCTACGTTTTTTAAAAAAACGCAGCCCTTTATGGGTTTTTTTTTTTAATAATTTTAAAACGAATTGCGCGGGCCTTTAGATGTTATAAGCGGGTAAGGGTTTCTCACAAACATAATCTCACTCCTCTTCTCTCTCATCTCACGCCGTTTCTCTCTCACCCTCCTGATTTCATCAAACATCAAACCAAAAAAAAAAAAAAAAACCGAGTAGATTAAACCTACGAACAAGTGATAGTAGGAGAGAGAAAGCGCCGGTATTAAGCACAGCTTCAGCACCAGCATCGACTTGCGGTTCGTCGTTCGTTCACCATCTCCGGCGGATACCATCACCGGCGTTCGTTCTCATTTTCTAGGTTCACCAATTCTCAGGCACCATCACCGGCGGATCTTCAACATTTGCCGCAGTTGTTCTCGCTTAAACTGTGCAGTAGACCTCACTTTCACTTTCATCTCTTCCAAATTCTCTCTCCTCTCGTCGATTCTCAGGCACCATCTCCGTCGCACAACCTCGCCCTCTACTCGCCTCTTCTTTGCGCTGAAATTCTGCCGCCTTGCCGTGCCTTGCCGCGCCGTGTTGTTCTTCCTCTTTGTCGAACTCCGATAGCAATTCAACAAGTGATAAATTTTTCGTTTTTCAAATCTATAATTTCTTGATCTTTGTTTTGATTAATGTTTATGTAATTTCATATTTATAATTTTTTCTCTTTTGTATTTTCGTTTGCTTTTTTTTCATTTTTGTTCGTTTTTTTTCATTTTCTTTCCGTTTTTTTTTCATTTCGTTCTTTTTTTTTTCATTTTCGTTCTTTTTTTTAATTTTTGTTCTTTTTTTAATTTTCGTTCTTTTTTTTTCATTTTCGTTCTTTTTTTTCATTTTCAGATCTATAAATTTCTACTGTTCATGTTGATTTTCCCTGTTGTAAATTTCTTGATATATTTAGGAGTAAAAAAATGACAAAAAATTTTTTTATTTTTATTTTTTTGGGTCAAAAGGGCTGCGTTTTTGGGCCTCAACCGCAGCCCTTCGTTGTGAAGGGTTGCGGTTAAAAAACGCAGCCCTTCACTTTTGGTGAAGGGCTGCTACGGAAAGGACTGCAGGCCAAAAACGCAGCCCTTAGGGCTGTTTTGACCGCACCCCTTCCGTTTTTTTCCACTAGTTATATAGTGGGTTTGTTTATGATATAGTGTGTTTCTATATGATATAGTGTATTTCTATGTGCTAGTTTAGATATAGTATTAGACAGACATACAGTGTGTGATATAGTGTGTCTGTAGATCATATAGTGTATTTCTTTATGATATAGTGTATTTATGTGCTAGTGTAGATATAGTATTGCACAAACATATAGTGGATTTCTATGTGATATAGTGTGTTTGTATATGATATAGTGGTTTTGTTTATGATATAGTGTTATTATTTTTATATTATTATGTTATGATATAATTATTTTTATTCTCATCTAGTGAGTTTATACTTCTATTTATTTTGTAGGTTTTTTTCCCAATTTTGCTTAAAGGAGCTAATCATTTTGTCCTTTTTGTGCTGGACACAAAGAAAAAAACTGTTTTCTATATTGATAATAAGATTTGGGATGATGATAAGGAATATAAGAAAAAGATGGAGACTCTCAGTTCAACCATTGCTGATGGATTTTCAAGTCTTTTCCAACATTATGAAATCCCATAATCTCAAGGTGATGATATGGGTTTATGGGGAATGACAGAAGTCAAAGGAAACTGGAAAAAAGGTGCATATGATTTGGACTGTGGTGTGTACATACTTGTCCATATGCTACTTTTTGAAGGCCCGGAAGAGTTTGAATGCCCATATTTGAATGATGTAAGTTTAATATAATTATTTCTAACTAAGTTATCTATTTAAGTTTTTTTTATAGTTTCTTACTTATTTAATTTATTTTCAGGAGAAGATTAAGAAAGCACCAAGAGTCTCCTTGTGTGGTTGCATGATTTTATCTGATCTGAATAAGAATAGAAGTGAGCTTGTGAAAAAGGTGATATCATTCAGATCAAAGATATCAGAGACTGTTGCTTTTATTGAAGAAAATAAAAGAAAGAATGCTGAAGAGAGTAAGAGGATTGAAGAGGAGTTGAGACAGAAAATGCAGCAAGAGAAGAAGAACAAAGAAGTTGAGGATGGAAAGAAGAAGAAGAAGACAGGAAGGAAAAAGTTAACTGTCAAATTTACAAAGTAAAACTATATTAATGTATTTGATTGATTTTACAAACAATGTTACTAATCTAATAGTAGGTTAGGGTTGACAGTTGGTTTGTGTTGATATAATAGGTTTACAAACAATGTTTCTGTATGTAATTGTGTAGTCTTGATTGATTTTACAAACAATGTTAGTAATCTAACAGTAGGTTTGATTTGATGGAAATATAGTGTTTTTTTAATGTGATATAGTGTAGTTTTTACTTATATAGTGTTGTTCTATATGATATAGTGTATTATGTATGTGGTGGTGATAGTGTGTTTGTATTTGATATAGTGGGGTGGTATGTGATATAGTGTGTTTTAATGTGATATAGTGTGTACCATAATGTTTATGCATGGTAGTGCCTTGTAAAAAATGAATAATGTTCCGTTTTGATATAGTGTAGTTTTCAATGATATAGTGTTGTTCTATATGATATAGTGTATTATTACTTGTTGACATATAGAGTATTACAAATTAGTAATTTATTTTGATTTTTATTGGGTTACACAGCAGGTTTGCGTAAATTTAATGGGTTTACAAACAGTTTTTCATAAGAATTTATTTATATAATGTACTTCATAACCATATCCTTTCAAAAAAAAATGCACATAACCATATAGTGTACAAGTCTTATTTTAAACTCAAATGATTAAAAACATTGCATAGTTCTCTTGGTAAAGTATTTTAGAACAGATGTTCTTTTGGAGTTATGCTTCCAAACTCCTTGTGTCTCTTTTTCCCTTTTTTTGATGCCTTCTTGTATGAATCATAGTGTCCTTTTATTCACTTGTTGTCTCTTCCTTTTGTGACTGCTCTATCTGGATCCAAAATTGTTGGTCTTGGTGCTGATTCTTGTGCATTGTTTTCTTGACTTTCATTAGCTTGTAAAGCTGCAGCTGCTTCTTGTAATGCTTTCTCATGAGCTTTAGCTTTTTCTGCTGTTGCTTTTGCTTCTTCAATCTTTATTACTTCTTCAACTTTTGAATTTGTTTTTTTGAAACTTTCCTCTATCCTTTGCTCTAGTTGGTTCTATTATGTGGCTCTTTAATATGAGGTTGTAGTACCTTATGGCATGAATGTGTTAGTATTTAGACAAACATATAGTGGATTTCTGTGTGCTATAGTGTGTTTATAGATCATATAGTGTATTTCTGTGTGCTAGTGTAGATATAGTTTTAGATAAACATATAGTGGATTTCTATGTGATATAGTGTGTTTATAGATCATATAGTGTATTTCTTTATGATATAATGTATTTTTATGCTGGTGTATAGTGTGTTTACATACCTCCTTATCATGTGCAGCCTTCATGGTGTGAAGCTGTTTATTTCTCCTTTTTCTCTCTTTTCATTATCAAATTTCTCCCAAACTTCTTTTTTTGCAAATCTTGTCCACCTTGATGATATGTATTTATCTGGTATTTTTTGGACAGAATGCAAGTGTAGAACTCTTATGGCATGAAAGCACAACCAACCTGATTCTTCAAAATTTCTGCATCCACACTCAATTGTCTTCTCTGGGTAATTGAAGGAGACTTGTTGAGAAGAACCATCAATGCCATTGAGGAAAACTCTGTATGTCAGAATGTTCCCTTGTGTACCAACCAATTCAATTGCACTTGCCATTGCATGTTTGAATCCTTCCTCGAAATCTCGAAAAGAGTATGTGTGTCTTGTGAAGCGGCATGTTTTAATAGTGGACTCATGCGAGATCGATTTTGGTATTCCCTTTGTACAATTAAAATCATCCCTTTCTTCCTGTCTTCTCCACCTTATTACTGTTTGTTGGAATATTGAAAAGAAGTCAGTCAAGCTAGTGGTTTTGCTTGCCTTAAACCCAACAGCATGATTTGTGCTTTCACTTCTCTGTGAAGATAGTATTCCGGCAGAGAAGAAGTCTTTGCTAAATGTTGTACACCATCTTTCTTTCAAACTATACAATCTCTTGAACCAACGATCATCTTCTAGTTTGTATTTTTTGGTCATTGTGCTCCAAGTTTGTTCAAATTCTGTTGTTGTAATGCAACCACTCAGACACTTGTGAAAAATGTTCTTGAATTCCTTATCTGCATTCATCAATCCAAATTGTTGATTTGCATTTTGACTCAAATGCCATAAACATAGCCTGGGTCTTGAGGTTGGGAAAGCCTGTCAATGAGTTCATTTAGTTAGTTTTTCAAGTAATATCTATTGCTCCTGCAATAGTACATAACAGAAGTAGAAATGTCACATAAACATGAGTACCTTTTTTATTGCTCCTGCAATTGCAACATCTTGGTCGCTGAATATAGTTATTGGACATTTACCTTTCATTGACTTTTTGAATGTTTCAAAAACCCATTCAAATGATGGTATTGTCTCATCCGCAAGAAACGCACATGCAAACATTGTGTTTTTCCAATGGTTATTAATTCCTACAAATGGTGCACAAATAAGATTATACTTGTTTGTCCTATATGTAGTATCAAAAACCATAACATCTCCAAAGATTGTATAGTCCTCAAGCATCATAGAGTCTCTCCAAAACAAGCAGCAAACCTTTCCTTCATCATTCAATCTTACTCTAAAGAAGAAGTTACTATCTGTTTGCATCTGCTCATAAAGGTTATCAACTACATTTTGTGAATCCTTTCCCTCAATTGGTTTTATTTTGAGTCTATAGCAGCAGGTGAAGTGGTCCTTCATGGAATGACCCAATACATCTTCACCACCTGCTTCTGTACTCATGTATTTGAATGAATCTATCGGTCTCAGTCCACACTCTTGCATAGCTTGTATGGTTTGTTTCTTTGGATCACTCATCTGACGCTCAGATTTATGAAGGTAATTTAGTGGTTCTCTTGTAAGTGGATGATTGTGTTTTATAACATGTTGCACAATCTCATAGTGTCCTTCAGGGTTCATCCTTGCTCTAATCAGGGCAGGACATTCAGTTCTTGTGATCATAACTCTTCTTGTCCTTTGTTTCTTTGAATTGCTGTCTTGTATCATTATATCTGTATTATTGTCTCCCTGTTTTTCTTTGATTTTGATATTTCTTTTCCCTTGAGCAGAGCAGAGCAGACATAGTACTTTTGATGCACAACTGATGTCCCTTCTTTTTTTTCTGTTTTTGGATTTTCTAACACTGAACCCTACTATAGCAGCATGTTGACAATATAGCCTATGTATATCATCCAATGTTGGTCTTACTTGACCAAGTAAAACTCCTCCAATTTCATGTTTATTCAGTGATTGTTCAGTTGAACCTGTTATAAAAGATTGAAGATATTTTTGTCACTTTTATTATAGTGTATGTATATATGATATAGTGTATCTATTTATGATATAGTGTATGGGTGTGTGATATAGTGTATTTGTGAATTATAGTCCATTTTTGTGTTTCATAGTACGCAATATTTTTGTTATATTCTATAGTGTCTTTTTGTGTGGTATAGTGTATCTATTTATGATATAGTGTATTTTTGTGTGATATGGTATATGTTTGTGTAATGCATTTACGTAAATATTTTCTATATATGCTAGTGTGTTTCTATCTGATATAGTGTATCTATTTATGATATAGTGTATGTATTTATGATATAGTGTATGTATGTGATAGTGTATCTGATATAGTGTATCTATTTATGATATAGTGTATCTATTTATGATATAGTGTATGTATGTAATAGTGTATCTATTTATGATATAGTATATGTATGTGATAGTGTAACTATTTACCTGGAATGACAGCTGAATTAGATTCATCAATTGATACTATAGCATATTGCTCGTCAACTTGATTTTCTAGCTCATCATGAAACATAACCACATTATCTACATAAAATTATAGTGTTAGTGCATTGCTTAATCAAACAAATGATATTATTTACTTCGATGTTGTTACCTTCAAAACTTGGTGTATTATTGAGATCTATTACGAGTGGATCTCGATGCTCATTTTGGATTGAATTGTGATGCTGTTCGTCGTCGAGTGCTTCAATGCTCGGATTTAGGTCGTCTATACTTCCTCCGTTCCAAAATAAGTGAAACACTTCTCTCATTTATGTGAGAGCTTTTTGAGACAAGTGTTTCACTTATTTTGGAACGGAGGAAGTATATTACATGCTACAATACTCTGATTGAGATCTATTTGATCAATTAAACCCGAATTTTCCATGAATTTGTCGTAGTTGTTCAATTGAATAAGAAATTGTCGAAGAATCAATTTCGAATCAATTTAGTGTTACAATTATTGAATCAAATAAGAACAATAATTTGATTCTGAATGAGATGTACGTAAATTTAGGTTTCGTATGAAATTGATTGAGAAATAATTTGAATGAAGAGAGAGAATAGTTTGCAGAAATTTTATAGCGATAGAATCTTTGGTTTTTGAAAATATTGAAGAGAGCGAAAATCGCAGATTTTGGAAATATTGAAGAGAGAGAAATTCGCGCATTTCTGAAAAGTGGGAGTGACTACTTTGTACCGGGTCACGTGCTGGGCCTGGTCCACACTATTTTTAATGTGAACCGGGTCCACGCAAGACGGATTGTCTCCAAAAAGAAATCCCACATCAAGGGAAAAATATTTCGATCATTCCCAAGTTTTGGATTAAACAGAAAAGCATGGCTTCAGGTATGAATATCCTCTTCCCTTTCATTTCATTATTTTCATTGCAATCTTGTTCCTTTAAGAACAATCATTATTTTTCATTAATTGAAAAAAGCCCTCTTTTTTTTTCTTTTTTCTTTTGGTTCTAATTCACCATGAATTTGATCATATTAATTAATTCCTCCATATGGGTATTCTCAGAAACCATAATCAATATATATATATAAAAGGAGGAACTTTTCGGGAGCTTAGGGAGCTCCTCAAGATTTCGAGCTCATAGAGCGCGCCACGTAGGATTGCCACGTCATCAATTTATATTTTTATTTTTTTACAAAAATAAAGTTCTAGATGATTTAAATACATATAAAGAGATTTGGATAAGCGAAAATTAGAGTTTGCATTTGAATCAACAACCTAAATTATTATATCATGAAAATTGTGTATAACTTTTGCTACATAATTCGGAATATTATAATTTTTGTATCATTGGAGAGCATTCGAAATATGCTTCGAAATATGATCCATTTACAATATAGTTGTACAACTTATGAAATATAGAGCGCCATGTAGGATTGTCATGTCATCAATTTTTTTTTTTATTTTTTTTTTCTAAAAATAGAGTTCTACATTGATTTAAATACATATAAGGAGTCTTGATAAGCAAAAATTAGAGTTTCGTTTTGAATGAACAACCTAAATTATTATATTATGTAAATTGTGTATAACTTTTGCTACCTAATTCAGAATATTATAATTTTTGTACCATTAAATAGTGCTCGAAATATGCTTTGAAATAAGATACATTTACAATATAGTTCTACAATTTATGAAATAGAGAGCGCCACTTAAGATTGCCATGTCATTAGTTTTTTTTAAATATATTTCGAGCTCATAGAGTGCGCCACGTAGGATTGTCACGTCATCAATTTATGTTTATATTTTTTACAAAAATAGAGTTCTAGATGATTTAAATACATATAAAGAGATTTGGATAAGCGAAAATTAGAGTTTGGATTTGAATCAACAACCTAAATTATTATATTATGAAAATTGTGTATAACTTTTGCTACATAATTCGGAATATTATAATTTTTGTACCATTGGAGAGCATTCGAAATATGCTTCGAAATAAGATCCATTTACAATATAGTTGTACAACTTATGAAATATAGAGCGCCATGTAGGATTGTCATGTCATCAATTTTAATTTTTATTTTTTTCTAAAAATAGAGTTCTACATAGATTTAAATACATATAAGGAGTCTTGGATAAGCAGAAATTAGAGTTTCGTTTTGAATGAACAACCTAAATTATTATAGTATGTAAATTATGTATAACTTTTGCTACCTAATTCAGAAAATTATAATTTTTGTACCATTAAATAGTGCTCGAAATATGCTTTGGAATAAGATCCATTTATAATATAGTTATACAATTTATGAAATAGAGAGCGCCACTTAAGATTGTCATGTCATTTAGTTTTTTTTTTAAATATTTGAAAAAAATAGAATTCTACATATATTTAAATACATAAAAGAGTTTTGGATAGGGGGAAATTAGAGTTGCGTTTTGAATAAACAACCTAAATTATTATATTATGTAAATTGAATTTAACTTTTGCTACCTAATTTAAAACATTATAATTTTTTTTCCATTGGAGAGTGCTTGAAATATGCTTCAAAATAGGATCTATTTACAATATAGTTTTACAACTCATGAAAATATATTAAATTAGATGCATTGTAGGACATTATTTAGTCTTTTTTTTAGATAAATATAATAATGGCTATAAGTATTAAGTATAGTGTATTATATGTGGTTATAACATTTGATTATAGGTCCAATTTACAGGATTAAACATATTATCTTTCAAAACCTCAACCTTACTCAACCAAACTAAAACAATATAGTATTGCAACAAAATTTATTGACTAAAATCTATAGCGATAAAGTTACATATATATAATTAGAGTTTTGGATTATGTAAAAATTAGAGTTTGATTTAAATAAAACAGCCTTAAAATATTATAAAGAGCTCCACCTAAGCATGCCATGTCATTCTTATCAATTTTTAAGAAAGTATTATTTATGTCCTGCATCTATTAAGTTATTACCCTCTACTTTCTTAAAGTATCATTCGCGTATTATTCATGTAGAAACTGTATTAGCTATTGTTAGTCATACATGTTATTGGGATACCATTTAATAATAGACTTAGCTACAATATTCAATTGAATATTAAAATTTATAAAATTTATATATCAAAATAACAAATCTAGAACTTATAGTATAATGACAAATACTTTCTCCATTTTTTTTCTACTTCAACAATTGGTTTGGACATGGTTTTTAAGGAAATAAAAAATGGGTAGTTTAGCATAGAGGTACCTCTTTAGTTAACTAGAATATGGGACAAATAAATCCTTATTAAAGTAAACGCAACTTTATAAGGTAATTCGGGTAATTAATGATGGTTTTATTAACATAAAGTAAAGGTTATTGTCAATTGTAGTTTCTTTGTTTACCAAAAGTGGAATGGACCCAAAAGATGAAACTATCTAAAGTGGTAATTGTTGTAATAGAAAAAGAACGGAGGAAGTATGTAAATACAATGATCTTGAAAAATCTCATTTTACAACAACACAAAATCAACAATAATATTAACAAAAAATATACAATAAAATAAAATAAACAACAACCCGTGCAACGCACGGGTTTCAAACCTAGTTACCTCAAATTTGTAAACTTTGAGCTTAATATTTTAGTCAATTACAATCAAATTTGGAAATATAAATTGTAAATTAATGGGGGAGTTTTGTGTATTTGCAGATTTAAATTTGACAGTTGTGGCGGAATTAGAGGCTGCTTACCATTGGAGGACTTCCCAATTCTTCATCATTCAAAGACCCTGGCTTGGTAATTTTCTGTTCCACATGATTAGTACTTGAATATAATTAGGTGCTCATTATGTTAGACTCTTATTGTTTGAGTTGTTTGTTTTAATGTGTTCATCATATAGATCTTTATGGGGTCAGGGTTAATCCAGTGGCAGCATATGGAAGTGTTAGTAACACGCCTTCGAATGATCCTGCACTTATTCACTGTATGTTGCCCGACGAGTTGCTTCATAAGGTAACAAGTCGAATTTGCCAATTCGTGTTGTCATTGTCAATGACTCAATGTGTCATGTTCCTGTTTGAATCCATGTAGATTTCGTTTTCGTTTCAAAATGCATTTTGAATTTTTGATTATGTGATCATTGATCAAACAACACTAGACCAAGATTGTTCACCTAAGTTAGCGGATCGCCATTGCCATGTCTTGGTTGAGTTTCAAAGAACAGCATTAGCTTGTGTATGTTGAGTATGTCTTAGACTGAGATTATTCACCCCAACTTAGTGAATCTTTATAGCCATGTCTTGGCTGAGTTTCGTAGAATGACATTAGCTTGTGTATGTTGAGCATGTCAAGCTAATTTTGATTCCGATTATTAGTGGAAAATAAGGCACCCTATTCTCTATGAACCTTCGTCATATTTTGTATCTATGGAGCCATCCGGTGATATTGTCTGCTTGTCTAGTTGGGGAGTTTCTGGCTCGCTCATGAGTTCTTGACAATACTAAGCTCTTTGTATAGTGGTTTCACTGGTTCAGTTTATGAAAAATCTTGATATGTCTGCTGAGATAAGCTTTTGCTGAGCCTCGTATGTTAAGTGCACATGTAAGCTGTCCAGCATTGGAAGGGAAGAGGATATAACCCCTTCATCTTTGGAGGTTATTGTTAGTTTTGCAAGCCCATTTAGTCCAACATAAGTGGCCCAAAAACATGTGTTAGAAGAGCTTGTTTTTGTTAAGATGAAGACATAATATGTATCTCCATGATCTATCCTTTTTTTTCTGCTATTTAGTTCAGTGCTCCGTAAAACTTAACTATGTTTCTAATAATGCTCTACACGAGAGATATTTTTGTGTTTGTATGTGGAAACTTTACAATCGACCTAAACTAAATTAAGTCAACTAACACAACCATACCTTTCAAGGTCAGCAAAGTTTGAAGGTAGAAGTCAATATTACATGTCCAGAACCTGGCTGAACAGTTATGCATCGGAATATATATGTTATTGTATGGGTATGACCCAAGTATGTTAGCGGACCCCTGTGATAAGTCCGCGAACACCGTAACGGACGTGAACTCTATAAATGTCGCCTATAGCTCTAACAAGTCAGTACATCAACATGGTCCGACAACGTTGGTGGTCGCCCAACAAGACAAAATAAGGGAATCTCTCCCAGTTGTCGGAAGCACCTCGGCCCGTACACGTGTAAAAGGATTACACACCTGTCGGGTGAATAGTACTTCTATAAATACCCCACTAGTACTATTACTGCGGTACATTCTCTCGGACTCGGGAATTCTTATCTCTCTCTCTCTACTTTTCTCTCTAAACCCTATTTGGGCACGTGCTTGACTTGAGCGTCGGAGGGGTTTCCTCGCATCCCCAGGGTAGTTCACGTTTGTTTCTTGTGCGGCTATTCACTAGCGGAGTTTACCCTAATCTTTGGGCGACTTCTCTCAAGACCGCCAACCGTTTCAACTTACGAAACAACTTGGCGCTAGAAGGAGGGGGACTTCCATCTTTGTGAACGCCAACATGGAAAGAGCAAACAATGACGGTAGTGATCCATCGGGTTAGGCGGCGGGAACGTCAACGAGCGGCAAACTCACGGGAACAATGTGTCTCGGGTAAACCTTGGAAGCGGATCATTTAACTTTGGCTCAACTAAGTCAATTCTCCCTGAGCGGCTACAAGCTTAGCGTCTTTCATCCGAGATGCTACAAGCGGGTACTCGGCCTAACAACACTCCCACTCCTAATGCAAGGGCGGGTTAGCTTCGTAGGCCTATGTCGACCATGAATGGTCGCAGCGTCGATGGCACCCCAGTGAGAAGGATGCGGACCTTCAATCGGGAGGGACGCCCAATTGGAAAAGGCGAATTGAGGACCCGAGTATGAGGAAGTCATCCTAGAAGCGAGGATCTCAACAATTACGAAGATGAGGATCAAAGTCGTTCTCGCGGGAACACGGCATCGGTGGCGCAAGTAATTATTCTGCTGGCGGACACTTATTGATCAAGCCTAAGCGATCTCCTTTCATTCAGAAATCTTGAACCACCCCGTGCCGCGAATCAAGATGCCGTCTGTAAGTATGATGGCACCTCGGACCCAGGCGATCATGTGGCCGCTTATGAGGGGCACATGTATTTATACACTCGGAGTGGGCGCTTATCGGTGTAAAGTTTTCCCATCCACTTTGGCCAGGGATAGCCCGGACGTGGTTTAAAAGCATCGGGGCGTAACGTTTCTAGTTTTTCTCGGCTTTCATCTATGTTCAGCACTTCACTTCGTGAGTAATAGGCGCCGCGAGCGAACATGCGCGAATTGTTATCAATCAAGTAGAGGGAAAATGAGAGAGCCTGCGGGATTTCGTGGGCCGTTTCAATGCTTTGAGGCGGTCACCATTCCCCGCCTTCGGCGGGACGTGGCCGTTTTAGCTTTGATGGCCGGGGTGAGGGAAAGGTCGCATTTAGAAGTTATGCGGGCCAGTAAAACCTTCACATCCCTTGAGCCGAGTCTTGAGGAAGGCAAACGATTTCATCGGGGGAAAGAGTTTGACAAGGCCGCATGACGACAAAGTCGTGGCGAGGAAAAAGAAGAAGGATGATAAGCGGAAGAGAGAAAAGGGTCGCGAAAATGATCGCGGTCGGGATGAAAGAAAGCGGGAATCAAATGTGGTCGAAGGGAGGCGACCGCGAGAAGAATGACCGCGAAAGGTTCGAGTACAAAGATAAATTCGATACATATACGCAACTCACGACCTCGAGGACTCGAGATATATCGGATGAACAAGGACGGTGATAAATGGCAACGTCCTAAGCAAATGTTTCATAAAAACCGTGACAAGAGCAAGTGGTGTGATTTTCACGGTGATCACGGTCATACTCCCAGAATTGCGAGGCACTTGAAGGATAACTGGAGGATCGATAAGACGGGGTAACTTCACTCATACAAGGCACAATCAAAGGACGGAGACGTGGTAAAGCCCAATAGCAGGAATGTGCAATCGCGGATTCTTGAGATTCACGTTATAAGTGGCGGTCCGATTCATGGCGGCGGCGTCAGTGGGGCAAGGCAAGCTGAAAGAATTCGAGCACCGGGTCAATTTCAATGAAAGCATGCGGTGGAGAAGGCCGCCGGTAATGCCCGCCATGTCTTTCACGGTTGAAGATGCAAAGCATGTCGTCTACCCTCATGATGACCCTACGGTGGTCCGCGGCGAAAGTGTCAGCTGTTTGATCCACGAGAATCCGGTAGACGGAGGAAGTTCATGAAACATTACGTATTTCTCGACTTTTGAAAAATTGATGATTGGCCGGGGAGCATCGAAGCACATGACCTTACCCGGTGATAGGTTTCACGGGGCGTCGGTGATTCCGGAGGGCACGATAACCTTAGGTCGAGTAGGGGGAGGATGAGAACGCCCGGGGATGTGATGGCGGAGTTTTTAGTGGTTGGCGTGCTGGAGCTTATAACGCAATTATCGGACGCCCTTTCATCCATGACGTCCAAGGAGTTGTGTCAACTTATCATTTGACTATGTTGTACGTTTCCAATCTCGGGACGACATCAAAGCTTAGAGGAAATCAGAGATGGCAAAATCATCCTACCTAACGACTTTGAAACAGCCGAGTAGAGTGCTTGGGTAGAAGAGTTAAATCCGTCGACTCGGAAACAAAGGCGAGCTCGGGAGGAGGGCTTTGGCGAATGAAGAAGGATCCAGAAAGGGGGTGAGGAGATGGATGTTTTAATGGAAGAGTGGAATCCGGGCCGATTATACTCAAGGCCCCAAGCCGGGATGGAGAAACGAAGCGGGGAGATCTTTGGCGGATGACCGGCAAGGGCCGGTGGGCTGTTGGAGCAGGACATGGACCCAAAGGTCGGGGTCGACTTGGTGACTCTCCTAAGAGAAACGCGGACGTCTTCGCGTTCTCGGCGGATGAGATGCGGGAATCGACCCGGTCGTGATGGTACATCGTCTAAATGTTGGCAGACCTTTGTCCAGGCTTGTCAAGCAAAAGAAGCGAAATTTTTCGGCCGATAAGAACAAAGCCATTAAAGAGGAGGTTGATAAGCTATTGGCGGTGACTTTATTGAGCCATGCGACTACCGGAGTGGTTGGCCAATGTAGTCATGGTAAAGAAAGCTAGCGGCCGGTGGAGGATGTGTGTGGACTTCACAAGCCTCAATAGAGCTTGCCCCGAAAGATTGCTACCCGTTGTCGAGAATAGACCGGCTAGTAGACTCTACTAGCGGTCATGCATTGTTAAGCTTTATGGATGCCTTCTCGGGCTATCACCCGGATCGGCTTGCTCGAGGCCGATAGGAAAAAGGTTGCGTTCATCACGGTTGCGGAGTATATAATTATAAGGCAATCTTTGTTTGGGCTCCGTAATGCGGGGGCAACCTATCAAAAGCTAGTCGACAAAGTGTTCGCGGATCGAGAGGGGAGGAATATCGAAGCATATGTTGACGACTCCATCGTCAAGAAGTAAGCCGTAGTGAACATTTGGACGATCTGGAAGAGACCTTGAGAACTTTGAGGAAGTATAAGATGAAGCTCAACCCGAAGAAATGTGTCTTTGGGGTGAGAGCGGGGAAAGTTTTTAGGCTTCTTGGTAAGCAAAGGGGGATTGATGCAAACCCGGACAAAGTTCGAAGCCATTGTCGACTTGCTGAGCCGAGAAGTGTCAAGGATATTCGGCGGTTAACGGGGAGAATGGCGGCCCTCACTCGATTCATTTCAAAATCGGCGAGACAAAGCTTTGCCTTTCTTTGCCTGCTAGGGGAATAAGAAGTTCGAGTGGGGAGTGGAGCAAAGCAAAGCATTCTGGCGGTAAAAGAGCATTTAAAGAAGCTACCGACCATTACAAGGCCGAGGCCGGAAACGTATTACAATCTGTATATCTCGGCTTCACCGAAGACCGATCGCGGCCGTGTTGTTGGTAGAAAAAGAAGAAGAGGCGACGGCAATTTATTTTATCGGCCACATTCTTAACGGTCAGGAGAGCCGCTATCGGTAGTAGAAAAAATGGCCTTGGGCGTGGTTATAGCCGCCGGGAAGCTCGGACCATACTTCATTGCCATCCCATTCAAGTTTTAACCAACCGGTAGCTAGAAAAAGCATTGCGGAAGATGGATAGTTCCGGCCGCTTCTTGAAATGGGCCGTTGAACTATCGGAGTATGATATACGATACAAGCCCGGAGGCCGTTATCAAAGCGCGGGCCTGGCCGGACTTTATCGTGGAAGCCTCGTATGAGGAGGAAGAAGTGGAGCAAAAGGATAAGCTGGCTCTTTGGAGGTCGACGGATCATCCGCTTGTTAGCGGATCGGAGCGGGTATAGTGATGACCGGCCACGAAGGAAATTCGTACCCGATGCGCCATCAAGTTCGCCTTCCGGCGTCGAAACAACGACGAGAATATGAAGCGGCAATTGCCGGGCGAGAATGTGTTTGGCGGCGGGTGCTAAGAAAGTGTTTTTAAAAACGGACTCACGGTTGGTAGCGGCCGGTGAGGAGAGTCGAAGTCGGAGAGGCCAACATGCAAAAATACGTTGAAAAGGCCAAGGAATTGATAGCTCGATTGAATCATTTTGAGATTCAAGCGATACCTAGGGCCGAGAACACACAAAAGCGGACGCGTTGTCCAAATTGGCAAGCTCGACTCATTTAGCATTGAAAGAACCGTCACGGTTGACATCTTGAAGGAAAAGAGCATCACGAAAAGGTCGTAACCGTCAATAGTATAAACCGAGTGGGGAGAATGGTTTAGTGGGTGAGTGGCGTACAAGTTATTTGGGACGCTTCCAAATAATCCTTCGTCGCCAGAGCGAAACGACAAGCAAGCGGGTACGTCGTATACCAAAATGAGCTATACAAGAAATCATTCGGTTTACCTCTGCTCAAATGCGCAACCGCATGGGAATCCGCGAAGATCCTTGAAGAAATACATGAGGGTATATGCGGTAACCATATTAGCGAAAGGCTACGGCACTTAAGGCATTGAGAGCGGGATTCTGCGGCCGAGTATCTTTGGCGGATTCCCGAGCTACGTTAAAAGATGTGATAAGTGCCGAGAGATACGCTCCGGTCATTAACGAGGTCGGCCAACGATTTACGGCCTATCCATGCCCCAATCCGGTTAGCACGGTGGGGAATGGACATCTTGGGACCGTTCACCACGGCAGCGGGGAGAAATTTCCTAATAGTGGGAATTGATTACTTCACCAAGTGGATAGAGGCGGGCGAAGCCGAGCAAAAATCAAGGTAAATCGGGTCAAAAAATTCATACGGTAAAATATTATGACAAGATTTGGGATCCCCATGGCTATCGTCTTCGATCATGGCGTCCAATTCGATTGTCGTCTGTACGAGCCTTCTTAACGAGAATTTCGAGTAAAATTTGCATATTCGGCCGTTTGCCACCCTCGGAGCAACGGACAAGCGGAGGCCGCGAACAAGCGAGATCCTAAACGCCTTGAAGAAAAAGCTAGATGAATTGAAGGGGAGGATGGGGCGATATGGTGCCGAGTGCTATGGTCAAACGAGAGCAACGGAGAAAGAAGCAACGGGAGAGAGCCCATTCAAGTTAGCCTTCGGCGCGAGGCGGTGTTGCCGGTAGAGGTGGGGTTACCCTCTTCAGGATCGAAGCACCAAGACACCGCAAAGAAATGACCGGGGCACTCGGGGAAGACCTAGACTTCTTGCTTAGGAAACAAGGCTCATGGCGGGCGAGAGCGGCCGCTTACAAAGACGGGGATCGGCAAGGCTTACAATAAAAAGTCATGGAGAGGCCATTAGATGTTGGCGACCTGGTCCTTCACGAAACGGCGGCCCTGCGAAGCGCATGTTGAGGGAAAGGCGGCGCTAGCGGGAAGGTCCCTACATCGTAGCCAAGAAGATTGCTCTCGGTTCCTTCATTTTAAAGAACATGGATGGCAAGGAGCTTAAAAATTGTTGGAATGCTAGCGTCCTAAAGAAATACTATGTTTGAGTTGCTAAATGTAATAGGTCGAGAACCACCCTTAATTACTTAAATAATCCAAGCTTACATGCGAGTTCATCAATTGTCTTATTATTTTCATGCACATTAATCAAAATGCGTGAACGGTCATATGACGGACCTAGCATAAATCAAGCCATATGACAGGCTCAAAATGCGTAAACGGTCATATGACAGACCTAGCACAAATCGAAGCCATAAGACGAGCCCAAAATGCGTAAACGGTCATATGACAGACCTAGCATAAATCGAAGCCATATGACGGGTCCAAAGTGCGCTAACGGTCATATGACGGACCTAGCACAAATCAAGCCATATGACGGGCTCAAAATGCGTAAACGGTCATATGACGGACCTAGCACAAATCGAAGCCATATGACAGGCCCAAAGTGCGCTAACGGTCATATGACGGACCTAGCACAAATCGAAGCCATATGCGAGGCTCAAAGTGCGCTAAGCGTCATCATATAAAGGCGCGGATAATCGAGACGATAATTTAACAAATAAAAAGATTGGCGGACATACAACAATCGGGACGATAATGAAAGCGACGAAACACAAGATATAAAGTACTTTCCCATAAAATAAAAGCTACGGCTTGGCGGCGCCAACTACGGGTAAAACGATGGCGGCCGGATGAAAGGCTTTTAGTTGGAATTGTACTTATAAAATTGAGAAACATTAGCGTTTACAAATGCCAACATGGGCCGAATAAAGAGTTGAAATATTCAAAAATTACAACTATAAGCTATTAGAAGAACGAGGAAGAGGCGAAAGAAGGCCGCCAAAAGTTTCAAGAGGGAGGGGTCTCCTGATTTCCTTGATCGGGGAACATCTCGAGGATCCGATCGGCAATAGCGTCCTCGTCGGCGAACTTAGGATCCCCCTCAATAGGCGTGAGATGCTTGGCCACGGCATGAGCGTCTTCGATCACGTTCAGTCAAATCCCGGGAACCGATTTGCAACGCATCTCATGGCGGTTGCCCATCCGCCATCATACCTTTTGTCAAAGGCATTGCGTATTCATCGGTTATTTAAATTGAGCAACATCCTTAGCAACTCCTCTCGCCTCGGCTTCGGCCGCCGCATCCGGGCCGACAACCTCTTTTGCGAGTTAGCGGCCTCCGAGCCTTGGTCAATATATTGACATTTTCCTCGGTCTTTTCCAATAAGGCGGCCCTCGGCCTCGGTGTTATCGGCTCGTCGAGTTAGAGGTTGTAACTCTGCCGTCTTTGCCGTCGACTTGTCCTCCATCTCCTTCGGCAGATCCGGCAAGTTTCAGCGGCTGCTTATAGGTATCCCCCGACTCCGATACTACATATATTGCTCTATCGGCTCAATGGCGGCGTTGTTGGCTGCGAAGATGAAAAGAATATGTCAAAAAAAAAAAAAAGCAAAACGAATGAGTGATAATAGGAGAGTACGTAAACGTACCACAAGTTGATCGTGAGCCAACCTAGCATTGGAGTGACCGGGGACCACTAGGCCTATCTGCGGCGGTTGCATGCCCCTCGGGAATGCGGTAGGCAAGGATGCCACCGTTCTCGGGGATGTCGGCATATAGCGACTCATCCTCTCGACGTCCCGGTCAGTGGTAAATCTTGCCGGGGATGACGGGCGGCGGGCGAAAGAGGCCGCCACGGCATCGCTTAGCGGTACTTCTTTCTTCTCGATCCACTCATGGTGCAGGAGAAGATCTTGGGAGATAAGTTAGAAAGAAAGGCTGGGCATGGTAATCGGCTCTCGGATCTTATCGCGGATGGAGGAGTAAGAGCCGATAGCCGGGAGGCGCCGCTAACATGCCCTGGAGCGGTGGCCGCGACGGCCCGCTCCCGAATCTCGGAGCATCAGGAGTCGGACCCCCACTCGAACATCGGGGGTGTGGTCGAAGAAGCGAGGTCCGCAAAGCTTGCCTTTTGTTGGCGAGATGTATCCGCCGCAACTTGCTCGCGGGGCCGCCTCCTGTTCCCACTTCCCACGGCGACGGAGTCGGGAGGTTGAGGACCTATCGGGACGGGGGATGGTGCGCCGCCAAGATCGGCAGCGGCGCGGTAACATTCCGAACGGGGACGCGAACAATATTCGCTCCGCCGCGACCACGACGAATATTCGAGGGCGTGGCGATTCCCTCCCGGCGGCCATTGGTAATCCCGTGCATGGTCTCGTATTCTTGCGAGGGAGCAGGCGGTAGAATTGGTTAACGGCTTGAAGTTCTCGTCCACGAGATAGGGCGTCGAGGTCAAGGTAGTCAAAACTGCGAATGGCGAGAAGCAAAATGTAAAAAAAAAAAAAAAAAAAAGAAAGAAAAAAAAAAAAAAAAAAACATCGGTTGGACCGGTCAGACATCAACACTCACCATTTTCATGAGTAGGGGTTGAGCGCAAGGGCCGACAAGGGTTTGTTCCCCGGGATGTACTTGGAATGAGGAATCCAATATTTAGGCTCTTTAACCTTCACCTCCTTCCCATCCTCATAGGTGACTAAGTAATCCTCCGTGTCAAAGTAGTCGAAGGCCGCTAACTCTTCCTCGGTTAGCGGAATGAGAGGTAAATGCTCCATATGCGAACGAGGCTCGGTGAAATGACGACGCCTTGGATAATCCTCGGGAACTCGTAACCAAAAGAAAGCATCCTGCCCGGCCCTTAAACCCAGTCATCTTAGGGTGAACTGTCTTCTTCTTGTCGGCGTAGTTAGCGACCACCAACCCTTTGCCTAGAAGATCCATTTTTCTTGACCCAATGAATGTGGCGGAATAAGTTCGACGTTTGCGGAAAATCCAAGAAACGCACAACCCGGATGTACGCTATCAAATTCCGGACCGCCAAAGGAGGCGAGCCAAGCTCACGTTGAAAGCATTTAAGATCTTCACCAAAAAGAATCCAGGAGGGAAGTGGAGGCCAAACTCGAAATGATGAGTATACACGGCCACGTGACCGGGAGGACATTCCGTCACAATGGCCCCCTCCTGGCGGGACTATTAACCGATAACCCGACGGAAGACAATATAAGTCCCGAGCAACTCTCGAGTAACTCGGATCAATGGCGTCCGACGCCAAGGCGGAATCAATCTCAACAACGATAGGGACCGTCCTTTGAAATCATCCCAGGCGGCCATAAAGCATCGGAACCGGGTCCAGTCTCAATCTCCTCCATCGGATTCGAACTATCGACCCTTAATTCGGCGGCACGGGAAGATTCCCCCGACTGCATGGGCGTCAAAAGGCACGAAACGTCAACATTTGCGTCCGCAGAAGTCAATCGCATCCTCATTAACGCGGACGGCGGGACTCGCAGCAGTGCGACGATGATGATAAACGATCTCTTGACGGACCATGACGGTAGCAATAGAATCGGCTGTCGTCACCTAAATCAATAATATGAGGGTTAGGAGCCGCAGATTGTTGTAAGCGGTCGAAAAAGTCAATCGTTACTTCCACCCCGACATCCGCCAAGCTATCCAACCAAGCATGCTCTCTAAGGGGTGCTACGTCAAGGCGGGAGTGGCATCGGCCGGAGGATGCCTAACGGATCGTCTAGCAAGAATCGATGCCTAAGCTCCCACTAGCGTTTGTCGGTCACCACTACGGGCGGCGGATAGATACCTCCTAGTTAAGTTATGCTCCTCGGGGGTAGCGGGGGTCGTTTAAAAACTTCGACCTTAACTCTCTTTCCCTCTCGGTAAGGGGTATGTCCGCTAACAACCTGGTCCTCCCCTAGGACTTAAGCTAGAAGTGGGTTCACTATTGGCCGAGGGGAAGAAGGTTCGTTATCGGCCAAAGGGGAAGAAGGGTCACTCTCGGTCATGAACGCCTCACTAGGGGTATTCGGCTATCAGGCCCGGTCCGACATGATGAAAACGCAAAAGAAACTTAACAAAACGCGGAGAAAAATCGAAGAAATACCCGGAAACAAAAGGTCACTAGGAGAAAAATAAAGCGGAGAGCGAAAGACGCCGGAAAAGATAAATGAAACCCCGAACGGCAAAATCGCACCAAAAAACTCGAGCTTGAGCGGAACACCACTAGGAAAATTTGGAAGAAGCACAGCAAAAAGACAAATCTTCAAACTCGGACAAAACCCGAGAAAATGTTCGTCAAGAAAAGACGAAATTTTCAAAGTACACTAAACTAGGAAAGTGAAAACTAGAAAATTGAGTAACTTTTCGGAGTAATTTGAGCACGGGAAAAGTGATTTTTAAGCAACTCGAAGCTTCGGCTATGGAGGTTTTGTCGGAGAAAAATGGAGAAAAGAAGGGAGAGCTTGAAGAATGAAGATAAAGAACTCAGAAAAGGACAAGTTGCTCCAATATAAGGCACGAATAAACGGGTTGAGATTGAAAGACCTCTCAACTCCTTCTCCGGATTCCCGCTAAGTGTCAAAACACGGTAAACCCTAATAAAGTAATGGGCGGGATTTTCGGAAAAGTAATCATTAACTTTTCGAAATTTTTCAACTCCCTACGACGACACGTGGCACCCAACAAATTAACTTCTTCAAAAATTGAGCACGGCAACAAAGATTCGCGTCCATCAACAACATCATTAGCGGACAAGACCCCAAATGATGCTGGGGGGGCTAGTTGTATGGGTATGACCCAAGTATGTTAGCGGACCCCTGTGATAAGTCCGCGAACACCGTAACGGACGTGAACTCTATAAATGTCGCCTATAGCTCTAACAAGTCAGTACATCAACATGGTCCGAGCAACGTTGGCGGTCGCCCAACAAGACAAAATAAGGGAATCTCTCCGGTATGTCGAAGCACCTCGGCCCGTACACGTGTAAAAGGATTAGACACCCTGTCAGGTGAATAGTACTTCTATAAATACCCCACTAGTACTATTCTGCAGGTACATTCTCTCAGACTCAGAATTCTTATCTCTCTCTCTACTTTCTCTCTCTAAACCCTATTTGGGCACGTGTTGACTTGAGCGTCGGAGGGGGTTTCCTCGCATCCCCCCCGAGGGTAGTTCACGTTTGTTTCTTGTGCAGCTATTCACTAGCGGAGTTTACCCTAATCTTTGGCGGACTTCTCTCAAGCCCGCCAACCGTTTCAACACCGAAACAGTTATCTTGCATAGAAACATTTTACCCAGTTATCATTTGGTGCCTTATTCTCCCTCCTTTTTCTAAAGTTTCTCACTTGGAATCTCTAGTCTCTAATCATCTAATGTACTTCCTCTGACTTCTATTAGTTGCAATGCTTTGATTTTGCACTATTTATTTAGTAACTTTGACCGAATTTTTGACTGATCGATAAATCGAATTTTACTATGTAAGATGATGTTGGGTTCATCTCAATTTTTATTTGCAAAATATCTGAAGGAGATTTCTAATCATATAATAGTACATAATACCATGTAACTCCATGAAACATATATAGTGAAATTGCCTAAAAACTTACCTTGAGTTTCCATAGCAGTCATGAGAAAAATTCTGATTATACCTTTTGCAAATACCCAGACACAGTACCCAGAAAAACCTTCCAGTGCAGTGTTTTCTTTATTTTGTGTGTGAATTTGTGTGTTTCACCTTGGGTCTCCAATGATGGGATATAAAGACCCATTCCGTTTTTCCCTTCCCCTCCCTCCCTCCCCTTAAGTTTGACTTGTTCATATTTACATCATCTGCGAATCCTTTTCTTGCTGAAGATTTTTGGAGTGGTGGAGAATTACAAACTTTTGCATTCAAAATATGAAGAGTCATGGAGGAAGATGTGGCTCTTGAGACCAAGAGTGCGAAGTGCGAACTGATGGTAAACATCTTTACTTAATCTGTTTCTCTTAGACAAGAAAATTTTCAATACTAGTTTTTCCTCCTCTTAACAATATAATAGTGAAGAAATGAGACAAGGGAGGACCTGAAGTTCTCTAAAGGTGAGAATGTATAGGACTGAAACAGTACATTCCTCATCTTAATTTTTGAACACCAGGGAGAAGTTGGCAATCAATAATTTTGTTTGTGGATATTGCTATGACTAACCAGCAAATAAGGGCTGATCCCACGAAGATGATAATAATTTTTTTTGGCAGTAATATGTGTTGCTCTTAACTCATTTGAAGTTTTGATGTACTTGACCATGTCAAATAGATAAGCAGTAGATATGTTTCGTATGAGAAGGTGGTTGTTGGCTGTTAGTGGAAGCTGCAAAACAACCATGATGCTCGCCTTGAGTCTCTAATAATGTGAAGGTGTATCAACTAGCGACTCAAATGACTTTTTGTTTCATTTTTTTTGCGCATGAGTGAGAAAGCTCGCAATTTTGACGATTTTGCCGTTGTACAATTGTAGCTTGAAATTAGGATGATTTTTGAACCTTTTTGTGTATGTCCTTATACAAAATCCAGGCATTTAAATGTTATTAAAGGAATTAAAGGTTGCGATTGCTGCATGCAGGCATTTATGTGAGTAGGAATACTTATATACGTGCTGGAATAGCAGAATGGAAAGTTTCAAATCCAGTACATTTGGTAAGTCGCTTCTTCTAGTGTTATTAGAGCATAGACTCAAATTTCAAGCAGTAGAGCAGAACAACAAAGGTGCCCATACTCCTTCCCATAGACTCCTCTGGAAGATTTTTGTACAAGGTTTGGTGATCTATCTGACTAAATTCTTCGAACATGCGTCTATCCTATCTTTTGTTGTATTATCTTCGTATGATAGCTAATTTTACCTTCTTTTTAAATGGCCAGAATTCTTCTCAGAAACTTAAAGATGTTGCAAAGTTCATGAACTTTCGACAATCTAAAGCAGATTGTGTATATCGCAGACAATACACATTGTCCGATGACAAGGTTCATATTTTCTGTTCCTGTTTATGCATCTGTGTGCATGTCGACAGTCACACCTCCCATGCACCTGGAAAGGGTAAATTTTGGGGAGGGCATGGAAACAATTAATCTTTTGGTGTACTTTCTGTTTCGGTGATGAAACGCAGCCGGACAAGGATGTGTCCGGTAATATTAGAGTAGGTGTTTCGGTGATGAAACGCAGCCGGACAAGGATGTGTCCGGTAGTATTAGAGTAGGCGTCCGAGCCTGGAAGTCTGCAAGAAAGACAAACGTGAACTACCCTCGGGGGGATGCGAGGAAACCCCCTCCGACGCTCAAGTCGATAAGTGCCCGATAAGGATTTTAGAGAGAGAGAGAGATTGAGAGCTTAGAATGTGTGAGAGCGAATACACTTGGAATAGTACCATTTGGCTATTTATAGCGGTACTATTCATCCGGGGAGTGCGTAATCCGTGACACGTGTATGACTGCGATGAGCTTGATTTTAGGAAAAGTTATCCTAAAATGTGGCCGTGAACTCCATCTCGGACAACTTTTCATAAATGGTCCTGGACTCTCTTGAAGAGGCCGCATTTGAAGTTTGTTGGTGTCGGCCACAAGAGATGTGTCCGACGGTGAACTTGAGTCTACCCATACAACTAGCCCCCCAAGCATCATTGGGGGTTGTGGCCGGCATTGATGTTGCATTGTGGACGCGAGTGAACTTGTGCCTGCTTTGGAAACAATTTTACGTTGCCACGTGTTGCCTCGGGGAGAACTTGAATTTCGAAAAAGTGTAATCATTACTTTTTCCTAGAATCCCGCCCATTTTTATTTTTTATTTAGGGTTTGTTTAGAGATTGGCACTTGGCGCGCATCCAGCGAGTAGTTGATGAGTCTTCTAATCTGGCCGTTGAATTTTGTCCTTATAAGGCCATTTTTCATTTTCTTTTTGTTTACCCTTCATCTTCAACCTTAAACTCTCTGGTTTGCACGGTTTCTTCAAGAACTTCAAACCTCCTTTTTCTTGCCAAAATCTTGCCTTTTTGGTGACCAAATTTCCTTAAAAGTATTTCAGGTAACTTTTCGTTTCTTATTTCTGAGGAATTTTAACGTTTTCGCCTCTCTTCGCCTGGGTTTATTCGAGGGTTTCTCTTCAAAGATTCCAACTTTCCGGTAAATTAGCTTCCTCCGGCGTTTGTAGGACTTGAAGATTCTTACGTTCGTGCTTTTGGGGCACTTCCTTGCGCTTTTGGGAACCGACGTGATTTTCCGGCCATTTTTCACCGATCTTTTCAGGTACCTTTTCCAACTTCCCTTCAACTTGTTTTTTGTTTCTTTCTTCTTGTAGAAACATGTCGGACCTCTCGGACGAGTCAAAATTCTTTGAGTGATAAATTTATGTCTGAAAGTGAACCTTCGTCTCCTACTTCCCTTCATGGCGGACATAGTTCGTCTTCTTCTAGCCTTGTGGAGGAGAGAACTCGCTTGTTGGCTGACTTGCCCCTTACTACCGATAGAGATAGGGAACTTAGATCTAAATTCCTTAATGACCGGTTCTACCCCGAACAAGAAAATTTGACTTCCCAATATTTGTCCGCGAGGATGAGTGGTGA
>CANSZD010004233.1:0-116824 GCA_947648045.1 Beta corolliflora
ATTAGATTTGATTGAGTTTTCATACAACAATAGCTATCATGCGAGTATTAAGATGGTACCTTTTGAGGTGTTATATGGAAGGAAGTGTAGAAGTCCCGAGTTGTTGGAATGATTTTAGTGAGAACATAGTATTGGGGACAAAATTCATTGAGGAGGCATCAAGAATGTGAAGTTGATTCGGGCTAGAATTAAGTTTTGCTCATGATAGGCAAAAGAGTTATGCTCGACTTGAAGCGAAGAGAAGATGAGTTTGAAGTAGGTGATAAAGTGTTTCTAAAAGTATCACCAACTAAGGGTGTGATGAGATTTGGGAAAAAGGGCAAATTAAGTGCCAAATATGTAGGTCCATATGAGATTCTACAAAGAATTGGAAAAGGTAGCTTATAGGTTGGGCGTGCTCATGGAGTTCGAAAAGATGCACGATGTGTTTTATATTTCCCAACTCAAGCGTTATATTCCCGATGAGCGTCATGTCTTGGAGCCTGAGAGGATCCAGATTGATAGTAGCCTCACATATGAGGAAAGGCCTGTGAAAATTCTTGATAAGAAGGTGCGTAATACACGCAATAAGGATGTCAATATCGTGAAAGTGCTTTGGTCAAACCATAAGTCCGAAGAGGCGACGTGGGAAGCTGAAGCTGAAATGAAGAAGAAATACCCAGATTTATTCCTTGAGGTGAGTTACGAGGGCGTAACTCGTTTTCTTTAAGGGGGGTAGAATGCGATAGAATTTCGCGCTTTTTAACTATTTTTATGGTATTTTTATGCATTTTTATGCTTATTTTGGCGATTTGCACATGTTGGTGCAAAATAAATAAATTCTCCGCAAAAGAAAAGGTGTTCATGAGAAGCACAAGTGATTTTAAGTTGGCAAAAGAGTGCACATGAGTGGCACAAGTATTTCTCCAATGGGAGTCTAGTTGAAAAACTTTTGAAAATGTGTGAGTTTTCGTGTCAAGTTTCGGGACGAAACTTCTTTTAAGAGGGGTAGACTGTAATCCCCCGTAATTTTATGAATTTTATAAATATATTTAAATATATAGTTATTTAAATTTTAATAGATATTAGCATTTTAATGATTTCATATTTCAAAGGTTGACTATTTGAAAGTCAAAAGAATTGTTTTAATAATTTATTCAAGTCAATATTTATTAAAGACATGCTTTGAAAGTACGTGAAATTGTTTGAAACACTTA
Source organism: Beta corolliflora (assembly GCA_947648045.1). Taxonomy (NCBI): domain Eukaryota; kingdom Viridiplantae; phylum Streptophyta; class Magnoliopsida; order Caryophyllales; family Amaranthaceae; genus Beta; species Beta corolliflora. Next base: position 1,197 of record CANSZD010004233.1, read on the forward strand.
GTGGATTTGAAAAAGGAGTTTAAATGGGCTTGAGGAACCCAAATACTAACTCTATTTGAAGCCCAATTGTCTTTTCCTTAGCCCACAAAGGGGAAACTATAAATACCCCATAAACCCCAAATTTTCCCCACAACTCTATTTTCTCTCTCCTCCTTCCTCTCACATATTTCGGCTCTCTCTCTTCTTCCGTTTTCTTCCACGGTTTTTGTACGTCTTCGGTTCCTCCTTGTTTCGGCCAGCCGTCGTCCGAGCACCACCACGGCATGGCGGCCACCACCCAATGCCGGCCATGCTGCCGCCCTTCTTGGTCGGCGTTCTTCTCCCCCTCTTTCCTTTGCTTTGGTTTGTTTCTTTTCTTCCTCCTCAAGTTTTCTTCGAATATTATATTTTTAGGTTTGGTTTTAATTAGTTTATGTTTAAAAGTTATAAGTTGATGATTTATTATTGAATCTAGGTTATATAAATTATGTGCTGAAAGAATAAAAATTCAGATTTGATTATTATATTTAAAATAGGATTTTAAAATATCAAAGCATGGATTTTTAGGGTTTAAGAAATTGGAAAATCATAGTAGCATGTTATAAACCATGAAATTGATTTAAATTATGAATCTAAGCATGTTTAAGTATGTTTAAAGGGAGTTTTAGTAATTTATAAGTTGCTGAAATTTTAGAAAGGTTGTTATTAATGGAGTTTTATGGATTTTCATGACTAGTATAGTGGTATTATACTAGGATGGAGAGGTAATTGAAGTTTTAATGATAAAAATAAACTTTAAATATTTTTCAAGGAGATTTAAAGTATTTTAAAGTTGCTGGAATTTATTTGGAGTATTGATTATAAATTCTATTGGTTGTGTTAGGCGGAGAATTCTCTCTAGGCGACTTTTAAGTTGGTTAAAGTGGCATCCCAGTTTGTCTACACAAGGTACGTACATACCTATGTGTCGATTGAGATAGTATCATGATTTAAGGAAGGAAAATTATGTAGTATCATGTATAGGAACTATGTTGAGTTCATATATGATATTGATTATGTTGGATTTTGCATGTTTTATGTTGTGGTGTAAACATATTGATTGTGAGATTATATTATGAGATTTATATCATGTTTGTATGGAAAATTGATGCAAGCATGTTGGTTGGGAACTTTAATTTATTAATTCACTTGGTGTAATTAATATATTTATTAGTATTGGATCATGATTGATCATTGTTCCCTTTGAGTATTTCACTGCTTTATAAGGACCGAGGGCCTTATCTGGTAAGTTGATATTTTCTACCTGTGAAAGGTAATTTGGTTGTTGGCAAGGTTCAACAAATAAGAAGGATTGAATTAAAGTTGAAAAGTAATATTGGATTGTTAAGTGTGATCACTTATCTAATCCTAAGATAAAAATGAAAGTTTGTAATTATTGCTTGATTGTATGTTTGTTGTGCTTGTGAGTCATAACAAAGTAATAACTGGTAAATCATGTAAAGTGAAACTGGATAGCAATAGCTTTAGACTGGTGCACGTCTGAAGTGTTGGACAATTAGGAGTTGGAGTACATGGTGGTAGCCCATGGCTATTTCTGGGGCCGGATTGATCACCGTGTCCTATTTTCGTTTCAAAGGTTCCTCGATATCGTAGGCCATGGGAATACGGAGTCGCGCCCGTATTTCGTCTTCCAAAAGGAAGGATGGTTTTAATTAGACAACTCGGTCCATTGACTATTCCATTTAAAGTAATAAGAATGTTGTAAAAGTTTAGTTTAGTAAAAGTTGTCTGCAAGTTATTATACTATTATTTATTCCTGCCTACTATTTCTTAGTATCATGTTAGGATTGTTTACTTGTTTAGTATGTAGTACTCAGCTTTGCTGATTACGTGCTTTTGTTGTGTATGTTGATCATGGCTTTGCCTTATTGATCCTGTGATGACCCATTTCGGTGAGTAGTCTCTAGGGATCAATAGTGCATTGTCTATCTACAGGTTTGAAGATGATGCATCATTGGGATCGGGATTTTGGTGAGCTTGTGTAGTTTATATTTTGTACTCTTAAGTTATACATTTCATAGTTGGTTTGATTTGATTCTAAAGTTGACTTTGATTTTGTTGATTAGTTTGGAGTTGACTTATTTGTTGACTAAGTTTTATTTATAAAGTTTATTATTATTGTTTTCCGCTGCAAAATTCTGAATAAGCCGATACGTTTTCACATGGGAGAAAATACTTTGATAATTCTCTATGTTTTATATTAGAAAGGTATTTTAGAAAAGAGAGAATTATTGGGGTGTTACAGTGTTCCTAGTGGAACGAGAGAAGGAACTCTAGAGAAATAGGTTTTACTGAGTTGTTGACCTATTATTAGTTAAAGAGTTCTGTTTAAAATTGCTTAGGGGCGAGGTTTTTACTTCCTATAAGGTCTAGGACGAAGGTTTTCCTCGTTAAATCTCTAGTCTCTTTAATTATTTGAGTTTTCTCGTTTGTTCTTTAAATTCCGCGAAAATTCCACATTGTTCCCAATAATACAATTTACCTCCCTCTTGTATTGTTCCTACTTAAATAGTAATCTCTTCCAAATCAATCCCAAATTTATTGCAAGTGGCTCCAAGCAAACTGCCCCGCCACCAGTTAAAATTCTAAGACCTACGACCGGCCTGATTCCACCAAAGAAACCTGGGTAATCTTCTTTGAGACCTGGCCATTTTAATCCAAAAAAATGTGTTTAAAGGCTTAATTAGTCCCCTGAGGGAAAGGCAATCGCCCAAATCATGAATTTTCAATGCTCATCCCTACAGCTAGAACTAGACTGGGATTCGAAACCTGCATCATTAGCCTACCTTATTGTGTGAGTCAATTCATTATGGCTCAACCTTCTTCTTATTCTTATCCCTTACCGTTTTCTCAATGACATTGTAACCTTCTAAGCCAAGCTTAGCATAACCTTTCAACGCTCAACGCTGTAACCGCGCCTCATCCTTTGAGTGTTCCTTTATTCGGCCTTATTCTCTTCTATTTTCACCCTAGGAACGCTATATGGAATCTTTGGTCGAAACTTCCACATAGCGTGACGAGATATCTTCGGAGTCAAACAATTAGGTCACATTTTTATCAACTTCATTTTTGTTGGGAGCTGCGAAGCACGTCCACACAGAAGGTCGTGGGCTTCAGCCCTATTTTGAAGAGGACTTCATGACGAGTCCATATAGAAGATCGTGGGCTCCAAACCCATATGACAAAAGAGTACAAGATCATAACTAGTTATGGGCTCACTTAGGCCCGTAGCAAATTAAAACTCGAAGAATCAGACATAACCTACATGGATCATACTTGGGGGCTTTCCATTTCTCCTCTTTCAAAAGCTATTTTCTAAAAGAAAATTTGAACTTCTAGAGGAACAATAAAGCATCGTATCGCGGCATTAGCATCATGTCATATCTGTACATTAGCGTCTACATTTCCTATCATACCAACACCGTGTCAAACATTGCTTGTATCCTTCATCCTTGGTCATAGGATCCTATCATTAGTCATGGAGTCACACACACCCATATACACATACATACACGCACACACACGCTATCACTTTTATCTCTAGAGTCTAAGAGGTCACTCTTTATAGGTCAAGTCATTTCCTATCCATACACTAGCACCCACCATCACGGGGCATATGCATGTCCCATAATGGTTTAACAGCATATTTATGGTCTTCTCATTTTACAGGTATCAACATACTTCTGAAGACAACAACAGGGGCACTGGTCTTCACACCATCATCAGCCGGACATAGCTCATACCATCTACTAGCCGAGACAACGAGAATCTAGTGTTAATATGGTTCGTATTCCTGAAGACAACAACAGCGGGAGCTGATCTTCATACCGTCATGAGCTGGACATAGCTCATAATATCTACGGGCCGAGACAATGGGATTCCAGCGTCAATATGGTTCGTATTCCTGAAGACAACAACAGCAGGAGCTAGACTTTTTACCATCATGAGCCAATCATAGCTCATAATATCTACGGGTCAAGACAACGGGAATCTAGCGTTAATATGGTTCGTATTCCTGAAGACAACTACAGTGGGCGCTAGTTTTTAGTTTATCACCCCTAGAGCAGGACGAAGCTCTATACCATCATGAGTCGGACATAGCTCGTATTCCTAAAGACAACAACAGCGAATGCTAGTCTTCAGTCTAGTATCACCTATGGAGCCGGACGAAGCTCTCCTGAAGCATGGATGGCAGAGCCAAAAGGTGATAACTTCTTAGAAGAAGGATCACTTATAGTCTTAGGCTTAGTGTCATCAGCACCAGAGGAACCCAGAATAAATTAATCAGTATTCCAAAAAAGTGAAACTTCTCATAAAAAGAGTAAAGGTGAAATTCATACTTGCTTTGACTCTTGGGAGTTTCCTTTTGAAAATTTGAGATATGGTCTTGTCATCATCTTCATCAGAGGAGATGATATACTGTGGTATCTCTGAAGAAACCTCCAACTTATGACGTTTTCTGCTGGAATGCCTTTAAGGTTTGGAGGCAGAAATACAGCCATAATCTCTCTTCTTTGTAGCCTTCTTAAGAGGCTCAGGTTGCTCCACTGACCCCTTGGGTTGAGTGTCCTTGGAAGCAGAGAGACAATTGTAATCTCTTTTCCATGCAGCTCTTTTGAAAGGGTCAATCTGCTCCACTGATCCCATGGTTTGGATGTCCTCCACAGTCTGGACATCTCCATAGGAAGCCCCTTGATCATAAGCAGCATCATCTTCATCCTCTGAAAAGGTATGAGGTGGAACCCTTTTGTCTATGGTATTCCAATAGAGCTTGTCATATCTAGAATCTGTTGTCATGCCATCAGGCACTCTTAGCTTCTTCTTGCCAGCTTTGGCTAAAAAGTCAAAAGGAAAGCACAAAGAAGATTTAGTAATATTCATTCCCACAAAAAGTTATAAAATAACTGAGGATAGAAATTACTTACAGCCTAAGAAAAGTTGATTCTCAAAGTTCGCCAAAGCATCAGAACATTTTGAGTTATTTAGGAATAAATTATCCCACCACAGATGGAAGCCTCGAATAGCTTTAGTGATCCATTTCCAAGGAGAGATGGACATGGAAGTAAGGCTGAGAGTTCTACTCTGGAGGGCCCTACCTTCTTCAAAACGACCCCTTGAAGTCCAAGGATCATTGCGGGTCAAGAAGTAAGGAATAGCTAGCGGTTGGACCAATCCAAATTGTCTAGTCACTAGCTGTGGATTGTAAGCCTCAAAGCCAAAGTATTCAAGCTCAGCAGCTATTAAATCCCTAGACCTAAGAACACTGCTCCAAAAGTTTCCACTCCCTAAGGAACTAGAGTGGATGTTCAGGGATTGTAGCCAAGTAGGCACTGCTTGATGGCGCCAAGTTTCATTTTAAACAGAAACAACCATCTTACCCAGGAAGATATTCCAGATACCAGGATTGGACTTAGAAGCCAAGAAGTATGAAAGAATCAAACTTGGATGCCAAACCTCGTCCCGGAGATACAAGATTGAAGGCGACTTCACCATAACGGCTACAATCATCAAGGCGGAAAGGAACAAAAGGGGATCAAAAGAAAGATCTTCCTCCTCTGAACCCTTAGACGCTTTAAAAGCAGAAGAGGGATTGATAATCATCAGACAAGGTAGATACAGATAGCCCCAACAAGTCAAAAGCCACAGGGGTCCAAATCCCTTGTCAGTAGAGAATATGGGAGACTCGAAGGTATGAATTCCAAAACCTTTGAAGGATTCTCTACTCCTAAAAAGACATCTATAAAGTTGTCCCAATAGAACATGAGCCAAAGCTACTTCTTCGGAAGTAAAGGAGATGTTAACAGCTAAAGATAGTCATAATGTTACCACTCCTCCAGCTCTAGACATAATTAATTTGGAGAAAGCAAAAGTAAGAAAAAGTACTTCCTCTTGAGAAGTAACTTCCTCACTAGTATCATTATTGATGAAGAAATCAATAAATTTCTGAAAGCCACACTTGCTAGCACTAGCAAAAGGACTAGCAACCTGGCGAAAGATTAATAAGCATTGATTGTATAGTTGATTATGTTCTTTAACATGGTGAAAGATAGGAAGTTCAATTAAATATTTACCTGTTGGAGAAGTCCCAGTAATGAAGGCAATATCAGCTTATGTCACAGTCATTGGTCTTCATCGGAACAAGAAGCAGTTAATGGCAGGGTCCCAACATGCCAACAAGGCAGTAGACATAGCTCCATCAAAGGGGATGGTTTCATAAGAAGCTAATCTTAAGAAGGGCAATATTTTGTTCTTGGACCATTTGTCATGAAAAGGTTTCATTCGCAGAAACCATGCTCTTGCATCCACTCCTGAAATCCAACCTTTAAATGGTTTGCTGGTCAAAGGCCAATGCAAATGTTGAAGGGATTTTGGGGCAAATGGAAGCGTTCTGAGCTTATTATCTTCTAAGATAATATGGTCCAAGAATGGGTAGCACTGTTGCTCTAAGACAATTTGGCGCTTTGGTTTTTGAATCTTCAAAGGAAAACAAGGACAAATAGTGGCAATCCTCTCCTCTAAAGGAGTATTAGAGTCAGAGCTTTTGTTCACATACCAGAACACTTGAGACTTATAAGTCTCAAGGTTCACTCTATGGAGTTGCATAATTGACGAGCTGCCTCAGATTGCATGATATCACGTTTTTTAGCAAGTGCTTCACGAATTTCATCCTCACGAACTCTTTCATTAGACATGGTGAATTGAAATTTGGTGATGGTTGTGAATTCTTAAAAAGTGAACTAAATTGGTCTGAAAGATCTTCAATTTTCCTAAAATCCTTGAAAAGGGTATTAATGGAGAAGACAACCAAAATAAAACAATAAAAGAAGAAAACACGTGCAGAATACGTGATATGTTTTATTTTGGGTCATGTTTAATTGGGTCATGATAAAGCCTAGTTTTAACAAATTAAAACATAAGATCCTGAAGTCATCTAAAAGCCCATTTCCAAAGGGCGCGTGACTTGAAAGCCCATTTCAGGGGGTCAGTTACTCAAAAGCCCATTTCAAAGGGGAGTAACTTTCCGTTTTTCAAGAGACGGTAAATCTCTTTATAAAAAAGGGTAAGTGTAATGAAATTATCACATTACTCATCTCTTGAAACAACAATCTCCAAAAAACCTATCTCCTTAACCTCCTTCCCCAAAAAACATTCATCTCTAAAAATGGACGCCCCTCAACCATCTGCTGAGTCCTGTATCATAGGAACTCATGAGGTCAACCCTCAAGAGGTTGACCAGCCCTTCTTCCCTCCTCTAGAAATACTAGAGGAGAGAGAGGAAGAAGAAGAGGAAGAGGAAGAAGAAGAAGGAGAGGAGGATACTCCTTCACCATCAGACGAATCTGATGGTGATGATGATGATGAGGACGAAGATGATGATGATGAGCCTCCTGGCCAAAGGAGGAGGGTTGATCATTTCCCTGAGGAGACCTCCAGCGGTGAAGATCGCTCTTACTCTTCTGGAGATGGCTCCGGTGAGGGTGCTGCTGGAGATGATGATGAGTCCTCAATGGACTCTGACGCCTTCACCATCTGCTGAGTCCTGTATCACAGGGACTCATGAGGTAAACCCTCAAGAGGTTGACCAACCCTTCTTCCCTCCTCTAGAAATACTAGAGGAGAGAGAGGAAGAAGAAGAGGAAGAGGAAGAAGAAGAGGAAGAGGAAGAAGAAGAAGGAGAGGAGGATACTCTTTCACCATCAGACGAATCTGATGGTGATGATGATGATGAGGACGAAGATGATGATGAGCACCCTGGCCAAAGGAGGAGGGTTAATCATTTCCCTGAGGAAACCTCCAGCGGTGAAGATCGCTCTTACTTTTCTGGAGATGGCTCCGGTGAGGGTGCTGCTAGAGATGATGATGAGACCTCAATGGACTCTGACGCCTTCAAGTCACGCTCTCCAAGGGACTAATTTAGGCCTAGGATTTAGAATTCAAAAATTCTAAATAGGTTGTAATTTTTATTCTAAAATGAAAATTTCAGCCCTAGATTGTAAATTTTATTTTCATTAATGAAATTTAAATTTCCTCAATTTAGTCTAAATTTCTTTTATCTTGTATTTTGTTTGCATTATTTATTTATTTTGTTCAATCTAAATTGTGCAAATTATATTATGTTATTCAAAAATAACTGTCAAATTAAATAATACAAAATATACGGTTAAGATTAAATGGAAAAGAAATAAAGTGTCTCTTGGGATACTAAAATCTTAACATGTATTAATGGAACGGAAAAGAGTTACTTCTAAAAAGTAATAATTACCACCTAACTGCATACGCCACTAATGGCCAACTCCTAGCAGTGATATGACACATTAGGGAGTTAATAGGCAAACCCATTCCTACCCACTAGGGCCATAACTTGAAGTGATTAAGATCAGTTATAAAAATAACGTGATATATTATCTAAAAAAAAATATCAATTGCTTCATCTACCCCTAATAATTAGAGATGACAGTTATCATAATAGTATTATAAATACGTTATTTTAACTTTGAAATTCTTCATTCCTAAAAATTTTGTTTTGCAATTAAAACCCTAAGAAAAGTCTTAAGTATGGCGAATCAACAAATCGCTCCTCAATCACTCTATCGTGGAGAGTGTGGGGTGCACAAATGTATTAGAGACATTTCAAAAGAAGACTGGGAAGAATTCAAGGAAGAAGAAATGAAAAAATGGCACTCCAAAATCATCAAGCTCTTTAGAAGGGATCCAAAGGTCCAACCTGGAGACTTGGAGGAACAAAGGTCCAGTGCTGCTAGTATAGGAAATGACATAGATTTCCTAGCGCTGAATCTTTGGCCAAAAATGGAGAATGATGAATTACTGAAGCTATTAAGCATTTGCAAGGCATGGGGGAAATGCATTGCAAAATAGCACTTTCCTCCTGAACTCGAATTGAAGTACAATAGGTCTTTAATCTATGAAGGTTGCCTGGGTGTTTTCAATAGAAAATCCAGAATGATCCAAATAGACGAAAACCTGAGTTACAAAAAACTCATACTGTACAAATGTACTTGTCTTGTATGGCAAGAACGCCTAGGGGTAAGGGAAGAAGACATCCCTATGCTCCCAGAAAATCTTCTGGATGATGATGTCCCTGATGTTGATGAAGAGGAAGAACCTTAAATCATCATTAGTTTTATTCATCACAATGCTTGATAGATTAGGCGATGTTTAAAATGTTTCCGGTGATAGTGCATATCTTAAATCCTTCCTAGGAATTATGTAACTACTTATATAAAGTCAGTAAACATCTTCTTAAAGATGTCTTATGATATCAATTAATGAAGAAATTTTTATCATCCATCTTACTTCCAGACCATTAAAAAACTATGGGCTAAATTGTTGTTCATAAAATGAATAATGAACCCAAGGAAGTAAGGTTAGGCCCAAATGCCCAAAAAATGGTATATTAATTTTAAGACTTATCAACAAATTGATAACCTTATAATAAATAATAATCAGCAAAAAGTCCATAAACTTCTCGAAAAAAGAGGTCAAAGTACTCAATTACTCATTGATCCTAGAAGTTATTATGAAAGTAACCGTTGAACAAATGAACTGGTTATTTAAAGGGACTTGGTCATAGCATCCCATCATCACATTTTCATTTCAAAAGATCAAAATGAACAACGAAGCATATGCAAACTTGGCAGCCGAGTTTGATGATGATTGTTTCAATCATGGCTTCGCCCTCAACATCATAGAGGAAGACAAAGAATCCTTCATCACAAATGAGGGGGCCAGATGGGCATAGCAAATTGCATGCATCTTTGGCGACGAACCTGTAATGGGGCTAAGAGATCCTGGGCTGGTAGAATCAAGTGCTACAAAGGTCGGTACAAATATCGATCTCTTGTCTACCCACATATGGCTCAAATTGGACGGGAAATCACAAGACAAACTACTAACAGTTTGTAAGAAGTGGGGCAATGAGGTTTCCATTATCTTAAATTTCCCAAGGCCTCGAAAGGATGAATTGGGTCTACGCCAAGAGTCTAACTCTTTCTTGCACTCGAGTCCTCCCTCAAAGTGGTGAGGACGGGGAGAAGGCCAAGACGAGAGTCAGGAGAGGATGGTGCACTTTAAGTGCATGTGTAAATTGTGGGAGATGTTGGTCCAAGAAAACTTCTTTTCGTGGATGTATGTCGCATTGATCGACATGAGGTACACTTGGGACAACAGATACCACATGACCATCTTCAATGCAAGGTTCAACAACTCCCCTGAAGAGGACTACTACTTTGCAGTTATCAAGAGTAGTGCAGGGCGCGAGTTGGAAGCCGATGAATATAAGGCTATGGTAGAGACAGTATGTAGGGAGCATTTCCAAATGTTATCTCTAGATGCAAGTCCTTTCAATTAAAATGTAATTAATGATCTTATCTTCATAAAGATAAATCATAATATAAATGTAATGAAATTACCTCAAATGGTAATCTTATTAAATATATTTTCAATAATGAAATTGCTTTAGCATCGTTTTTTGGTTCACCAAAGTGAAGTAAAACGAAAACGTGTCCATTTAATACTTATATTCCTTTAAAAATTGTCCCCATGAAATTAGGCAGTTGAGGAAATTTATTGGACGGTTAAAACACCCAAGTCTTTACATGTGTATATATGTGTGGTTTCTAAAAGATTCAAAACTAAAATCAAAATGGATTACACATATCTTCCCATGTTTTGTCAATCTGCTCCAGAGCATATGCCATATCCATCAAAATGCCCAAATCATCACAAGGCATTGAATGTCATACCTAGAGATAAAGATGAATTTAGTAAGAACGAATCCACTAAATGGATTTCTTCTATCCAAAAATATTTTGGAAATAATCCTGTCATACAATAGGATCCGGAAATTAATAGAGAATCTAAGGCCTTCCAAATAGGGTCCAATATAGATCTCGTAAAATAATTGATATTTCCTAAACTTGAAAGGAATGATCGGGTTACATCTCTTACGGTTTGCAAGTCATGGGGCAAAGTCATTACGGAAGAGATATGGAAACCTAACGTGCCTTGGAGATATCTAAAAAAGCTCTTTGTCAAGGGAACTACAAAGAAAATAAAAGTCTATAGACTGGTGGATGGGTCACCATCAAGAGATGTGGTGCAATACAAATGTGCGTGTCAGATTTGGTACGATCTCATGACCTATGATGTAAGTCCTTGTTGGTTATTACCAAATAATCATACAAGTACACATCTTGAAGAAAATTTCTTAATGGATTTCACAATGGCTAGAAAGCAAGGCGAAGGAATACATGAAAGATTATTCTTTTCAACTAAATTTAGCCATCCTAAAAGAATGTTCATTTACCATCTTAGAACGATGGAAGAAGTCACATTCAGAATACTACTAAATGATATTGGCTATAACCATTGAAAGTCCTTCTCTGTTCATAATTTGTGGGGCCGAGTACATCACTCCACAAATCGGGGGGCAATTTGTTACCACCATTTTTAGATGTCCAGTTACATTTATTATGGTACATTGAATTAAACCTCAAAAGGTTTAGTTTTGATTTAATGTAAAGGCCCAACGCAAGTATAAAGCCCATCGGACAAAGTCAACAGAAGTCAAAGTCAATAAAAGAAGACCATCAGGAGATGAAAGTCAAGAATAATGGTAAAAGGACAGACGGTTAAAGAGCAATCATGAGGCAGATCCATATAAGGAAGAACGTGCAAGACTACAATTATTCAGCGCCAGAAGACGGTTGAGATTTGAATCAAAGATGATTCAAATGTTTTCCCTCCAAGTAAGCACGGAAGTTACACAACACGCTTTTCTATAAATAGAGGAATGATTATCAAGTAAACAACGAACAAACACACATCAAATCGCATTACTTCTTTTCTTAGTGTAGCCTAGCCAACCCCCTTTTGGGTTATAGTTTAGTTCCTTAGACGTAGAACATGTTCTGGCGCCAAGTTCTGTAATTCTCCGATGAAGCAAGGAACCATGGAGGTAACAGCCTTCGTGTCTTCCCTTTAGTTGTCCAGCCTGACTTATCCCTCTATGTGTTGTAAAATCTTTCTCGAAGTTTGTGGCATATATGAGAATGTTGTGCTTTAATTAATAGATTAATTATTGCTTGCTCTATTTATTGCATTTCACCTGAATTTATCAGGTGTTGTAGTTTAATCCTTAATTAAATTGCAACAAAGTAGCACTTCTTTTTACACTATTTCGGAAACCCAAGGACTCCATCGTATGGATATGGAAAATACAGGATTTCCAATCCTAGCAGGAAAAGGAGGGAAATGGATACTCAATTTAAAGTGAGTAAACAGAATTTCATACTCGATCTCATAGATACATATCGAATTCTGTGGAAAGCCGTATTTGATGAAAGTCGTATGTACAGTTTGGAGGGAGATCTTTCGTATCTTTCGAGATCCACCCTACAATATGTTAGCAAGGTTTTATCTAATTAAAACCGGTAACCCCCAGGGGCTAAGTCCCCCAAGACGTTCAGTTTCAAACTATTGGGTGTGCATCAATTTGTGTGCAAAGTCAACCAATTGATTTTGCACCAACATAAGGCTAGTTCATATTTAATCCAAGATCCGTAGAAATCAACGATCAAGATAGAGGTATAATTTCTGAGGGTCAATTAAATTACCAATCTTTTTTTTCTTTCTTATTATTATTTTTTATGGAAGTTACTAACATTCTATTCATGATTGAGATTGTTAACGTATTTCTGCCATTGTAATTTGTAAATAGTTACATATATTATACTAACTCTCTACTCATATTATTTTTATTTCTTTTCATGAACATTATTTTTTATATCTGATTGCAATATTATCCACCATGTATATTATTGTTAATCAAGACCTAAATAAATTTCTAACATTAAATCAGATAATATGGACAACTTGCTAGGAACCCAATAATATGACTGATAATAACATGCTATTGAAAAGTAGTATTTTATGTGTTTAAGGAACAACCTAGACTAATTTTTTTTAGGGTGTTGAACATATTATTTGGTTATTCTTTTGCATAAAACTTGCTATGAATCGTATTAAGTAGAGGCCAGAAATTGGCGAGCGATTCATGATCATGTTAAATCTTGTCACCCCGAACTCGGTTTTAATTCATGACCATTAATGAAGTTATGACGGGAAATCTACATTGAATAAGTCCCAAAGTTGTCCCTATGGTTTCCCAAATATCCAATTAGGTTTATGAGTCTTCCTCCAAAGGCTTGTTGGCGACTTCGAAACTTTTTTCGATAAAACCCTTCAATGAGGTAGTTAAATATGCGCTCACCTACTTAGAAAGAAAATTATTTCATCATGAAATAAGGAACAAGAACTAGATCTATAAAAGAAAACATAATTAAAAGAAATAAATAATTAAAATAGATAAATATGAGACAGAGAAAGAAATAAAAATACCTAAATAAAATAAACTAATGGAGTTGGTGAATTAATGAAGAATGAGAAAAAACTATAGAGAGAATAAAGAAGATCAATAAAACTAAAAACTATAACTAAAAACTAGAGAGAGTGTGTGTGAAACCTAATATAAATAAGACTAATGACCCTAATAAGAGTAGGAAAGTAGTTTTCAAAATAAGAAAACTCGAATAAATCATTAAATGGGCGAATTTAGTGATCAGCTACGGTAGCTAGATTCAATGAGAACACTACGAACTTGCAAAACCCATATCTTCAAAATCCAAATTCGCCTTGGGGCGTGCAACCTATCAATGGAAAGCTCTTCAAGTCTACCTTCCAAACCGCTGAAATAGTCCAATTATCATAAGCATAATGAAAGCTATGGTCAGAAAAATAGACGTGACTCGTTTTCCACATTATTCAAATAAGGCTTTGTTTTGGCTCAAATTCGCACGAAAAGATATAGATGATGATCCTTATAAATATAATTTTTTTCAAATGTGTTCTCAATACCTGAAATTCATCAAAAACACGAAAACATATCAAATAGAGTAGAATAGCATAACCTGATAATACAATACAATAATGAACCTAATAATGAATCTAAATGCACCTAAAAACTATATATAAATATGACACATCAAATAACCTATATCCAATATAATCATGTATAGGTTGGGCAGTTGTATCAATCTAAAATCAAATCCATCTAATAGTGTATGTTGCTGAAAAACTAGGCCGTCATTTGTTATGTGACATGGTGCATTATCTTGTTGCATAATTTTGTTTACCAACATGTCTCTAATAACATATAATCTGATTGCATCAATAGGCTTTGTTTCTAATGTTCCCCTAGGCCTGTTACAAGATTTTTGTGCGCTGCAACTTGTTTTGTGGAAGGCCATATGCCAATCTTCCCATCAAATGCACAAAAACCATCATGGTTCCACCTTGGTCTTGCAATACCAGCCATGAACATGGCTTTTGGTATGAAATTTTTGTTCTTCATCTTCCTCCAAGGTGTTTTTTCCCCTTGGATGGAGATATGCTCGGACCCTTTTATGAACAATTTCTCATATTTATACCTTCATACAGTTGGAGTCCTTGTATGAATTGTTTGAGAGGAAAAATATGAAATTTTCCTAGTCATTTTGTGAAGGGAGGGAATGGGAAATGAAAAGTTCTCTCCCTTTTTTAATTGGCTGACATTTACAAGCCATTATCTACTTTGTACTTTTCCCTATATGAATATCTTAATATTTAACTACGAAGGACCTACTTGTCTTGTACAACTCGCTCTTTCAATTTGTTTTTAATAAATCAAATTCCTCCCATATGCAAGAATCTCCCTCTCCTTAATATTTGCACAAGATTCTAAGTAGGAATGTTAAAAAAAAATAGAGGGAGTACATTGTTTGGAAGTTGTGTTATAGAATTTTATTTTTGACATGTATATAACAACTTAACAAATTTTAGGGCCATTGCCAAAGAAATGGTACAGGTTTTATTTAGTTTTATTTTAGTGGGACTCTTGTATGTAATTTTTTATCTTGTGCATAATTTTCCTTTTAATTATCTTCTTTGTTTATTCGGAAAAAAAATTGACATCGATCTATTTCCCCAATTTGAGCATGAATTGTTTTGAGATACAAGCTTACTTTTGAAAACCTTCAAGGTCTAAATCATTTATTTGAACAATGAGAATTATATTTGGTGATCTAAAGGAGTTTAGCATATACATGAAGAACCTCAATTTTTGGCTTTTTCACTGTTAAGGATCTCATATTTTTCTTTTCATCGTTAAGGACCTAATGACACTTTTTTTGCTGAATGTTAACAACACTTGCCAGATTAGTGGGTCATTTGGTTAAAAAAAATTATTATAAAAACAAAAAAATGACAGTTTAGTCAGATTTTTCGAGAGAACACAAAAGTCATCAGTCATCATACTTAACCCCCAAAGTCATCAATCATCATCAAATCCCTCAACTTTTGATTTTTCAACATGGAGGATGTAGTAAAAAGTGGTTAAATATATATTTGTTACTGAAAGTACAGGATTTGATTTTTCAACAAATTGGTTGTTGAAAAGTACATGATTGATTTTTCATTGAATTGTATACCTGAATTTGGGATGCAAAGACCTCTAGCAAAGTGTTATGAAGATCCTACTATAGCAAGTCAATCTTAGAATTCCATCGACAAACCCTCTTGTTTACGATTATTCAGTGTACATGATTTAGTCAAAAATTAATTCCCTTACAACTTTTTTCTCCTTCTCAGCAACTTCTAATAATTTTTTTTCAAAAAATAAATTGATTTTTTTTCAGGGGAGTATTTTTTGGAAATGAAGAAGAAGATAAAATATTTTAGCTACTTTTTTATGATGGTTTGAAGAAACAAGAGATGAGCTTTTTTTTATCTTTGTTATACTTATACACTTGCATTTTTCGGAGCAGTTTCTTTGGCATGTAATATGCTTTTTTTCCCTTTTTTTAATTGAATTCTAATTGTTGACCGTTAACTTTGGTTAATGGTGAGTTAAGTCCCCGGAATGCTAACCTCAAGTCCTTAGAGGTGAAAAAACAAATATGAGTTCCTCAAGGAGAAAACCCCCCAAAATTTAGGTTCCTAAGGTATGCTTAACTCGATCTATAAGGATTTGGATATGAAACAAGGGTGGTTGTAGATTCCACGAGCAATGATAGATTCATGGATATAGTCATATAACACACACAAAAAAATGTTGGAATTGATTAGGAATTAGCAAGAAAAACCTATTCTATAAAACGTGACAATGTTAAACGACCTCTGGAAAATTCCTCATACCTCTCCTTATTATATTAATAGAGAGATCAAACTACTTTTAACATTTTTTGTCTTCTTCCGTAAGGAACATATAACTTTTGAAGTTATTTCTAATTTATGACATGGATGTTGTTCGTAAGCCTATAGTTTATGTTTCCTGCGGGATGAAATTTGTTCTTCAGCATGTCTGATTTCTTCTTTCAGTTCCTGTATATCTGCTTTACGCAATTGCTCTGCATTCTTGGTAGTATCAATAATCAAGCTCAACAATTTCTTCAAGCAAGAAACATACTCTCCTTTTAATTCAATGGATGTAGAAGTGGAGGTTACAGCTTCATACTGCAGATGCATTCAGCCCAGATTTGTTAGCAAGTAAATAATAAAAAATTAGTATAGAAAACCTTCAACTAGGAATCATATACTTCCTCCGTTCCAAAATAAGTGAAACACTTGTCTCAAAAAGCTCTCACATAAATGAGAGAAGTGTTTCACTTATTTTGGAACGGAGAAAGTATCTCTTTTATAATCAAGAGATACTGTCAAATTCATCAGGTCATGGATTGTACAACACTGTAGATATCTCTTATATAATAAGAAATGGATAAATAATGAAGTGCACAGAGTACACAAAGTAGACCATAAATCCAAGTCAAGGGGGCTTTTGGAACTGACAGGCCTCGAGTGACTTTTCCTAGAAATTTATTTCAAAAGAAGCAAAGTAAGATCACAGTGGAAAGTTGTTACCATTACCATTATTCTTGCTCTACTTCCCTTACGCTCCTGTCTAAGGTAGGGGTGTTAATGAGCCAGGGTGGCTCGCAAACTATTCGAGCTCGGCTCGGTCAAAGCTCGGCTCGAGCGGGCTCGATTCGAGTTCGAGATTGGCTCGAGAAACTAACGAGCCGAGCCTGAACTACCTTAAGCTCGGCTCGAAAGCTCGTGAACAGGCTCGATACTTTTAAAATTATTCAAAATATTACATTAATGTTTAATATAGGATAAAATTAATAGCTATGGGAAAAATTGTGGTCTTGGACTCGAAGACCACACTAGAAAGTTAAAGTTTACATGTTTGATAAACTAGAAAAACACCTAGAAAAAAAAAACTTTCAAAAAAAACAAAAACAAACCTTTCAAAAAAAAAAAAGAAGGCAAAAACAATAAAAATACGGTTTTTCAAAGTGCACTCGAGGTTTTAACAATATTCACTTGGTACCCTCACGTTTTCAACAATTCACTGGTACCCCTGAGGTTTGGAAAAATTCCGACATGCCCCTACCGTTAAGTTTCCGTCACATTCTTAATTCACCATTTACCCCTCTGGTTTGTGAGAATTTAGGATTCGACGATTGCCAATATTTTCACTCGTATTTCATTTCTCTCGCCACAACTCACCACTGCTACTACCAATCACCCAAGAATTCCAATTGAAACTGACCTCTTTGAATTTTTTGCAAAACTTTAGCCAAATTGGAAGCAACCCTATGAATAAAGTGTAATTACTAGATGATTCGGTCCAAATTCTCTCCTCACACTAACACAATGAGCTGAGGAAGCTTGTCTTCTACAGCCACACCCACGAAAAGAAGGGAGGAGGAAAGGAAATGGGGTTGTTGTGTTGGTGGCGGCAAAGGCGACAAGAGGAGGTTGTAGGGAGGGGTGTTGCGGTGGTGTCGGCAAAGAAGAGAGAGAGTGGGGCGAGGGTGAGAGAAATAGGCAGATTAAGTATACCCCACCACCCCGCAACCCTTCCCCCCCACCCTCAACCCCGCGCAGGTCCCTCCCCCCACTCCAACCCCGCGCAGCCCTTCCCCCACCCCAACCCCGCACAACTTCCCCCCACCCCTCGCAGTCGCAGCCCCTCCCCCCCCCCGGCCACGCAGACCCTCTCCCCACCCCTCGCGGCCCCAGGTCGATTTCCCCTCCCTTCCCTCCCACCCCCGTCGAGTTTCCTCCCTCCCTTCCACCCCCGTCGAGTTTCGCTCCCTCCCTTCCACCCCCAGTCGAGTTTCACTCCCCTCCCTCCACCACCCGTCGAGTTTCGCACCTCTCCGGAAAATCGAAGCCCGAAAAATTGAAAATAAAAAATCACGGGGGTAGGTCTTTGCTGCGCGCGTGTGGGGGGGGGGGGAGGGGGCTGCGGGGTGGGGGAGGGTTGGGAATGGGGGCCGGGGGTGGTGGGAGGGTGGGGGAGTGGGTGGGGGAGTGGGTGGTGGGGGTGGTGGGAGGGTGGGGGAGTGGGTGGTGGGGTGGTGGGAGGGTGGTTTAGTTAAGGGTTAGGGAGAGAGATGGGTTAATTAGGGTGTAAAAGTATTAATTAGGTCTAATTTTAGTTAATTAGGATTAATTAGTATTAATTAGGTTAGTTAGGGGTTAATTTCGTTGATTTAGCCCTAATGACTAACGGAGTTGACGTCCGTTAGTCATTAAGGGTATTCTGGTGATTTTTCAAAACCTCAGGGGCACCAGGTGAATTATTGAAAACGTGAGGGTACCAGGTGAATATTGTGAAACCTCAGGGGTACCTGGTGAAAAAACCGATAAAAATATGAGAGATTGTTTCTCCTTGTAACTGAGTGAATAGTGATGCAATGCAGTGAGCTGTGGCTTGTGACTCTTGGCTCAACGCAAATTATAAATTAGAAAAGTATTATTTGTACTACATAATTGGTGGAGAAAATGTAGAAGTACAAATACATATGACTAAGAAAGAAGAAAAAGGAAAAAGTTACTGTGAGCTGCATGTGTACTGTGAAACGCAAACAACAACTGAACAAAGTGATATAGGAGTATCCCACATCGGTATAATATAGAGAGGGTGTGTGCTACATACTCTATAAAAGAAAGCTCTGATAGAGTGAACCATTACAACTGGCTTGTTTGGGTCATGCAATTAATAAGTTAGACATTGGGCTTTTTTGAACTATAAAGTTTGGGCTTCAAAATCTGACTTTGAAATTGCTTTAGCTGAACGTAAATTCGAGCTTTCCGAGCTCGAGCCGAGCTGTAAGTCTTGGACTCGAGCTCGAGCCGAGCCTAATATTTCCAGCTCGACGAGCTTCGAGCTCGAGCCGAGCCCTATAAAATATGTTTTCGAGCCGAGCCGAGCCGAGCCTAGTCAAGTTCGGTCTCGGTTCGGCTCGTTAACAACCCTAGTCTAAGGGCAGGGTAGGTGAGTCTAATGTGTACCTCTTTGATTGCAGAGGGGCATTTGCTAATGGCAAGAACACCAAAGCCTGTCTTTAAGACTTGCTAGGATATTTATGAGGGCTTATCAGTAAATATCACAAATCTGACCCATATTCGATTCCTCAAGCCAAACTTTACTCCAAATCATGGAATAAAAACAAGGCTCCTTTTAGTTCTCTTTTTCTTTTTCTTCTAAGAAAATTGCGGAAAAAGAGGAGTCCCGGTAAAAAAAAGATGGAATATTCCATCAAATTCATTATTTTTTGATGACTCTTTCTCCCAATCCGAATTGCGCCCCTAAGCAAGAGTGAGCCACCACCCTTTTGTCTACCAGACGTACTTCTTCGACGAATGTGCACTTGTGGAACTTCCTTTCCACCATCCAATGGACCTCTTGGCGAACACTCGGCCTAGCGGGTGAACATGTCGGATTTGGGATCCGCAAACGTACTGACACCTTTCGAAGCACTTTCTAGTTTGTGCTTTATGTGTCGTTCATCCTTGTTCAAGTAAGTGATTCCTTTTTTTGTAACGATTTTCAACTTGCCATTCTACGAAATGCCCTTCTCTAAAGTGTGTTTTTCACATCACAACGTAATATCCGTTACAGACCATCATTTTACCATATTAGACACTAGAATGAGTTTCTAAAACCATTATGCACAGTATGCACTTCGATTCAAATATATGATACAAATTTACAATTATACTCATATTATAGTAAATGTATAATAGCTAGAAGTGTAGAACTTATTTATACAAAAAAAGTACATAAGGTTTTTCAAACTACTCCAATAAGCTATGTCTAAAGAAAAATTTCTAATCTCTTGCATTAAAATGAAAAAATCGATTTTTTTATTCAATTTAAACATTCATGTAATGGCGACCTCGAAGCACGTCATAAACAACCGCCATTTTTTTTGCTTTGCCTGAGATCATGTGACCCAATCCACAACCAAACCGACATTGACCCAACCTCAATACTCATGCGATTAATATTTGATTATTTTAACAAAATAGGAAAATTAACTAGACCCAATAATGACCCGGCATAAAACCAAAATGAATGATTCAACACTCTATTATGACTTGAACCGAAGTGACCAAATTCGAACAATCTAATAGCCATCTCGAGGCTTGTGTACATTCGGTGCTTGGTCATGTTACATGAGTACGAGTACCAGATACAAGTACGGATCCGAGTCTCCAACACGACATTTTTGAAATTTTAGGATACGGGAATACCATTCCAACTTTGGGCACGGGTACGGGGATACGGTAGTTATAAAACTATTATCTTAAAAAAAATTGAAATACACTATTTTTAAAATTTTTAGAAAACACTAATTGAATTATGGCTGATATATCGCATGATAATCCCGAAGTATGGATTACTCCATAATAATCCCAACTATTGGAGGTGTCTTCTCAAAATATTCCAGATAAAAAAAGAACGATTTAAATAGCCAAAAACTGATGTGTCAAACTCTAATTGGCTAGATAAAAGAGGGGACACAAGAGCACGGCAAGAAAACTGAAAAAACAAACAAAAAAACTAATTAAATATGTTATTAGACACTTGAGATGATTTTGGGAAAGTAATCCCTATAGTTGGGATTATTCTAGAATAATCTGTAATTGAGATTATTATAGCAAGACCATCATAGTTTGGATTATTCTTGTGAATTTTTCCAATAAAAAAGCAGTTTTTCTTGCAATAATTATGTTTTAGGCCTTTCTGATTAGAACAATTCCAAATAGAGGAGTTGAAAAGACAAAAGTGTTGATTGCTTTTCCTTTTAATATCAAAAGGACAAAATTGTGCGAGAGTTAGAGAGAGAGAAAAAGGCATTGCAAACTTTGCCGTAAAACTGTAGTGAGTGCCCATTTCCCTTCTCACCCCAAACAATTAAAAAAGAAAAGTACAAATAACAAGTAACCGCTTCACAACTTCAAACACTCTTTCTACTCTACTTCTCCCTCTTCTCTACGGTGGCCGAAGGATTGGCCGAAGAGTGAAGACAAAATTCACACCATTACATAACACTCAATATCATGACCAAAAGCTCCAACGTCTCCATGTGACAAATCACACATTTATCCCCAATTTACCGATCTAAGGAAACTACTCAAAGCCTATATCTCAAATTCGAAGGCGTGGAGCAAATTAAGTACTCTCCTCTCCTTGTCTCCATGAACTCCTCCCCTTCCAAATCTAGTCGAATCTGAGTGCAAATGGCCGTATCCGACCCGTATTTGGTACCCGGATCTGTGTCGGGTACGCCGGCCATTTGGCTGTGTCTGAGTATCATAGCTCGGCGATAATTATCTCTCATTAAACATCCTTTTCCTTATTGAAAAGAGAGCTCTGGCTTTAAAAGAAACTTGATGTCAACTTTGGAGTTACCAAGAAATGCAAAGAACTAAACCACCAAGTGATCATCCTAGCTAGACAGTATTGGCCTTTTTCAAACCCATCCCTTTACCCCAAAAACGAAGTGCACCTATTCTTTCGTAACATGTAAATTGTAGAAATAGGTAGCAAGCACATTTTTACCTCATTAAAAGCACGTACACAATGTCGAAGTGACTTCTCGGCCTCCAACATCAGCATATCTTCCTGGTCAAGTAAAAATTATCAGCCAATCGCATAAGAAATGTCAATCATCCTTAATTACTGGACGAAAATAGTTTGAACACTCCAATGTCCAAATTTTATCCTCTATGTAACATTATGTTCAAGATTGCATACAATATAACATAGACAAATCCATGCTACTTCTCACAAGGGGATGGTGGTTGCTTTTAAAATTACTCTCAAGCAAGTTGACAAAGCTCAACTTTGTAGACCATAGAAATTATGCATGGAAGCTGGTGTTACCAGGGCTTTTAGAAAGGCACCAGATTAAAAAAGACCAGCATTTCCAATTTAGTGCTATAGTTCACCAACATATGGAGAAGGACATAAAGAAAGAAAAATTGTGCTTATTAGAACAAGTCATGTCACATTCTCCATTTATAACATAAAATCTTTAAGAAAGTTCGGCTAGAATCCCAGTAGTGATAGAGAATCTTATCAAACAGAGTGACAGATTCAGTATAAAATGAAATATTAGGCTACATTCACGGGTCATTAGTCAATGCCAAACGAAGCCTAAATCATAAAGCTAAAGCCCAGCTTATATTCTAATTCAAGTAGTTGTTGATACATTAGTCCCACAGAATGCTCTTACATGTACGAAATACACCTATCCTTTTTTTAAGGCATTTTGAGGCAAAATATTGGCAAGGAAGACAAATGATTTGGCATACCACCTACCAATGAAGACTTGACCTACAAAGTCAGATTCGTTCAAGGATCATCTCTAGCCATCTAGCTTAGTCTTGCAAGGGTTCTATACTGGTCTTCAACCCTAAAGCAACAATTAAACAGGCGAAAAGAGCACTTAACTTCACTTATAACCTGTTTGGTTGATGCCTTGATGGTCATAAGTGGTGTAGTATACATATGTCACTTATAACCTGTTTCGGGCCAAAACAAAGCCGAATCTTTTGTGGAACTCTCGAGGCTTTCTCTAACCTTTATTTGTTTTTCGTTTTATCTTTTTGCCTTTATAACTGAGGTAGTCATAACTCATAGTCATGTGTATTTTTATCTTTTATCTTATTTTTTCTTTCTATATTTTCCTTATCCTCTCCTTTCTTTCTTCTTTTCTGCTTCTTTTCTTAGCCTATGGCCAAATATATTTTTTTTGAAACAAGTACCTTAATTTCATTGGTTTACAATAAATAGGCAATCATAAAATTTGCAGTAGCGAATCTAAAGTATGGGCAGTAGCTTATATTTCTTTTAATTACAGTATTTTATATTATTTTATATTATTATGTTGTTTTGAGTATAAGATATGTTCTTTAATTGATTATTAACGTTTTTGGCACCAAAGGTGCGCCTCGACTAAGAGACGTGTGCGTCTTCGCCCTGTGCGGGCGCCTCCCTTGGCCTCGCGTTTTACGCCTCGGTGCGCCTTGCGGCTTTTAGAACTAAGCCTACCCAACAGGCTGTTAGAGGTATAAAAGCGCAGCAGTGTCAAAGTGCTTCTATTTGTGTTGATAGGAAGCCATCCAGCCCAAGAATCTTTCTTGAACTGCCAAGATTAGAGCTCTTGCAGTTTATTAGTCACCTTAAACAGCTTATAAGAATGCTTATCCAGTTTCACGTGTTTGGGCAGGCTCAGCACAATGGTCTATAAAATTTTGGCAGCGTGCTAGGTAGGTATATACAAGCTGACCTATTTCATGCCTATGGTGCAAGTTGCAACCCTCTATTTCTTTATGTTGTCAGGAACTTCATCTCTACGGATATATATATTGTAAATTTAGTAAAGATGTAAATTTTCAATGGGGCTATCTTCAGATGTTGTAAAATGTGACTAGCACGTTATTATATTAAGTATCTCTGGTAGATAACACCTTATAATTGGATATTTGGAGTACTTCTCAATGAATTTTTACCTTGGACGAAAAGATACAAACAAGAACAATGTCACAGGATGAATCAAGATTCTATCATTTGCCTCCATTCTGTTTTGTCAAACACTATCTGATCCCCTAAACCTAATTCCTTTATATAGTTTCTAACACCCTCCTCTTTAAGTCTTCTTCTGCCTGCCTTGGCTTCTCTAGTATCTCCAATATCCTAGCTTCCCACTACCCTAATTCCCTAATAGGTGCGTTATCTAGTCGATGTCTTAGATGACCAAACCACCGTAGCCGGTTCTCTCTTTTCTCATCCTCCATATTTTCCACTTTAAACCTCTTTCAGATGTATTTGTTTCGAGTTTCATCTCTTAATGTGTTCCAACACATTGATCTCAACATGCGCATCTAAACTACTCCTATGTTCTCAACAAGATCCTTTCTAGATGCCTTTTAACCTTAGAGATACACTACAGTCACATAAAATCATTTAGTTACTCCTCTCTATTTTAAGTCACCCTGATTGAATCCTATGAATTACGTCTTCATTTAGGTAACATTCTCGTATTTTATGAACTTCTACTTTTATGTCCTCATTTTACCATGTTTTATCCCTTCCCTTCAACTCTCCTCGAACATCTTTGGCTACTCTAGATAGTTCTTCATCTTTACCCAAGTTAAGTAAGAGCCTTCCTCTAAGGTCTAATCGACTTCTTTAACAACTCTAACAGTGAAAACTTTAGATTTCCCTTCTTTTAGGCTCCATCTTATTCTTGGCCCACATGGAAACATTAATCTCTTCTGGAACTTGCCTTCGTATGATCATCTAGCACTACATCTCTATGTTTAGTAGGTTAATTCTTCCGTGGCATAACCTTACACTTGCAACTAAGCCATTCTATACGCCTTACTAAGAGGAGATCCATTTCTCTTGCATTTTCTCCACTTCAAAGGGTCATCAAGTGTGAATCCCACTTGTTAAACAACATATTGAAAATCCTGAAAATCTAAATTGGTCTCTCCCTTCATTCTTTCTTCCATAGCCATAACCCATATGAACACTTCCAAAACCAATGTGACTTGCCCACACAATGACCATTTAGATCACCATTGATAAATAGCTTTGTTGTGTGAGGGATGAAGGATATCTTAAACCACCTAATCTAAGCTCTCCCAAAATTAACATTTAAGAGCTTCTACACCGACCTCAGGCACATAAGCACAAATAATATGCACAATCTCTTTATCGCCTATGATCTTAACTCCCATAACTCTATTGCCCTTCCTAAATCCTATATACCTCAAGTACATCATTTATAAGCCTATCACCTATATGATAATACCAAATTTATCTCTAATCTTGTCTTGTCTTGAATTTCACACCTTAAACCCCCCTTGTTTTTGACAATTTTAATTCTTTCCTCTTTTCACTTGGTTTCTTCAAGAAACTTCTTTTGAGTAATTCTATCAACCTATTATCTTAATTAACTTTCCTATAAGAGATCTTGTTTTTCAGATGTCCTTCCGTACTCTTTCTTGCCTACAACCCAGACTTAAAAGCCCTAGCTAATTTGACACAATCTATCATGCTGGAACTCCGGTATGGGTGTTCGACACGGGTACGGATCTCAGATCCTTGAAATCTCAAAATAAAGGTCGCGAGGACATGTTTAAGAATAATCCTAAATTGGAATTTGGACTCAGATCACAAACGCCCTACTACAAAACTTTATGTAGCATATGGAGAATATCAGGAATGAGTAATGAAACAAGTATTTTATTAAGAGAGAAATAAAAGATGAGGATATGACTGGTCACAAGCCCTAAAAAAAATTTAATCTTTTATTTACCACAAAAGATGACTTCCATGTCATTCATACTCCACTCCAAACTTACTACCCGATTGTCCCTTCCATCTCTCTCTACACATGTCACCGCCACAAGAATTTGATGCGACACCTAGGAAAGGTCGCCACTTACAAATGACCTAAAGCCCCAAGTTTTCACTCTCCTTTATCTTCTGATCCTTCAATTAATATATTAGGGGTTTATCAAAACCCTAGATTTTGAGAAAATAGTCGCATCCGGTTTTCCTCCGGCGAGTCCGACCAATGTCATGTGTTCGCTGGGTCGTGTCGACACGAGTGGGGTAGATGCTAAAGTCCGAGCATCATTGGACACCACACTTGGGCAAGAGCGTGGCGCGTAGCTTTGGTTTGACAACCTAGCAGCCTTTGCCCTTGCATATATATCACTACATCTCAGGTTTATGAAATCCAGCACCTTTCTAATTAGAAAAAACCCCTACAGAAATATCATAATGGCCCGTGGATGTGACTAAGTTTTACGCGTGATGTCCTCTACCGTAAGCCTCCTTTTGTCCGGGCTTTGGGACCGTCAATAAGTGATAGCAGAAACAATAAGCGCCAAGTTAGTATCAAATTATAAAATCATAAACTCTATAAGCATATAAGAAGAATAAACATGGCGACAACTATTTTAAATATTTAACGTTGAAAAGAGTTTACATATAAGGATATCGGCTTTGGGACCGTCAATAAGTGATAGCAGAAACAATAAGCGCCAAGTTAGTATCAAATTATAAAATCATAAACTCTATAAGCATATAAGAAGAATAAACCTGGCGACAACTATTTTAAATATTTAATGTTGAAAAGAGTTTACGCATAAGGATATATGTGCAATTGCATGTACTGACCCGTGTTTCTTGTTCTTCTTGCTTAGCCATCTCCACATGTGCAAGAGCTTTTAGTGATTGTAGCTGCAAGTAAAGTAAGGCATCATCAAGTTATGCTTGAATAACTCTAATCATTAGAGAACTTAGAACCAACATGCCCATCCTAGGCACTTAATATCTTTAGCATTGGATGCCTTACAAATAGCAACAAGCATAACCATCCTAAACAATAGTGGCATTATATGCCTTACGCTTAATCATTTATACACTCCCTCTTACAACAAATAAACGTTAAATTGGCCTTTTTCTTTTAGATAGCGCAAATGTAAAAATAAAAAAATTGATTGTAAAAGAGAATTTGGAGGGCCCGAATTCATACAAATATGAAGAGAGTGAGATGGTTAGTGAAGGGGCCTCCATCACGTGGGCTGAAAAAGGTGAGGAAGAAGGTAAATTTTCCGCTTAAGGTAATAGGACATTTACTTGTGGGTAAAGAGAATATATATAAAAAATTATACCGCTATACCACTTATAATCAGGCTTTCATTTTTCAACGTTTAGTAAGCTCGTAAGAAACATAATGAAAGAAGAAATTAGATGCAGCTACTAATCATAATCTTTAGAATTTATAATTTCTTTTTGTTTTTGTAATGGGTGTTGGACAATGGTTGGAGGAAAAGAGGTGCCGATTGCCTCTTACCTACAGCTATTACTTGAATACATATATGATAACAATAGACCAAGAACATACATTCATTTTCATAGGAGCAGTGATTAAGCGAAAACGCAATTAAAAAAAAAATATTCAAAGCTAAATGCGCAATGTGATACAGACAAAACCACTTTACTTCAAATGAATTTAGAAACCCCATACTTCAAAGGTGCTAATGCGGAGTTCATCTTGGAAAGGAAGAAAGCTCACTAGGACTTATGGCCCTTAATGGCAGGTACCGAAGTCATGGTTTAACGAAACCATAACTGTAACTATGTTGGATTTTGCTATGGCATGTGAGTTTGTTTTGGCTAACTCATTATATAACGCACATAAAGAGCAATTTATCGCCAATCAGAGATGATGCTAACTTTTAAATAGCCTAGGAATTACTTTTATTGGTGACAATGGAGGCCTACCCGCTTTTGCGGGCAATGCTCATGTATCATTGTAGCGGAAAGCACAAAAACCTTTACGATGCGGTGATACAGCCAAGATTCAAGACCTTGATTGAATCCCAACATT
Source organism: Beta corolliflora (assembly GCA_947648045.1). Taxonomy (NCBI): domain Eukaryota; kingdom Viridiplantae; phylum Streptophyta; class Magnoliopsida; order Caryophyllales; family Amaranthaceae; genus Beta; species Beta corolliflora. Next base: position 29,066 of record CANSZD010004233.1, read on the forward strand.
ATGGGAATAACAGTATACCAAACCACTTATACAATGACCACAGTACCATCCAAGATTGTAAATCATCAATGACGCAACCGCAATAACCATTGCTTTACCACTTCCACAACCTAACATCACAGTGAGGGAAACTCAAAAACATTCAAGATGCAGTGATGTAGTCCAAATTTAATGCATTGCCAAGTACTAGGTAATTAATAGTCTATTACTAGAAATGGAAAAAAAGGAAATAAAATTCTATTTGCAGAGCCAGGATGCTAACCAGTAAGATCAATGCAGTATGTTCATCTTTTCCAATATGTTGCCCATACTTCCGTACGTTTTTCTTCTCTTTACTCCCATCCAAAACTAGCTGGGCTATTCTGTCATGATGAGAGATTTGGAAACTAGAGATAAATATGGACTCAAAGATGAAATATCATGCCAAATCAAAATTTTGTAGTATGAAGAATTTACACAAGGACAAGAATTATTTTTTGATGGAAAAAGAAGACAAGAATTTAATGAAGTAAAAGTGTTAGATTAATATTTACATCAAATGATCATCTCAGGAAATCTGCCAAAGGATATTAATAATGATATATGTGCACAAAGATATGACCATTGATGCTATGCCAAAAAGTTTCTACCATCACTCTTTGACAAGGTATGCACAAAAAAACCACGCAACATTCCACTCCATAGGCCTTCCCCAAATAATTATAAAAAAAAAATTCTAGTCACATAATTAAGCAAATAAAAAGGCGCACCAGCATTACCTTTATTTAAGTTCCTTCTTTTTTCTTCTTCATTTTTGTTGTTTATTTTTTTTCTTATTCTCTTTGATAAGACACAATGTAACAGTCATCTATATATACCGCTTTAAAGGGGGTGTTTTCATTATTTGGAATTAATTTACTTTTGCCGGGGTGGAGGGGATGTCGCTAGACAGGAGCATTATATTCCAACACTTCTTTCAAATTGTGCGATTACTTTGAAATTTGCAACTAACAACATCGCATTCAGAAATTGTAATGAATTAACATAGATGGCAGACCAACAAAAGGAGATTAATGGCAGAAAAAATAGATTATGGGAAGTGAGAAAGATGATTAGAGAAGAACAAGTGATGATATGATTGAATGCATGAATAAATCACCGATTACAACCTAGCCACTCTTTCGAGAGGAATGGCACTCTCCAAATGAACTGACTAATGCTCAACAATATTCAACCTCCTTTATTTCTCCCTAATGTCCTCTATTTTATAGAGTTTCTTCCCTTCTAACCCTCCAACTTATTTCTCAAGCTACTATTAGAACTAACTCTAATTGTGCATTACGAAGAGTACCCCTCTCCTTAGGTTGATTCATTACACAAATTTGATTGTTTGTTTCTCTCATTATTTATCAAACTTATTACATATTGAAATTCCCTGTATGTGAACAATACTCTTCGAAAGGCTCTCCATCACTCCAACTTACATCTCTTACATGTTATCCAGTGATATGATGTAACTTAGAAACTATATGCATCAACACAATGTTCATACAGAGATATGCAATGTAACAGCCCGCAATAATAAATCCATAATAGTACTTGACTTCATGTGCTAGTGACTTCATGCTTAAACATATTTGTGGTTCAATCAATGTCACAAACCTGATTGAATCTTTTAATAGTTCTTTTGCTCTATCAAGCTCCAAAATTGCTTGTGAAGTCACCAAATTTTTGGTTTCTTTGAACTTCAGCAAAGCCAAATTTGCGAGGCCAAGCAGGTTAGCCCCAATCTGTCCAAAGAATGAAATTGTATATTTAATAAATCATGACCCCCCCCCAATCCCTTCCATAAAAAAGAGGCTATTTCATTAATAGATTTTGACTCAGTATTTGGGCATCATGTACAAGTAGTGAGAAGAATGAGCAGGAACATAAACCCAAAAAGAATTTAAAAGAATCACTACATACAGAGATGAAACTGATCACACCATTTCTGTACATTCAATGTACTCTACGGATAGAGGAATACATAGAGCTGAACATACTAATATAAGAAATTCAAAGATTTTGTTGAAATTGTTTGTTTGGAAATTTCCGAAAAGCTAATCATAGGTTCTTCCCCCCATTGGAACAACAGGTTGTTATGCTCATTACCAAACTTGTTGAAGAGATGAAATATCACCATGGGATATCTTTTTCATCAGAGGTTGAATTGATCATCAGAAGAAGAATTAGGCCAGAAATTAACCACAAATAGCTAGACAAGATAAAGTTCTCCCAGAAAGGGGAAAAAAAGCTTCCCACAAAGCTTTATGGTCCACCACTCCACCACCATAATTGCTATTTGCAATTAAATCATCGAACTCAATACTGACTTGAAAGTAAAAGGTCCTCAAACACATAATGAATAGAAGTATTGATATGGATGCGACAAGACGACATAAAATAATTAAATTAGTTGATCCCTTTTTATTATTGGGTTTGGATAATCTATAATTCAAGAAAGGCTCATATTTAGATTCTTGATATCTCAGCCTACAAGAACCATATCAATTGGTATCAGGGCAACAAAAGCAAGGAGCGTTTTCGTTCAACAACATAATGTCCAAATTCAAATAGATTTCGAGGTAAACTTTGAATAATTCGTGATCATAGTATGCAGCAAATGTTTAGGTGTTTCTTGAGCCTAAACTGGACTACTTCTTGTCTACTTTGTTGTCCTAAATTTTGATAAGATTTGGAGTTCGTTTGCTATTGATTCAAGACCCATTTTTCACATTGGTCTAAAATCGGGTAAACCTAGACCAGTTTTGGGAAAAATAAAATTGCTGAGTTACTGGAGTGGAACTTTTAAATGAAATTTTGGTCGAGTGCTTAAAACATATAGGGCTAGGTCCTCACAAAAATAATTGAATTCTGAGGTGTTTTGATAGTGTATAATAGTTTGCTTGGGGGACAAGTTCTCGTTTTTGTGGTTTGTTTTGGTACTTGCTCCTATTGGATATGCTGCTTTGGTTGTGGTTCGATTTTTTTCCATCCTTTGTTATTGCGTGTGGAATTGTTGTTTGACTCTCATATGGAGATGGAGTAATGGTACAATGAACTTTTTAAATCTTGTAAATCGAGCTCATGACTTCATATCTTGAAGGGATCTATAAATCCATTAGGTATTCTATTTGTCAAGGGTTTGGACTTTGGTCATTATACTTTTCATTGTACTAACACAACAAGTTACTAGAGAATAATGGCTACAATGGTTACCGGAAGACTTTATTTACTCCAAAACGATGTAAGTTCGTACTCGAGCTAGAGAGAATAGAGTGATATCCAAAAAAAGGAAATTATCTAGATGATGATTCTATTATGGTTCAACATACTATTAAACAAGAAAATTTTGTTGCAACGACATGCCAATCGAAGTTTGTACCGAGATTCCATCTATTTTAGTTTGAGCTACTAGTGAGTTCCCGAAAAGTTCATGTGTTATTGATCCACCAAGAGAAGATTTTGTTAAGGACCTTGAAACTATTTTTCAGCCCCATCGAGATTGGTTCATTCGCACTTATGGGGTTGACAAGATTACTATTGGTTATGTTTATGATAGTAAAGTCGAGGTTGAAGATGATAATATTAATGTTCTTATAATTTCTTTTGACGCGTTTTTGGGGTACCATGACGCAACATACAATGTTTCATAAGATTCTCATCCCTTTTGATCAATCTAACTTGTTGAGATTCGGCAAAATTAGCGGTCGATCTTTATTCAACGAAGGGGAGAATGATATAGATGTTGTAAGACGACTCAAAATAATTAGATAAGTTGATCTATTTGATTATTGGGATTGGATAATCTTTTGTTCGAGAAAGGCTCAAAATCTGATTCTTGACATCTTAGCATACAATAACGTTATCAGGTTTCTGGGTTGCTTACGCCTTACGATTGTGTTCTAATCATGGAATGAAAAATTTTGGCCGTTCCGTTAAGTAACACCCATTATATAACCTATTTTGAACTTGTCATCCCATGAACTTCGTTACATAACGGCTGATAACGCAACGACGAAAATCAAGGCATCCTCGCCGCAATCTCCGTTATGTAATGTTGACTCGCCGCAATATAACTTTTATTGGTTACATTTGTTACTTGTTAGAATTGGCCAAAAAAGAGAAAGGAGAAACATGGGTTCCTACTAGAAAAACAATGTGTACACACCAAAGGGAGAAGAACGTGACATGAACCTTGTGGGTAATGTTATATACGTTAGCGTTTAGTTATATGACTGATAGGATAAATACTCATGTTTTAAGTAATTATTCATTCACCATATATATAACCCAAGCATATGATAGGTTTGGTCATTTTATGCTCAAGGAATACTTGTTAAACTTTAGATGTGAAGTTGAAAAATAAAAATATGTTTGTCATTATCTTTAAAAATTTTAAGCAAGCATTGTTTGTGTTCCATACCATTCATCCAGTTACATGCCGCTTCCACGTCATTGCAACCAATCTTTGCGAGACGTGACCGCATTCGCGATTTTCTTCCCTAGTCCAAGTTATTGACATTTGTAAAATCATCCAAATCACTAAGATAAAAAATCCCACAACTTAGCGAATTAAGGTTGATTCATTGGCTAAAGGGGCTTCTAAGGTGGTGTCACTTGCTTCTAGTGATGAACTTCGCTTGCACCGAAAACAAAGGAAGGAGAAGAAGAAGGGCCGAATCTTCAAGTGTGGCAAAAACCACCATTCGAGGTAGGTGAATATGTTTGGCTTTCTTTGAGTGCACAAAAGCTTCAAAACAACAGCAAGAGGATGAACAAGCCTACTAGGAAGGTCCATTCAAGAACGTTTGTAGGGAAAATTATGACACTCTATAAGTCATGCTTAGAGGTGGCATTCTGCATCTCATGGGACGAATGATCTAGTTCCTTGCCATGATTAAGGAACTTAAGAACAAGTTTGTTCATAAGAGGGAGGGAATGAAGTGAATTGAAGGTTAATCCCTCTTGTTCATGGTTTTTGGAACACAAGTAAGGATTCTTGGAGTTTCTTGGACGGAAGCAACTAACCGATGCTTTTCTTGGGCGCCACGCAAGTATGACCAGTTTTATAAGTGTTTAAGAGTCATTAGAAGTAGATTTTGCTTCAAGGTTTTACTGGTCTACTTGAACTAGATTTTACTTGTTTTAAGCTGGTCAGGAGTCTTTTTATGTTATCTTATAATTTCAGCATGTTTTGTCAAGTTTTAATATGTTTAGGAAATTGAAAATCGTGTAATTGGAGTTAGTTTTACATTAGGATTATTATTCGAGTTTTGATTGATCTCCTTACACGTTTTTAGTACTCCCTGCATCCCAAAATATAGTGCTTGTTTGTATTTTTTCACGGGAATTAAGTTAATTGGAATCTTTTAACATTTGGTTTAAATGATGTACTTGCATTAGAAACAATAAATTGGTATAGCCAATAAGATTAAGGGATTTAAAATGAGAAGACAGACCAAATGACTAATGGTTAAAGTGAATGTAAATGAGGGGAGTTCATGAAAGAGAAAATTTATGGAAAAGGGTCAAAGATACTAAATTTATTAATATGAGTACAGGGTGTAGTTTTTCATGGAAATTGAGCACATGATGGGAATAAAATTATGGCAATGAGGGTATTTTAGGAAACATAATGTTTTTAAATAAAAACAAACAGTATATTTTAGGACACCCCAAATTGAAAAACAAGCATAATATTTTGGGACGGAGGAAGTATTAGGATAGTTCTAAGAATCGTAATTTCAGTTTACCAGTGTGAATAGAGTTCTAATACTTTCCGGATTCTAATTCTTTCAGATTGTTTTGTGTAGTTATAGCTTCGTTTATTCATGATTAAATTCAATTGAGTTTATTAAATTTTTGGATGTGAGGCTTTTACGGAGTCTGGACGAACATCCCATGTTTTCGTTACTTTTAGTGAGTGAATCTAAAATCACGACCCTTGAATTAAACAAGTGAAGTTTAGTTTCAGTTAGGATTATATTGTGAGTGAGTGCAGCTAATAAAAATCTTCCTAAAACTCTCCTAAATCAAAGGTGGGTGAGGCCTCTAGATTGGTTTAGAACCCTTAGTGAAACTTTGATCGAGTGAGGATCTAGGAAAGCTAAGCCAAAATCCTTAACCGGATTCACATCACTAACTTAGTTTGTTTACGATTGTGTCCAAACCAATGCAAAAAACATAATCCTCTTCTTCAGTAAAAGGTTTTCCAAGTGGTTTACAAGCAAGCTCTAATAGCCAAATTGAAAATGAAGATATTGAGTAGACTAGCCTTTGTTACTTTGTATAAACACATTGACACGAGCCTTACGAGAGAAAACGAGATCTGAAGAAACGAGGGATACTGGAACAAAAGAAACACCACTGATTATTTGGGTTCTTTGGTAACGGAGTACGGGAAGATGAGGAACCAACAAAAGGAAAGCAAAAAAATAAAAGAGTGCCTCAGAACCCCAACCCCCCCCTTACAAAAATAAAATTAAATTGTCTAGTTAGACAAGAGAAATTGACATCCCAACAAGCGACTACGAGATCAACACTTGACGCAATTTGTCTGAAAACATTGTCGCACCAGCCCACAAAGGAAAGTTCTGGTGGTAGAAATTTACCATTAAAGCTCTAAATCCACTACTACAAGGTCAAATTAGACCATCTAAACTCACTCTCAAGTCCCTAGTGGTTGGTGGTTGGGTCATTTGTAAAAGGGGAATCAGAGTAGAGGGTTTTGGGGGAGTTGGAAATCACTGCTCATACATATATGTGATGAGGCTATTTAGGAGAAAGAGATCATGGTAAATCACTTCAATAGAGATGGAATTGTTTTAAAGATTGTAACTTATACCTGAATGTGATCTTTAGGGAGTAATGTCCTTCGGACATCAAGACACCTGTATATAGCAGAAGTTTAATGTTTGTTTCAGCTTAAGATAATTAACGTTTGAAATTTACACTAGTAATCACAAGGATTCACCTTTGTAGCAGTTCTCCTGCATCCCTTAGTTTTCCCAATGATTTCAAAGTGATGGAGAGACTTTCAGCAGCACTTACACTGTCCAAAGAATCCCATCCCTGTGCAATGCGTAAATTCAAAGAATAAACAGTCGATTGATGCAATGGAAGAACAAAAATAAAGAGAAACTAACGAGCGTTTATAAGTAACATAGTAACTTCCTTGCAGGATATCAAATCATCCACTCAGCATAGATTGATGAAGCTCGAAAGCATTCAAGTATAATAAATCAGAAAATGTTCTATTATCACATGAGACAAAGTGGCAAATGGAAACAATTATGCTTACCCTTTGGTCAATAGAAAAGTAGAAACGGGGGAGTAGGCTGATAGAGATGTACAGTAGGATTTTGTCAAATAAATTTTCAGTCTCGTAGCTGAAAGCAGCATCCAATTGCTAGGAAGTTCTAAGGTTATACAGGAGGCCTAACAGAGAAAAAACCATTGATCAAGGAATTAGTGAACTTACTACATTCACATTTTTGTTGCATATAATCACGAAAGTGTATGAAACTTAAAATCTAGAAAACCAGACACACACATAGAATGAGAAACTTGAGTCCGTCGATATCATTCTCCTTTCTTTGCGAACAATTTAGAGTTTGTTCTCTCCAACTTTTTTTTGCTCAACTTAAGTTATTTTTGCAGAACTTAACTATTTTTGCTAAACTTAAATTATTTTCGGAACTTAACTTATTTTTGGTGACCTTAATTGCTGAACTCAACTTAGCTTGCCATACTAGCACTTGATGGCGACGTGGAGCGGTTGTTCGAAAGGGAACACCGTCAGTGGCCGTTCAATGAGTGGCGTGATCTGAAAAAACAAATCAGGCTACGTTTCGGTTCTTCACGGCAGGCACGACCAACTCCGACTAAGTTCAGCGACCTGGTGGAGCAGAGAAATCCAAAGGAAAGGAAGGTCTGGTGGCTATCCCACCACCATCGCTGAAAGGTCTTTGATGGGAACTGCAGCAGTTATTACTGGGAGTGATGTTATCAATCTTTTTGAGGGAGTCAGACTGGCTGAAGGTAAGGCGAGCAATCTGCCATTAATGGACTGGCCATTTTTAGGTGCTGTAAAAATTGTGGCGATTGGAATCTAACATAAATGGGTGTCACGAAGGGAGGATCAGATGGTAAAAAGAATTTCACGGGTGGTTTATTTGGTGATATTCTTATTTACGGTAAAACTGAGGCAGATCATTTACAACATTTAACTGAAGTGTTTGAGCTTATGCAGAAAAACAAGATGTATGGAAAAGCTAGCAAATGTATTTTTGCGACTGATAAAGTGGAGTATTTGGGGCATTTCATCTCAGCTCAAGGAGTGGAAACTGATCTAAGGAAAATTTCAGCCATTGCTAGCTGGCCTGTTCCTAATTCATTGAAAGAATTAAGAAATTTTCTTGGTCTTTCAGTAAAGCTACCCATTTTATGCCTCTCTCACATCCATACACTGCTGTGCAAGTAGCTCAATGTTACTTGGACCATGTTTTTAAATTGCATGGTTGGCCAAGAACAATTGTCAGTGATAGGGATGCCAATTCCTTAGTCAATTTTGGAAGGGACTCTTTTCTATTCATGGCACTGAATTTCTCTTGACTTCTGCCTACCATCCTACCATCCTGAGACTGATGGACAAACAGAGGTAATGAATAGGTGTTTGGAAACCTATCTCAGATGCATGGAGTGGTCTTTTTGGTTACATTTAGCTGAGTGGTGGGATAACACACACTTTCATTCAGCTTTACAATTAACCCCTTATGAAATGGTTTACAATCAACCACCACCACCTCATTTACCATATCTCTCAAGAGAATCTTCCATTGAAGCTGTGGATAGAAGCATGATCAGGAGGGAACAAATGCTAGCTATGGTGCAGTTTCATTTGACTAGAGCACTCAGCACAGTGTAGAATGAAATCTCAATCTTATAAGCATAGGACAGACATAAACTTTGAGGTTCGGGCATGGGTTTTGCTTAAACTACAACCTTATAGACAACACTCAGTTCAAGGACTAATCACAAGTTGTCTCCCAAGTATTATGGGCCATTTCAAGTTCAAGCCAAGATTGGAAAGGTGGCCTACAAACTTAAACACCCTGATAATTCTCAGATACATGATGTCTTCCATGTCTCTCAATTGAAGAAATTTCAAGGTTCTCTTCCTCAAGCTGCTCATATTCCAATATGGTTACAAGAACAAGATGATGCTGTCTTGATTCAACCAGTAGCTATATTGGATAGAAGGGTAGTCAAATCTCAGAATGTGGCTCATGTTCAATATCTGATTCAGTGGGAAGGTTGTCCAATTCATAAAGCTAGTTGGGAGTATGCTGCAGATTTTGAACAAAGATTCCCTGATTTTGATTGTACTATTAAGACTTGAGTCTAAGTCTTTTTTAAGGGAGGGTGGTATGATAATGGTTAATTAGCCTTATAGTAATGTTTAGTATTTTAGCCTTCCTTATTATATTCAGGGAATTAGTTAACTGTTTGTTAGAAGTAGTTGAGTTGTAGTTTTCAAATACTTAGCTATTGATAGAGCTATAAATAGCTTAATTTCATAATGTAATAATCATTCAAAAGATAAAACACTTATTCTTCCTCATATTCTATTTCTCTCTTTCTTTCTCTTATTCATTCTCTTATCAGAATTCATAGACTTCTATTCACATTCAAAGTACAAGAAGGGTTGCCCTTCCTGTAACATACTTAAGAAAAAAGTTTCGGACTGGACTGAACTCAAAAAATGTTTGGATCGAATTTGGACCCAATTTCTAGAGTCTAAATTGGATTTGGATTTGGCAAAGTCCAACCCAATCCAACCAATTTACACAACTTATTATCTAGTGTCCTTAAATGTTGAACTAAGTTGCTGGAACTACTTAATTATGTTTTTTCCACTTTATAATATGCACAATTAATTTGAATTATCATTAAAAAAAAGTAAAATCTGAGTCGTCTCCATGTCATACCCCTTTTAAAATTTTCAGCTTTGCCGTTTATCATCCCCGTAGTTGCACAACTTAGTACTACATACACTAAAAGATCATACGTACTACGCCAAATTTTTGGTTAAAAGGGACATTTTGGTTTGCATATGTCGTGTTGGCTTCTCATGGCCATGCATTGTCGAGGCGGTGGCAAAGAGGGAGCTATCATGGAAGAGTTTGTGGGGGATATAGGGAGGGATCCACATATTGATGGAACATGAGGCATATTTAAGGTGTGGATGAGAAAAGGTAGCATGCTCATGGAACTTTCCCAACCACCACCTGGGCGCCTGGAAAACAAAAGATGCACGGCTATGTTTCGTTCTTCTTACATAATGATGAGAGAAAGATTGTCAAAGTTGGTTGATGAATAGTGCCAAAATGAGAAATGTTGCTCTATTGTGAAACAGAGGTAGTATATAGTTTCTGATTTTTTTTAATATACAATAAATCGATAATATAGTTTAAACATAAAATAAATGAAATATTCAAGGTTATAGTAGTATTTTGACACAGGATGGTTGAGGTTAAGATATTAAAATCAGGATATCATTGAAAAAAAAGGGGCCACTTTCTTTTTTGTATATAGCTTCTTGTGCTATATTAGCTCTGCCCTTCAACGGACAAAACAAATAAACAGAAAAAAAGGTAGAACAAAAAAGTAAATGAGAAACTAATCTAAAAAGACAGTGAATACCTTGTTCAACTCCAGAATGTGCAAAATCTTTCTTTGTATGATCTCAGCCTCTTCAAGTCGACGACACTCAATATAGATCTGCGAAGAAGTTCGATGAAATTGTATCATTGATCTGCAAAGAGATAGTGCACGTAAAGTACATTTTCATTTTCTTTTCATGTTCTTTCCTTTCACTCTTTAAAGTCCGGAGTTCTTCTACACAGCCTCCTTGACTCGATTATAAGATTATTCATATCTGATAAGAATCTGGATTAAAGTAGGGCTGATTAACAGAAGGTCGGGTCGTGTTCGGGTTAATAATAAACGGGTTGAACATGTCCCAACCCAAACCTAACCCGTTTATTAAACGGGTTGAAAAACTTAACCTTGCCCCGACCTGTTTATTAAACGGGTTACCCATATAACCCGTTTAACCCATTTACATATGTATACTATTAAATTTTTATTAAAACTTATTAGTTTTCAACAATAAATTCACATACAGTATGCATGATTAGATTTTCTTTTCATTATTTGTGTTCTACAATTAGTGTTTTTAAAATTTTCACCAACTGTAACACAACTTTTTAGGAAATTTATATTTTAATGAGTTCAGCAGGTCAAAGCAGGTTAATTTCGGATTGAAAATGTCAACCTTAACCTAATCCATTTAATTAATTGGGTAAGTCGTGTCAACCCATTTACTTAAATGGGTCAAAAATCTCTACCCAAACCCGCTTATTTCGGGTTGGGTTCAGGTTCGGTAAACGGGTTGGGTCAGTTTTTCACGAGTCCTAGATTAAAGCTAATGATTTGCAAAGAGGTAGCATAAGCAAAAAAAATTATCTTTAAATGTCTTCTTCCTATTAGAAACAATGGTAGAGCTTTAGATAGAAACAAATGATACTTGGAACCCGTAGGTAATACGCATTTGTGGATTATCAATCAGCATATTATTTTACACCTTGCAAACTGCAAATTGAAGTTGAATTATATGTCATGTACTATCTCTTGAAAAATAGAGCTTTTCTTATCCACAACCTCTTAATATAGCACTTGCAGGATTATCAAGAATTCTTTAGCAAGCCTTTTATTTGGAACGTAGAAGCAAATGGAAGATTTGGCCCTCAATAGCTGTGCAGTAACCAAAGGAAACAATGAAGTTTGAATGTAAAAACTTAGTTCTTAACACGGAAGCTCAGCTAAATGGCAGAAATGGAAGATAATATTGAGTGTAACTGATATAGATCAGAGAACAGAGGTATTTGATTCAACGGTAAAAGACTACAAGATAAGTCAAGTCTTTCGAGAGGCCAAGATCTCTCCCAGTTACTCTAAAACTCTCAATTTCTGGATACCTTTCTCATATTCTATATTTCCATAGCTTCTATTTATACCCAACTACAGCTCTCATCTTCCCTTACAGTCACGTGAGAATGACACCTCACCTTCCAGCTCACCATACTCTGTTATTCTCTGCAATAAAATAGAAGAAGATGATATTGTTTGATAGAAATGGAAATTACAATTAAAGATCATTTGCCAAGTACTCGAGTGACTTGACAGACACTTAAGCTAACCACTAAAAGGAACTCTCCATAATTTTCTACCTTTTTCTCTTACTAAACTCCTATATTTATAGAGCTAACTTACTTGTTTTCTCTCCAAACTAGACTAATTATTTGTATTTACAATAATACCCTTTCCTTATACCCAATGCATAACCCATAGTTACTACAAGAACTAGATGGAGAAAAAGGTGGACAATAAAAATCTTACAATCAAAGTCTAACCAAATGCACCCTACAACTTGCAAAACAGATACATCAAGATAACATGCCAAAAGGTGTTTAAATGAGCCATAAGTAGTCTACACTTTATCGTCGTATTTAAAAACCCCACTGGTCCTACATAAAACGCCCAAGAAAGCAACGATCAAATCATCCCCTCACTATACTCCAAAAAGTTCAACTTCACGTAGTTATTAGGAAAGTAAGAAAAAACATAATTCTTTTAAACTAATTAGAAAATTTACAATGACGAGATAAGTAAAAGTTGTGAAATAGCTACATAAAAGGTTTCCTAAGTAGATTAGAAGTTTATCTTTCACAGTACAATTAATTTCAAAAGATAACATCTTGTATATGAAACACCCCTCAAAAGAATCCAAATCTCATATAGCCTAGCTGAAAAATCACCCTAGCCACGTGACCAAATTCATTGTTATTAGGATCGTGATCCTGATTGTACGATCCAAATAAAGCAAAAAGATCCAGATCTTGTGCGAAATTGGATTAGCTGTAAGATAGGTACAAGATAAGTCAAGATACAATCCTACGATTTAGGTCCAAAACAATGTTTAACGTTCTCCACAGCCAATTTTTGAAAAAAGACACAAGCCTGAAAAAGTAAACACCTTGAAAGAAAAAATCATAGAAACAGACGTTTGCCGGAAAACAAATCAACATTTCCTCGGTGGATTTCCATTTTTCACTCCTTTTTTGCACGCCAGTTATGGTCTCTTTCTTTTCTTTCCCTCCCTCACGCACACCCTTTCTCCTCCCTCTGATCATCTTCTGATATTTTCTACTCTTTTCTTTTAATCTTCTTCCTCTCTCCCAAACATCGTCTTCTGTTTTCCTTCACATCTTTCTCTTGTATTCATCGTCCTCACTCTACACCCTTAATCTTCCAATTTTTCTTTTTTTTTAGAACAAGCATGGCCTTGATACCCCCCCATAATCTCCTCCAATCTTTTTCTAGGATCTAGCGTAAATTTGGTTGAAAGATTGCAACTTCAATTGATCAGAGAAATTTGGTGCAATACTTGTGAATGATTTATTTATTCTAGGAAATATTAATGCATACACGCCCAAGAACGCAACTTTCATTCTTTGCAAGCTTAACTGTGGAAGTGGAGGTGGCGGTGGGTTTATTAAGCAATCCTATACATATAGCTTGTTTGTTTCCACTAGAGGAAACCATCATCCACCAAAACTCATAGAGAAAGAATCCTTCACGTGGTCAACGCGTAACAAAGTAAAAATTTCACAAAGCAAATAATGTCTCTAGACAAAGCATCCCCAACAACATTTGGCTTCTCACCCTTGACCTTCAGTAAGAAGATTTACCTACATCGGCATGTCTTTGCTGGCCATGAATGTATTTGAGTAATTCACAATCCCAATGCACAAAACAGCTTAGATTGCACTAATGGTTCAAAGCACAAGTAATAGCATAAATGATCCTAGCATGGAAAATATCAACCTTATTTTGTAGAACTTCTCATTGATTAACGAAATTGCTCTCTTTTGTTGACTAAAAATTGATCCAACGCCACTATGAATGATCTAAGTGCATCCGGGCATTACAGATGCTTATTTAGATCCCTTTATCCCGTTAACGAACACTTGTCAACCACAAAAAATCACAGCATGGAAAATTATGTTTCTCAAAAGTATAATTAATCACCTTACTATCAACACACAGTCTCCAGTAACCACCCTTCTTCGACACTTAAGGTTAAACTCTTAGGCTTTAATCAGCAACAGGATTTCAACTAGCTCATAGAGTTTTGGACCGAGTCAAAATTGGACTGAAGGTAAAAGATAGTGTTTCCACGAAGTAGTCACTAGAGCATAAAACAGTTCTTTTTTTTTTTTAATAATACAACTGTTATAAAAAGTTGCTTATTTAGAGACTTTGACAGCTGACATCTAACAATTAGCATCTAAGCTACTGCGATGACTAATTGTTACTATAATAGCTTAGCTGCAGTGGCATAGCATGACCATGAGGCTGTCACTTTGACATTGTTTCAAAGACTTGCAAATTACATAATTTAATTTAGTGAAAGAATAATGAGTTTTAAAGGTGTATCCAATATACGCCAAATTAGGGGATTGGGAATAGCAGATCATGTCAAGCAACATGCAATAGCAGAGAAGGTGAATGAAAAATGGCTACTGAAGGCATTTCACGGCAACGTTGATGACTTTGCCAGAGGCAAAAGGTAGTAAGTACCGAAGTGGCTTGCGGACTAATGTGGAATACATCTCACAATACCAGATATCTATAGTTACCTGCTAAGTAATCTGAAGGGATTTGGGTTTCTTGCTTAAGAACATGGTTTGGGTGCAGCTGCGGAAAACTAATGCTGGTCTGCTTAGCTGACCTCCGTGCTGCTAGTAAGAGCAAAAAAAGTAACTATTTATTTTTCAGAATATTATTCTTCATGTTCTTAAGCGCAGAAAACTGTTAATGATCATCACAGGGGACGCAGCAGCTAGCCTTACAATAAAAAGAACACATTTTTGTAATAGGTTGGATTCTAGGCCTGCGATAATTTGTGTAAATCCCTTACTTTCCCCATGTATACCTAGGTGGAGCAGTATCTAAAGCCAGAATAATTAAGATTGACTTCAGTACAAGACAAAAATAATTCTAGCCTAATTTATAATCAATGTTATGGTGGCAATATATAGGATAGGCAGCTCACAGAAGCAACCAAGAAAATTTGCAGCACAAATAATGATTATACTATTGCATTGAATTATGAAACTAACACATGGTAAAGGAGATCATTAGAGACCTTAGCTAGATATCGTAGTTTCCTTAAGCAAGAGAATGATTCCCCTTGACTGCCTTCCTGCATAGAAGTAACAACAAAGCAATAAATCACTGAGATGAACACAGAGCACAAACAGTGCATCATCAAACCGTGCAAAGAAGCACCTCTAATATCTGAATAGAATTCTGAATAAGGGCCTGTGCATCCTTGATATTTCCTTGAAGATACAGCACCTGGAAGTTGTACTTTATGAGCCACATACACAGGTTCATAAAGTGAGGGGAAAATCCACATTGATCTACGACAAAATTACCAAGAGGGGCCCAATGCTATTTCACAATACAGAAGATCCCATTATAAACCACTCAGATGCATTAAATGTGTTTAAATATACTTAATATCCCACCGTTCCAAGATGAAACATTGTCTCCGCATAATCAGCATGACCATGTCCCAAAACACGCCCTTTTATCTGAATCATTTCAGAAATTAGCAAATTATATCAGGGCCAAAATGCACATACAACATAGGACAGCTGCCTGAGAAAAGAATGCATCTGGTTTCCACCTCAATAAGTGATATAACATGGACATTTACCTTCAAAGACCGCTGCTCCACAGCATAAGCATGCGCACAATTCAGTACCAGATATCAGCCCCAGTTAGCAAGCATGAAGATAAAGTAAAACCGCATATCAAAAATTCATTTGTACTTCTTAATGAAGTATATTAAGCATCAATCTTACTCATCAGAAAGGTGTTAGAAAAAGCAAACATAAAATGCTTATCGATTCTCTCTGTCTGGAAAATGAAAACGCTCAAAAAAAATTCAGATATTAAGATAAATAGAAGAGCACATCATAACCAACTATCATCTTATTTCTGATATAAACCCACTGATAGCAGATTGATGAACGTCTTTGCTGCAGAAATATGATGCTAAATTTCACAACCAAGAGATCCTTTTTAGAAAGAGATGAAGCAATGGTGTGAAAACAAACACAATCACAGTAGGTGGAAAAGATAAAAGAGTTGATGCAATAACCGGTAAATTTTGAGTTGGAATGTTCAGCATAGAGATTCTAGCTGTCTAGCAAGTCCATTTTATCATTCTTCATTCAACCAACAAGAAAAAGAACTCAGAAAAGAGAGTATAGTTTGTGTCAAGCATCATCACTACCTCATAGCAAACTTGAGCTTCTTCAAATTTCCGCTGCACTATATAGAATTGACCAAGGTTGTGCAAAGCAACAGCAACACTGAAATTTAAGAATGATATATCAGTGTACAAGTTAGACACACAAACTTGTGGAACAGAGTCGAAACAAAATAGGTTAGACTGTTTGGAACATCCTCTCCAACTAATAACATTAAATGTGGAGATGTTAAGCACATTGGTGAGGGCACACACACAGAACACAAAATGACACGCTAAAGCATGAAACAGGAATATCCATTCCCCAATTAAACTGTGGAAGTTCAGCATTTTCTATACAACCAAAATTGAGGGGGAAAAGCAGAGCAGGTGGAGCAAAAATAAATATGGATTGGTAAAAAGAAAGAAAACTGCACAAAGAATATCCCAATTTCGAGGTGTACTACTATACCCTGTCCAGGTCTCCAGTATAGCCAATCAGAGATATGTTCCTGACTGCTTCCTCGCAATATCATACTTGTAAGCTTTTTTCCAAAATAGTCACTTGAAAGTGAAGCATATCTTTTTGAGACAACACTATAATAAAGCAAGGACAAGTTCATAGGATATCCCACCACTCATGTCTGCAAAAAGCCAAATCTGTAACTGCAAAATCTATATGTATTTAACTTCCATGAGAGATGTGAAAAAGATCTTTTGAAATATGAAGTTTAGTACAAAGGTAGGTAATTTAGTTAGTGATATGATACTAATTATAGAAATTTTGTGGTTCAGCAAGTCAAACCTATATACCTAGATTAGTATAGTTAGGTGAATGAAGCCTCTCTAAGAAAATTTAGTTGAGAGTTGAGTTAGATCGAAACCCTTAGAAAAGCTTTTAATGGGTATAGGTTAGTTGAGTTGTAAAATATATCCAAGTTCGATTCAAATCAGACAAGCACGAAAATATTTATCTTCATAAAGTAAAGGGATTTTATATCATAACCTCTGTTTTAGGTCTTTTTCCCAAATAACCCCCCTAATTGCACCCCTTCCTCAAGTAACCCCCAACATTAAACTTAATAATTTTAAGGAAGATGTTACTAAGGGAAAGAGTCCTTCACAAATACCCTTGCACCCCACATTTTCTTTAGAAACTTCCATCTATATAACCTGTATAATGTGGTATATTAATTTCATAATTATGTTAAAGAAGAAGATAATTTGATATACATATGAAATTAACGATAAACAATGTGGGGTATGGAAGGATTCTATTGCTTAGTGATGCCATCCCAATAGAGTGATAGACATTAAAAAATTGAGGACATTTTACAAGTTGGGGATTACCTCAAGAAGGGGTGCAAACAAGGATGTTATTTAAGAAAAATACCTAAGTACAGGTTATATGGTATAAAGTTCCTAAAGTAATAGAGCAAGTGGAGTGTATCACATCATGGCCATGGCTCATTGGACATGCAACATCCTATGCACATTCACATTATGATGGTGTTAGACTAAGGTTAGAATTTAAAGTTTAACTTCTCACTTAAACTAAATTTCCTCCACTAAACCCCTATATTACGTCATTTTGGCTATTGGATAGATAAATCTTTAGCCCTAAGCTCATATTTCAATTCAATTCTCTTACAGTCAACATAAAACATTGAAGTTAGCCTAATACTAGACCACTACCTCCCTTTTATGCTCGGTTTAACTCCATATTAAACCCAATAATAACCTAGAAATTATCTTTATAGGGCGAATGAAATAAATATTTTACCAGTAACAGTAAAACAATAAAAATTACCAAAAACATTCTCATGGAAAGGAAACCAATAATTATCAACCAAATATGATATAGCTTACAATAGTGACAAAGTAGACTATATCTTAACTAGTACGTACTCTAATTATTTGTTTCAAGGGTAAGTAAGTTTGACGCCTATTTGATTAAAGGACTTCAGAAAACTACACAGGCTACAACCATGGGTAAGACAACAAATATCCCATGTGTTGTCCAGAAAGAAATTAAGAAGAATTTAGCAGATTATCATATGGAAGCCTTTGCAGACGTCTAAGGTAGGCATGAGAGTTCTAGCACTATAAGCTTGCAATTCAGTTTAAACAATTCAATTTCTATGAAGTTACAGCATAATTTATACTTAAATTTTAAAAGAAGAAATAACCTAGTCCTCCTTCCCTGTAAATTGTTATTTTAGATTATGAAAGTAAACAACAACAACAACAATAACAAAGCTTCAATCCCAAAATGATTTGGGGTTGGCTTTTGTGTTTGAAGGAATAATAAAATTACAAGAATAAGAGCTTAAATAAAGAAAAATGATGGAGTAAAAGTGAGAGGATTGAGTGGTTGATTGGTATACATGAAATTATGTAGGCAATAGAAATTCCCATGATTTTCTGATTTGGGTAGTCGTTTGGTTGACAGGAAGTGGGAAAAATGGGGGCAATGAAAATTCATGGGAATTT
The DNA here is from genome assembly GCA_947648045.1 of Beta corolliflora. Classification (NCBI taxonomy): domain Eukaryota; kingdom Viridiplantae; phylum Streptophyta; class Magnoliopsida; order Caryophyllales; family Amaranthaceae; genus Beta; species Beta corolliflora. Next base: position 47,970 of record CANSZD010004233.1, read on the forward strand.
GAAATTCCCACAAAATGTAGGAATTAATTTACCTACCCTCCCCTTGGTCACTCACAAATATAAATTACAACTTCCTTATGACTACCAAACAACTTAGACTAATTCCTAGGAATTTCATAAGGGAATTAAACTCCCACAAATTGTAAATTCCTATGGGAAAATAATTCTCATTGCAACCAAACAAGCACTAAGATGAGAGAAAACGTAAGGAACCAAAAGCACTCGACTCAAGTATTAAGAGAATACCAAAATGTGGGAATATAAAAATAAAATTTGAGAAAAGAGGTAAAGAGAGAAATAAATGTAAAAAAGAAATTATTTGAGAAAACCCTAAAAGGAAATAAATAAGATGTTTTGAGGTAAAAAGTTCATGAAATACAAGGAAAACGTAAAAGAAATCAAAATGGTGAAAAACAAAATCAAGTCGTGTCATCAGCATCGATTCTCTCCATCCATTTCGCCCTATCCAGCGCTATATTTTCCTCAAACCCATGTGAACTCATATCACTCTCAATCACCCTTTTCTAAGTTTTCTAACGTATACCCCTACCCTCCCATCACTTTGCCACAATTCAACTAGTCAAGTCTTCTAACTGGTGCATCACTTGGCCTCCGTCTGACAAGTCAAAACCACCTTAAGTAGCTCTCTCTCATCTTGTTCTCAATAGAAGTAACTCCCACCTTCTTCCTAATGAACTCATTCCTCAACCAATCCTTTCTTTATTATAGAATTTTAGTTAATTAAGTTTTTTATATAATGCCAAAGTAACAATGTTCATATCTTTAAACAAGCACATAATGATGACATGATACGTTAGAAGACTGATATAATGGAATAACACACTTTGTTAAGAAGTCTGATAATAAAGAACGAAGGAAGTATATTATAGGCCAAAGGATGGAATAGATGCATCGGGACAAAACATCTAGAGGAAAAGAAGAATTGTGTAGCATTTTAACAAAAAAGTTTCCCTATGTAACCCAAGAGTAACTATAAACACACTTAGAAGCCACACACAAAATGATTACCATAAAGACATGGAAAACACTTGTCTTTGTAAAACATATTGCATTGCTCTCTCATAAAAGACTACTCAACACAAGCAAATCTCATCATCCAAAAACAAGCCTAGACGTTTAGAAGCCTATATGAAGCAATGACAGATTGCCGCAATATTAAAAGTGGATATTACATACAAAGAAACCTACCGTACGTCGTCTGGACCAAACGCTTCCTCGAGTATACTAATGGCATCCAAATATAAGGGCTCCGCTCTATCGTATGATTTCTGAACTCTGTAGAGCTCTGCCTGTGAAACAACAGAAACAACGGATTCAAGAATTTGAGTCAATTTACCTTATTAATAACATATCAAGTGCAATTGTACAAAATGATTTTTCCGACATAAAACTCCTCACAAGGAGATGAAAATGTAAAGGAAAGATATCCTCCAGCTTGTGAACTGGAAGGGACAAGGTAAATATACTAGTCCCGCATATACTAAGGAATTGTCGTTTCATTCTAAATAATTAATAGTCATATCATAGACATAGCGAGGGGGTGTTACACATGTACAAAAGGAGGGCCAAGAACAAAAATATTCATTCCCTCGAAATACCGTATACCAATTTATCTACAGAATCATGAAAAGTAAAGTTTTGATCAGAAACTAAATCTTGACTCCAACAATAAAAAGCGTCAAAACAAGGAACCATAATCTCTCGACGATAGGAGACTATACCCTAAAACTATGTTGGTCTTTCTTTTCAAGTGCACCACCAACTGAATTCCTTGACTCAAGCTAAAGGCATTACATTAGTCAATACAAGTGAAATGAGGAACCAAAATAGGATAATTGAATGTTGAAAATAAGATTAACAGGAAACAAGAACCAAACTAAACATTTCAGTCAATACACAAGTTTCAAGTGAGCTTGTGAACTACTTGAGATCCTTTTAATAGGACACATTGAAGTTTCTTTTCTACCCGACAGGAAATGGTATAAAGGAGAGGGGAGCAAGCCCATAGGAAGGGGGGGGTTAATCATAAATAAGTTCAGGTGAGAACAACTCTTATATGAAAATGTGAGAACAGTGGAATAATCTTTTTTTAGATATTACATAATCTTCTTTTAGATGCTACATAATAATCTTTTTTTTCTGAAAATGTAGTAATTTTTAAAGATTAGACCCGCAAGGGAAAAACGATTATAATTTACCCAAAATGGATTATATATTAGTTAAAAAGGAATACTACAAACTGTGCTCACGGTCTCATACAAGGATTATTCTCACGGGAAGTCAACCAGTCAACCCTATATATGTACATATATATACACAACATGTACAAGATAAAAGCCATATGAATAAGCTAACAATCTTCTATATACTAGCATAACAACTTGTCTATCAAGATATACATCCCCCACAACTTTTTGATATAAGATACCTCATCAATGGAGGGGAAAGCTAAACTCACCAGATTGTTGCATGCAGATGCAACATGTGGATCCCGCTCACCAAAACCTATTTTAGCTTCTACCAAGGCGGATGAGAAGAGCTTCTCAGCTTCATTCAGTTTCCCCTAATTGAAGCAAAAGCAAAACAATGTGGACAAATCAATGGAAAATAAAAGACTTGAAACCAATAAAAAAATACCTTTAAAAAGAGCCTACGAACGAAGAAAAAACAGAGTTCAGATATTTAAGAAAATCCAAAGAGGGTGCTTACACGCATATAAAATTCCCTTCCATTATCCGTGAATATTCGCCACTTCGATGTATGTTCATTTGATATGACTGACCCATCCTCAACTTGCTGTAAGCCCACATTGGTTGACCCTCCAGCATCAGTTTCAGAGGCTATCCCATTTGATTCAGCATGAACAAGAGAACAGCTTCCCCAATAAAGAAGTGCTGCAGAAGTAAATATAATAGAACAGTTATTAAAGATCCTCCAACATGATAAATCATGATCAATAGTCTGCAGAGAAGTCAGCGAGCAAGAAGAGACAATAACACATAGACATACAACTGGAATACTTATGACATTCTTCCCAAATGAAGGACAATCACAATCCTACAGCAACATTAAGAGGTATATGCACTTGCAATGAGAAAGTAGTTGCATCTAATAGCTTATATGGATTACATAACACAAATAGCAGCTGTTTCATTTCTTGACATGCACGGGATGCCAAAATCCCTCCATCATAGAGGGTGCAGCAATTTTTAAGTACAAGTTGATACTTAGTGGCATTCAGATACATAAACCAGGTATAAATTAGTCCTACCACACTATACGGCTACCCTCGATATGTCTAACGAGGCTCCCACCTAGAGCAGGGTAAGGGTATTTAGTGACCCAATCAAATGTAGGATGACAAACCAAAATTCACAGACTTCAAGTTCCTTCTCTAGTTACCTTCACTCAAATTGATATGAAAGGTATATATAACTCAAATCAAACACTAATAATCATATAAGAAGCTTCATAAATCATAATGATAAGTGTGCAAATGCAACCACCCCCCCCCCAATCTCCCTCAAACAAAAGAAATGAAAAGGTACGCAATTATACGATGAGACTAATTCATCTCAAACAATATAATTGACAGATAGTCTGACACTCCGATTCAACCAAGTGTCATGGATGAATGTGCTAATATTATCATTTATAATTAAAAAAAGTCAAGAGTAACAAGGAGTTGGGAGATCAACAAGAGCTTAAGAGGCAAGTACATTTCCGCATAACCGAAGGTCCTACCTCACTAACCCATTATTTAACTACACTAGTTCATGAACTATACAAAGCAAAAAATTTGCTTCAGGCAGTCCATCTCAAGCCTATGAAGTGCTTAGCTAGCCAAAGTTCCACCTGCGCCGAACTTAGGCTATACACAAGCTACCTCACCTGCCACATCTATGTACGATCTGGTCAATTTGGAACCTTGAAATGTACTTTGGATCTTTCTTTCCTTGTTTAGGTTTCAAGTAAATTATGATTTTAAATCAACTGAAAACAAAGAAAGAAAAGGAGCTTAAACTGAAAAGATCAATATATATATATATATATATATATATATATATATATATATATATATATATATATGTATATATATATGTATATATATTTTTTATATGTATATGTATATGTATATGTATATGTATATGTATATGTATATGTATATGTATATGTATATGTATATGTATATGTATATATAGATAGATATATATGTATATGTATATATATACATACATATATACACGTATGTATATATGTACTACATATATACACGTATGTATATATATATATATATAAAATTCCCCTCAAAAAAACAAAAACACCCACCACTAAAAAAATAAAGCAAAAATTTAATTAATTTTCTTTTAAACAAAAAATTTTTTTTTTATAAATATATATATACATACATATATACACGTATGTATATATGTATATATATGAAATTCCTGCTCAAACATGCTCAATCTCTACCATTCAGTCAATTGAGCCACAGTTTGGATAATTCTGGCTTGAGCTCTACTTGATAATGCACCTACTTGCAACAAAAATGAGAAAGGCCAATTACAACACCTTGATTTTAATTTTTAGCAATGTCCACAGAATTCTTAAGGTAAAAAAAAAAGTGACAACCGGCACAGGATAAGTATCAAAACAATGAAACGCCTAAAAACAGTAGGAACCTGCTTGTGCATGTAGCAACATCCGCGGGAAGCCCCCATATTGCCCTTCAGAATGTTCAGAGCCATATTGAGAATAACGAATCATGTTTCCTGAAAAAGATGACCAATGTGTACAAAAAAACAAACAAATAAAAGAAATATTCTTGCTTTAATCAACCGTTGAATATAAAATTAATCAAGTAAGACATAACATTAATTTGAATCAAAATGTCTTGGTGTAATATAAATTATACGAAAAAGACATCAGCACTTTGTCTCTCCCATATTAAGGTGCATTCTCTTCACCCTAATTTTCCCGAACTTATTTGAACTTATCTAAATTTGTTGGAACTTATTGGAACTTATTGAAGCTTATTTTAATTTTATAAGGTATCATAACTAATTGGATCTTATTTGAACTTATTAGACCTGGACCGTTTTTAAGGTCAAAAGAACACCCTCTTAGTGTGTCGTGTTTACACTTTGGGTACAAAATGTACCATTGTTTTTATCATAGTAACTAGTAACAATCACACTATATATATATATAAAATAACGTTCACATGAGAATACTTCTTATATGAGAAAATGAAAACAGTAGAATTATAATCCATTTTAGTGAAAATATAATCCTTTTTTGACATATTACATCATAATCCTTTTTCCAGAAAATATAATCCATTTGGAAAATTGGCTCCGCAAGGAAAAAAAAGGTTATAATTTAGCCAAAATGAATTATATATTGGTTAAAACAATTTATAACAAAGTGTTCTCACTTCTCATGTTCTCATATAAGGATTGTTCTCATGGAAACCGAACCCATATATATATATACATGTATGTATATATATATATACATGTATGTATATATATATATACATGTATGTATATATATATATACATGTATGTATATATATATATACATGTATTGTATATATATATATATATATATATATATATATATATATATTTTGGTACATAAGGATTTTAGAACTTTGGTACATAAGGATTTTGGTACAGTGGTTTGCTTTTAGATGCCTTGATAAGATTGTATTTCATGCTGGAAAGTGGAAACCCATTATCTGTGACCTAAGGAGTTGAAATTGTACATCAGGCATGTGCCTTGTCTCCAGTTTACTTGAACGTTTGAAACAGAATTAGGCAATGCTTATGCTGAAGCCATGTCATGTAGAAAAGCCATAATGATTATTTGGTCCTGCACGACAACTTTTTAAGTAGCTTTTTTAGATGAAGTAATGTTTTAAGAGACCTTTTAGAGGTTGATGTAGTGATTGAAAAAGTTAAGCAACCATAGGTAAATTTTGGGATAGAGGTAGCTTTTGAAGGTAGAAATTATTTCATTTTTTGTGTTTTCTAGCCCAACAACGAGTTTTATCAAACACGAATTGTTTGAAAAACATTTTGACCCCTAACTTATAAAATATAAATCTAATAGCTAATGTAGCCTACCAAATGAACAACAGCCTAGTAGCAGGCTAACAACTACTATAACAATTTTTGTCAAAGAGGCCCTTGGTGTAGGAGTTTTTCGATTAGAAATCCAAGAGTCATTGCTTGTTCTTGTTGGAATGTGGTGATATTAATGGGAATGCTCTGGAGCTGGTTGTCACTATGTAAGAGGGGGGATAGGGAGGCTGATGCTCAGTGAGGTAGACTTTTCATTTGTTTAACTGATGGAGTCTGCTAGATTCACGTTTTATTTTTTGTTACTTCTCCAACTATAACAATTTTTGTCAAACAGGCCCTTGGTGTAGGAGTTTTTCGATTAGAAATCCAAGAGTCATTGCTTGTTCTTGTTGGAATGTGGTGATATTAATGGGAATGCTCTGGAGCTGGTTGTCACTATGTAAGAGGGGGGGATAGGGAGGCTGATGCTCAGTGAGGTAGACTTTTCATTTGTTTAACTGATGGAGTCTGCTAGATTCACGTTTTATTTTTTGTTACTTCTCCAAGGATGGACAATTAAACATTTTGTTCAACAATAGGCTATCAAGTCTTTTGGCATTTTCTCCATCGCTTGTCTGCTCTATTTCCTAAGCAGGTTTCTAATGGGAGCGTTCCAAAAAATTGTCACATTGATAAGGACTGATACTTTAAGTCTTCTAATACACATTCCTGATATAAAAATGTATATATGTATGTATTGTATGTATATATGTATGTATTGTATGTATATATGTATGTCTATATGTATGTATATATATATATATATATATATATATATATATATATATATATATATATATATATATAGTATGTATATATTATTTATATGTATTTATATGTATGTATTATATATATATATATATATATATATATATATATATATATATATATATATATATATATATATATATATATATATATATATATATATATATATTATAAAACAAAAATAATGATATAATTTTCAAGCTATGAAATCAATATACCTTTACCCAAATATACCATCACATATATAGAGCTCACACACAGAAAGTTACACGGAGAATAAAGTGTTTATAAGGTGGTTATTTGTAAAAAAAAGAAAACAATCAACATTATAAGGTGGTTATAGTCAAATTATTGTAGAATAAATGACAAATGTTCTACAAGAAATTATTAATATTGTATAAGAAATTATTGATGTTGTATAAGATATTACTAATGTTGTATAAAAAGTGAATGATGTATGTTCTCTTGTATGAACAAGATTTGTTCCTCCTACTGAGGAACAACTCAAAGTTCAAAAACCAGGCTAGCAGAAAGAAGAAAAGAGATTGTCTCAAATTTAAACCATAAAAGATGAAAATAACTATAAGAGGGAGGTGGTAATGTCGAGGCTAAGCAAAAACGAAACTTAACAACATTGTTGTGTAGCCAGCCAGATTGCACAAACAACTAAACCGTTCATCCAACGAAACTTCTTTGTTATACTTCCACTCCAAAATTTAATGATTTTGGTTCCCTAAACTGGTATCCCCGGTAGCAAGTACGAATACCAATAAGCACCCCTAAGTAGTGCTGAAAATTCAGCAAGGACATCTTTCAATGTCTTCCTATCTTTCCACACTCCTAAAACGAAAAGCGGCGTCGTCTCAACTCATCCTCCCCTATTTACTCTCTGTTTCTCTCTATATAAATTTATTTAAAATCCATAGATCATAGTAGTGTAGCTAATATTTCCGAACCAAACCCTTCTCAACTCCATTTTCAACAAACAATTCTGATTTCCGATATAATTATTTGAACTTCAAATAAACCCAAATACTGCAAAAGAAAATTAACAACGAATTTTAAAACTTGTTCCTCCTATGCTGAATCTAAGGGAATTAAAATGAAGTAGTGTAAAATAAGATATTAAATTTCTCACTTTTAAAGCATGATGATCCACTGGTAAATCCTCTCCAAGAAGATGACGCGACTTGAGAAACCCCATATAATCTCCTCAGCAAAGGTGTTAGCTGACGACCCAACATCACGTAATTACTGCTTTTCTTCTTTCTACAGGAAGAGAGGAAATTTCCCAGAACGAAAAAGAGAGTATAGTACAGTTGTTGTTTCTCAAACAGAACGATCAAGGGTTTTTGGATTGAAGGGTTTATTGAAAAATTAGTTTCAACATAAAATCAAGCAAGTCCAAAATTTTCCTATTATAAATAGGATTATGCACCTATTGCATGCGTGTATAGGGATGTTAGTGAGTCTAGCCTATCTCAACTCGACTTAAAATTTTCTAGAGCGGAGCATATCAAAATTCAATTCCATAGTTCGTGAGCATGTTCGTAATATGTTTTAGCTATATTATTTTCCATATAATAGAAATTAAATGAAAAGTTATACTTAAGTTGTGCATAATAGTCCATCTCTATTTTTTTTGTTTTCCTGCTCTTACTATGCGCGTTTGTCAATCCACTGCTTTGACCTTAAATATCTTTAATTACATATTAGTAAAAATTATAACAATTGAATAATAATAAAAGTCTTCATTGAGACGAATCAAACAAAGAACCCATACGACTATATTTTTTTCTTAAATATCGAATAGAATTTAGAAGGTTCTCTACATTATGAATAGTGTCAAGATTCCAAGTAGGAACAAAAAAATACAGAGGTCAGAGAGAGTACTTGTGAAAAACCTAAAGTAAGTAGCCTAAACCTATTTATAAAATATATATAATAATTTTTTTTCAGCTCAAGTTGAATTTTAAGGTAAATTGAACGAGAAAATTAAGCTCAAAAAAGCTCGAGTTCAAGTAAAAGTGTTACGAGACGAGCCGAGCCGAGCAACCTCAGGCTCGGTCTCGGTTCGGCTCATTAACACCACTATGCTTACATATAGAGAAAGGTACACCCTTTACATAAACATAAATTCTTGGGTGTAACTGTTACACTATAATTTATGGTGTAACAACCTACACACCACCGACTCTTTTGTATAAAAAACTCAAATGACAAGAAATAAATGACAAAATGACATGCGATTCATGTTATTATATGTATAATCCATGTCATTATTGTTGAAGTGTATGTCATTACTCATGTTAAACTATAAGTTATGGTGTAACATGTTACCCTCAAGACGCACTCTTACATAAAGGCATCGCTTTATCATTCTAAGAATCGTAATCTATGATTTTTATTTTAAAAAAACTATTGTCATTGTTTCTTAAATCTTGCATAATAACATCAAGTGTAACAACCATAGCAGCTATTATTAAATGATTATTTTTATCTTACTAACGTAATTACGATTTGAAAATCATTCGTTAAATTTAGATTTATGGTTATTTATAATTTGGTATATATATGTTACCCATATATGAAGGAGAAATCTGAATTTTGTTACATTAAAGTAAAAATATATTTATGTCCATATGTTAATTTTTTTTTAAAAAAGAAGAGTTAAGAAGGTAGAACTCATTAGAATACTCTAAATTAGTCAAGTAAGTAGACTTCCCATTATATTAGCCATTTCCTACGGTTAAGTAAAAGGAAAAAAAAAAAACTTCTCCTCTTACGTGATGTGAAGAAGCCACCAATTTGCTTTGTTATCCAAATTCTAGTTTCCTCCAACAATTTTTGAGAAATTAAAAACCCAAAAGCTTGATTCCACCTTTTCCTCTCCTCTCTCGTACAACTCTCACCACCTTATTCTCTCTTTCACGCATCTTCTTTTGGCTCAATCTCAATCCCTTCTTGTGTTCGGAATCAAGAACCACCGGAGGGTGGTGCTGCACCCTTGACTCGCCATAATATTGTAATAGTCCAAATTTTCAAACCGTCTTATTTATTTTTATCGGTTTTTTCACCAAATACCCCTGACAAATAAATTTATTCACCAAATACCCCCACTTTTTTCAAAATTCACCAGATACCCCTGACTTATGAAAAAATTCACCAGATGCCCAAATGACTAACGGCGGTTAACTCCGTTAGTCATTAACCCTAAAAAAACACTAATTAACCTTAATTAAACCCTTAAAACCCTAACTCTAAAAACCCTAAAAACCCTAAAAGCCCACCCCCGGTCCCACCCACCCCCGGCCCACCACCCCCCCTAACCACCCCCGACCCACCATCCCCACCCACAACAACCCCGACCCTCCCCCTCCCCCTCCCCCGCCGGAAAATCGTCCCCTCCCCCTCCCCCTTCGACCGCGCTTCCCCTCCCCTTTCCCAAATGGAATATCCCTCCCCCTCCCCCTTCCTCCTTCGACCGCGCCTCCCCCTCCCCCTCCCCGCCGGAAAATCGTCCCCCCTCCCCTCCCCCTTCGACCGCGCTTCCCCCTCCCCTTTCCCGGTCGGAATATCCTCCCCCTCCCCCTTCCTCCTTCGACCGCGCCTCCCCCTCCCCTTCCCCAGTAGGAAAATCGCTCCTCTCCCCCCCTTCGACCGCTCCTTTCCCTCCCCCCTCCCCTTTCGAATCTCGAGCCTTTCTTTGAACCGACGAGTGTACGCAAACCGAAAAGTGAGAGGGGGAGGCGCCGCGAGATCCAAGGAAGAGGGGGACCGGTGTTGAACCGACGAGGGAGAGGCGCGAGGGAGGTCGACGGGATGGGGGCTGCGTGGGGGTTGGCTGGGGAGGGGGGTCTCGCCTGGGGTATCGGGGGGAGGGAGGGGAGGGGGCCCGCGGGGGTCCGCCTGGGGTATGCTGGGAGGGGGAGGGGGAGGGGGGCCCGCGTGGGGGGTTCTGTGGGGGGTCCGCCTAGGGGGGCCGGGGAGGGGGAGGAGGAGGGGGGGCCGGGGTTGGGTGGTGGTGGGCCGGTAGGTCTAGGGTTTGGGGGGGTTGGGGTTGGGTTTAGGGGAGAGAGTTAGATTTAATTAGATTTAATTAGGGTTTAGTTAGGTTTAATTAGGGTTTTTTAGGTTAATTAGTTAATTAGTTAACGGAGCACTAACGTCCGTTAGTCAAAAGGGCATTTTGGGTAATTTTTTCAAAAGTCAGGGGTATCTGGTGAATTTTTTCATAAGTCAGGGGTATCTGGTGAATTTTGAAAAAAGTGGGGGTATTTGGTGAATAAATTTATTTGTCGGGGTATTAATTATAATTATTAGCCAAATTATATATTAAATACTCGAATGATTTGAGTTGGAAAAAAATGATTTATATATTTATGAACGATGTTCTATTATTTTATTGATGTTGATAATATATTTTACGGTTTTTTTCACCAAATAAATCCCCGACAAATAAATTTATTCACCAAATACCCCCACTTTTTTCAAAATTCACCAAATACCCCGACCTTTAAAAAAATTCACCGGATACCCCTCGACATTTTAAAAAATACCAAAAATGCCCTTTTTGGCTAACGGGACGTTAGTAATCCGTTAATTAATTAACTAATTAACCTAAAAACCCTAATTAAACCCTAATTAAACCCTAAAACTCTAACTAACCCCAAAACCCTAACTAACCTAAACCCACCCCTGACCCCCACCACCCCTCACAACTCCAACCCCCCCAGCCCCCCTCCCCTCTCCTTCCCCGCCGCCGCGCCTCCCCCTCCCCACCCCCGACATCCCGCAACGCCCCCACCCCCGTCGACCCTCTAGCAGCCTCCCCACCCTTGTCGAATTCCCCCACCCTCCCCCACCCCCGTCGAATCCCTAACCCCACCCCCTAAACAAACCACGCAGCCCCCACCCTTCCCCCTACCCCCGCGAATTTCGCATCCATCACCACCCCTCGAGCAATCTTAGGCAAATCCGAGATTTCGGATGCACCGGCTTTTTTCGCGGAAATCGAAGGGGTTGGGGTTTTTCGTGGAAGTGGAACAACCCGGAAGGTCTGCGGCGGGGCTGGGGGGGGGGGCGGGAAGGGGGGCTATTTTGGTGGGGCGGAATGGGGAGTGGGTCTGCGGCGTGGGTTGTTTAGGGGGCTGGGGGGTGGAAGCGGGGTTAGGATTCGACGGGGTGGGGGAGCTGCGGGATGTCGGGGTGGGGGGGGGGAGGCGCGACGGCGGGGGAGGGGAAGGGGCTGGTGAGGTTGGAGTTGTGGGGGGTGGGGGTGGGGTTAGGATTCGACGGGGGTGGGGGAGCTGCGGGATGTCGGGGGGGGGGAGGGGGAGCGCGGCGGCGGGGAGGGGGGGTGGGGTTGGGGTTGTGAGGGGTAGGGGTGGTGGGGTGGGGGTGGGGTGGGAGGGTGGTGGGCTTGGGGGTGGGTTTAGGGTTAGTTAGGGTTTTAGGGTTAGTTAGAGTTTTAGGGTTTTTAGGGTTTAATTAGGGTCTAATTAGGGTTTTTTAGGTTAATTAGTTAATTAATTAACGGATTACTAACGTCTGTTAGCCAAAAAGGGCATTTTTGGTATTTTTTGAAATGTCAGGGGTATCTGGTGAATTTTTTTAAAGGTCAGGGGTATTTGGTGAATTTTGAAAAAAGTGGGGGTATTTGGTGAATAAATTTATTTGTCAGGGGTATTTGGTGAAAAAACCGTATATTTTATTTTATACATAGCAAGTAATATTTTAATGTGTGATTATGCACAAGTTACTATTTTAATGGCTTAACTATATTATTATTATATTTCTGAAATTCTTTTTGAGTAGTTGAGAGTTCTATGGTGTTGCTTTATTTTTACGGTTTTTTCACCTGATACACCCGAGTTTTCAAAAAATTCACCTGGTACCCTCCATGTTTTCAAAATTCACCTGGTACCCCCGAGTTTTGTTGTAATACACTCAAATACCCTTAATGACTAACGACGGTTAACGCCGTTAGTCATTAACCCCTAATCCTAACCTTAACCCTAACCCTAACCCCTAATCCTAACCCTAACCCCTAACCCTAAACCCTAACCCTAACCCTAAACCCTAACCTTTCCCACCACCCCCTCCCCCCTCCTCCCACCACCCCTGCTGCGGCCACCCTAGCAGCGGCGGCCAGTAACCCCCCCACCCCCCCCACCCTCGTCGCGACCCCCGGGAACCACCCCCTCCCCCACCCTCCCACCATCCCCGCTGCGGCCCACCCTAGCAGGCCAACCCTAACCTCCACCCCCTGCCCCTCCCCCTTTCCCCTTTCACTGGTACCGCAGCCCCGAACTCCCCCTCGCCCCTCCCCTTTCCCCCAATCGGCCACACCCTGAATTGAAAAAACCGGTCACACCCTTGAATTGAAACAAAAAATCGAAGAGATTGAAGGTACTCTACTCGAATTGGCGAAAGAATAAGTCGGATTTATGGGGAGATTCTCAGCACTGCGGGGAAGGGGGAATGTGACGCCTCTTGCATCGTAGATTTGCGGTTACGATGGCTGCGGGGAAGGGGGAAATGCGCGACGGTGGGGGGGAAATGGGGATGGGGAAATGGGGATGGGGCGCGCCTGGCCGTGGGGAAGGGGAGGGGAGGGAGGAGGAGGGGGTTACTGGGGGCTGGGGGGGGGGAGGAGGGGGGGGCTGCGGGGGTGGGGGAGGGCTGCGGGGGGTGGGGGAGGGGCTGGGGTGGGGGGGGGGGGCGAGGGGAGTGGGCCGGGGGTGGTGGAAGGGTGGGGGAGTGGGTGGTGGGGTGGTGGGTTAGAGTTAGGGTTAAGGTTATGGTTAGGGTTAGGGTTTGGGGTTAGGGTTAAGGGTAGGGTTAAGATTAGGGGGTTAATTAGGGTTTAAAGTAGGAAATTAGGGTTAATGACTAACGGCGGTTAACGCCGTTAGTGGGTAAGTGTGATCTGAGTGTATTAGTTCGAAGCGGGGGTATCGGTGAATTTTGAAAACATAGGAGTGCAGGGTGAATTTTTTAAAACTCGGGGTATCGGGTGAAAAAACCGTTATTTTTATGTTTTAATGAAATAAGTTTACTTAAGTCAAGTGTTATAGACTATAGTCCAAAGAACAAAGAAACCCCAATTCTTCTTATTTTCTCTCTCCTCCCCGTGCCTTGTTCTTCTTCAACCAAAGACACCTCCTCCTTCTTCCTCCTTCTTCCTCCTTCGTGTCTCTTAGCCAAGAAGCCAAGAAGCCAACAATCCAACTTATACTGTCAAACTTTGAATTGAATCAGCAAACCTCAACCCCATTTTCTAATTTCGATTGGAGAAACCCAAAACCCCAAATCCTCCAAAAGAAACCCCAAACTCGTTCCTCTCTCTCTCGCAAGTTTCTTCTCCTTCGCCGGCGCTGCTGTCGCCTTTATGCTCGCCGGAGCTGTGCAAGCTACTCGGATTCTCCCTCCTCTGTTTGTGGTTAGCGTGTGGTGCTGCTGCCCCTATTTTCTCTTCTTCGTTCGTGTTGGTGTGGCTGTGCGGATGCTGCCACCGCACGCGGGTGCTGCTGTCGGTACTCCGGCGAAGCCGTTCTCGCCGTCGCTTACTGCTGTCGCGGTTGTGGTGTTGTCGTTGTTGCTGGTGGCTGCCGCTCGTTTTTCCCCTCTTCTCTGTTTGTTGTTGTTGCTGTGTTGCCGCCCTGTTGCAGGAGTGCGTGTTGGTGTTTCCGTTGAAGTACCGCAGGTACTTTTCCTCCCTATATGTTGTGTGTATGATGGTGGTGTAATTGTCATTGTTGTTGTGCTGTTACTGTTGCTTTTGTCGTTGATGGTAGTGTGGTGGTGGTTGTTGTTGAATTGTAATCATTGTTGTTGGTTGCCGTAGCTGTTTGTTGGTTGTTGTTGTTGTAGTAGTAAAATCAAATCAGTTTTGTTAGTCTTATAAGGTTTGTGAACTAAGTTTGATTAACATAATTCAATAAATTAGATTCATGTATATAAGATGTAGTATCAGTTTATTAAGTTAAGATGTTGTGGTATTCTATTGGATTTAGGATCATGATTATGAAATGCCATTTAAATTGTGATTAGTAATATTATGAATGAAATAACTAGAAATGGTTTGTTATCTTATACTTCTAGTTCTATTTAGAGAAGGAGGCGTTAGTTCATTGTTCAAATAATTTCTATTAAGAGAGTTTGATCAAAATAATTATTCATATGATACTTAGGGGGAATTAATATTGTTTAACTTCATTGTTGTTGGTCTTAATTGATAATTTAGTCTTGGTCCTTAGTTAAGTTTTACCTACGTAGTATGCTAAGTCAGTTTATTGGATTGAAATCTAGGAAATGATGTTATAAGTTCCAAGCTATACTTGTTAAATAATTTCACCAGTGTTCCTTATCCTAGTTATATTGAATAGTACCAATTGAATATATTAGTTTGTATTAGCTAATGTTAAGAAAGGGATTTGAGACAACTTACAAGGATAGCAATCTGTAATTGTTGTCTATTGACTAACTTATATAATAAGAATTGGATCAATAAAGGTAGTTAGTTTGATGAAGAACGAATTGGAATGATATGAGTTAGTAAGAGGTAGTCCAAGTATCTTTAGTTCTACTATAGAAAGAAATTAAGTTATCAATAAGTATGGTAGTAATTCAAGTTTATTGTTGAGTTATAAGCTAAAAGGGTAGCAATGATATTTATCCATTGTGACATGTTCATTAGTTATGGTAGAGATTACATAATTGCGTTAATAATATGAAGAGTGTTAGAAATAGTCTAATTAATCATGGACTTGATTATCGAGGTTTGTCTAGAAAGAGATTTGGGTTTAATATCTGTAAAGCGAGTAATATAATAAAGTCGGATAATATGTTTATTATTCACTTACGTAAGTTAGTACGTGAATTCAACTACGTAAGTAAGTATAGGTTTGACTAGTTTCCTATTAGATACGAGTTTGACTCACTCTATGTAATCACGAATTCTATTAGTTTATGGTTTATTATTGATAATAGAGTTTGAAACTCAACTTGTGATATATCTTGAACCATATTACAGTTGTTTCTAATCAATCTTTGATTGATGAACCCCGAGTTGTGAAGTTTAAGCTAACTCTCCTTAGTTAATTCTAAGAGAGAGACCTATGGTAATTGTTGTTGGTGCTTGATAACGTCTGTTATCATTGTTGAGATAAATGTCGATTAATAATCATAAAATGTAAAAGAGTATAAATTATTTATATGCAAGAATATGAGTTGTGCGTATGTGGTTTAGTAACTCTCGTTAGTTCATTCTAACGGAGAGACCTTTTGTCATTATGATGGATGTGTTATTGAATATGACTATGTATTAACTGTTGTGGTTCATAAGTTTTATGATCCGAATTGGATTGCATATAAAAGCATGTGTGTATTGGTATGAAATACTTATAAAGATAATATGTTAAGCGATTATGGTTCTCTAAGGAGAAGCCTTCTGGTTGGTTTGTTGTTCAAAGTTTGTTAAGAATTACTAAAATTATTGGATGAGTTTCAAGAATGATTTGATTGTGATATGAATGATAATCGAAAGGAATCTAAAGGGGAAAGTAGCCTCGTCTAAGTCGACGGATGAGGTGACATGAACAGTACCTCCATGGACTGTGAACCTTGGGGGGGCCCCACAGGGAAACATGCCCATTGCTCTGTGGGGCGATAATCGGGCGATATATCAGGTAATGTGAAACCTGTGGATGGCTGATTGAATCAGCGAAAAAATGTACTCCGGACTAGTCGCGGTTATTGGCCAAAAGTAAAGCAAATGGTTGGGTGACGACCCCCACTGTCGGAGTGTAAGCTTTGTCTCCTCCGCCGCGTTCTCTTTCCCTTTGGTTAAAAGAAAGTTATCTCGAATTATGAAAGTTATATCGATATTGGATTCCCGATAAGGAATCGTATCATGGTAAGTTGTTTTGATATTGGATTCCCGATAAGGAATCATATCATGGCAAGTTGTTTTGATATTGGATTCCCGATAAGGAATCACATTGTGGTAAGTCGTTTTGATATTGGATTCCCGATAAGGAATCATATCAGGTAAGTAATGGATGTTTATTCAATAGTTGAATATGAATGTCGATATTGGTTTCCTGATAAGGAAGCATATCATGGTAAGTTATACTCATGTTGGATTCCCAATAAGGAATCGTATCTTGTTATTGGATTCCCGATAAGGAATCGTTATAGTGAAAGTCGTTATGATATTTATTGCCTAATAAGGGTTTGTGTATAACAGTATAAGAAAATGATTGATAGAGTATGAAAGCATAAGTTTAGATTTCTGATAAGAAATCGATTAAAGGGAATAAAGTATATTGCTTATATCAAAGTTGGTAAACTCAGATTCCTTATAAGGAATCGTGATATGTTGACAGATTAACTAATTAAATATATATATATGAAATATGTCTTTGTTATGATTGCTTGGAGGTCGCATTGCTGTGTTTGCTATTATGTGAATGATGGTATATTATATAAGAAATAACTGAATAAAAATATAATATGTATGTTCAACAAGAATTGCTGCTAAGCATGCTGTGATGGATGGGATTGTTGAACTTATGTTGAATGTGTGAGAGTCGTTTTCAAGTAAAAGCCACCAAAGCATGTGTTAAACTTATTTACGGGTTGAGTGCTCAGCTTTGCTGATGTGTGTGCATGTTTTGTCATTTATGTGGCCTATCACTTGGTGGGTGGCAGTTACCCTAAATATTTCAGGTTGAAGTCGTAAGTTAATATTTTGCAAGTTGAAGCTGATACGAGTTGAAGCAGTGTTGTATCTGTTTTCGAGGCGAGGACGCTCCACTTTGTAATAGTTAATCGTTTATTTTCTATAATATATTTCTCCATTTAGAAGTTATTAGTGCTCCTGATTCTCTATTGGTGTTGCTCCGCGAAAGCGTTGAGGTTGTTGAGTTCTTGGAGTTGGATTTAATCGATATTGTGAACAAGTTTAAATTATTTCCCAATTTAGGGTTGTCCTATTTTCAAAGGAAACTCTGTCAGAATTTCTAATGAAATTTATTAAAATAGAGTCTGAGAATCAGGTGTTGTTATAATAGTTAATTTAATTGAATAGAGTTGGGATTTGAGTTCCACACTCTCCGATGTAGTTGGTGAGTGTGATGGTAATAGTTTGGGATATCTCGACCAGAGTCTCTTCTGCTGTGCTTAATCATCCGTAAGCTGGTCGGAAAAATCCGGACTGTTACAAATATCGACATCCATCGCCATCTGTTTTCGGTGATGGCACGATTGTTGCCTTCGTGAGTCTGTTCTTCACTCTTGTCTGCACCGCCGTGATGTGATGGAACTGCTGTTACGCTTTATCGATTCCGCGCTATGGTTTTGTTTGTCCTCAAGAATCTTGGCTAAATTCTTGTTGTGCTCTTCGTTTCTTGAGAATTGAAAATCAGTTTTGAGCTAGAATTATATGAAGGTATAAACTTTAGTTTATATTCCTCAAGATTATGACTTCATGATCAAAGATTAGAACTTTTCTCCTTTGATAAGTTGTAAGTTATTTGGAATTGTTATTCTAGTATGAACACTAGACCAACTACAAGAGGGGAGTGAATTGTAGTTGAGGAGAAATTTTCAATTTGTAATGCGGAATTAAAACAAACTAGAAAGTAGAAGGAGACAAGCACACAAGATTTTTACAAGGAAAACTTCCTACGCCCAATGCGATAGGAAAAAAAACGACCACGAGGATTTTGACTCAAACTCTCTTAACTATAATAGGCCAAAAGACCCTCTCTTTTACAACCTATTAATGGACATTCTCTCGCGCCTCAGGAACTTGTTCCCAAGTCATTCGATTCCCGAACCGATGACACTCACTCTTGACTTCACTGTCTCTCTCTTTCTCTCTTTCTTTCTCTCTCTTGAATGGAAGAATATTCTCTGAATTTTCTCTCACCCACACACTATGAATATTACAATAATAAGTATGTTGAATATAAGAGGAAATTACAAGAAAAATTTTATAAGTATAGATTGACTTTTTGTGCTTGAAAGTTCTTAAGTTTTCTTCAAATAATCTTCCTCTTATATAGCTACTGTAAATCTTCTTCTACTGGTATGTTGTGCTCCATGTTCTCCTCAAATAGCGTGAGTGGAGTAATGGAGATCATGGGTTACTTTTCGCTGCATTTTCTCCATGTTTATTTCAACGGAAATAACCACCTCCACTAGCCGTTAATGGGAGTATCTTCAGCGAGTTTGTTGGGTTTGTTGGAGAGCTTCAAGGAGGTAGCTCCACAATTTATGCCACGTAATTTCCAACTGATTTTCACGCACAACAACAGCAACAAAAATATCTACTAACACTAAGAATCTTTTGTTCAAAGATTCCAAGGTAATAGATTATTAAACATACCTTATAATAAAAATTCAAAGTGTATAAAATAATATCTTGACTTAGATTAAATAAATAATCTTTCTCCACAAGATATAAATGCAAAATTAAACATTACATTATTTTTGGTATTTTATATTTATCGCAAAATAAAAACTATATAGTAAAATTAACGTAAGTATTTGACATCATCAAAATATGGAATACAACAATATTCCCCCTTTTTGATAATGGCAAATATAAGGCATATAAAAACTAAATAAAATAACTAGAGCAAAAGAATCAAGAGCTAATGACTTGAAAAAAAAAACTAACAAAAGACTAAGAAAATAAATCTAGCACTAAACTAACAGAAAACTAATACTAAACTAACATAAATCAATCTTGAATATAAGGCAAAGAAAAATCCGAAAAGCATCACCTAACCTAAGAGGACTAGAATTTGAATTTTTATGTGCCACTCTACTTCTTCCCCCTTTTGTCATCATAAAAAACAATAAGTACCCAGCAGTACTCTAAGAATGCATCATATACAACAATGTCAAGGCTTAGTAGCTCAAACACGCATCTAATAATACTAGCCATCCAACATGTAAATGAGCAGATAGAGACAAAACAGATGCAAACAAGCAAGGTATGAGCAATAGCAGAGTTCAAGAGATGAAAAGAAGAAGGAAAGCAAATATAAGGCGAATAAGAAGGAAAGAAAAGAAGAAAATAAACCAAAATAAGCCGATGTGATTAACACATCGAAAAACCAATAGTAACAACGAGCACCAATGTTTAGGTACAAAAACCAAAAGTTATATTGTTTAATAGATTGAGGGAAGAGTGATAAAGGGCTGGATCAGGGCTTGGGACGGATGACATAGGTGGAAACAACGGAGTCAATCTTCTCACGAATAACAACTTCACCTTTCTTCACAGCAGCAAGAAGGTGCTCTTGTTGAACATCTATGCGAGCAATCCTAGCTTCCAACCTCTGGACCCGTGAATGAAGAAGAGACAGGGGCCCTTGAATGTCTTTGAGCAGACCAGCAAGACCAGCAGTAGAGAGCAAGGGAAAATCGATGACTTTGGAATTAGATCCCGTAGGAACCGGATCCTCCTCCAAGTCAATCATGACAAACATCATCATCATCCTTGTTCCTTGGGGACTTGGTATCTGCCAACCTTCTACTCTTCCTCACTGACTTGGTTCCCCCAACACTCACTTCCTCAACAGGTTTCCTCTTAACCCCTACTTCACTTTTAACCTTTGGCTCTTCAACATCAAACACCACTTTACCACTCAGCACCTTCAAACTCAGCCTTCCAAGTGTATCTTTGGTCAAATAGTTCTCAGGTTTAAGTTCAAAGGATGGGCTAGAAGGGAGTTTAACATTACTCTTTTTAAAAATAGTAGTAAAAACACTACCATAGCCAACTCGGTTATTGTGGGTAATGCATTGGGTCAAATGAGTAATCATGAGGGAAGGGAAATTAATCTTGATGGTTTTGGCAAGACAATACATAAGGGATAAGTCCATGAGATTGGCTTGAGTTCTTTTAGAAGTACGGGGCAGGATAAAACGCCAAACAAGTTGAAATAGGAATTTGTGAAAAGGTGAAAGGTCCTTTTGTTCAAGAGAAAAATCAGTAGACTTTCCACCAAAAAACGACAGAACTTTATCATTTGAAATTCCATTTATATTCAATTGAACCTTGCCCTTAATGTAGGTCTTGTACCCTTCGGTTGGTACATCCGGCCCGGTCTCTAGAATTTTTTCAATAAATTTCACCAATTTACTATTGACAACACTCATGCACATACCATCAGAATTTTCAAACTTTGAACAGAACTCACCCATTTCAGCCTCAAACAAACCCTCATCAGAACAAGGAATTTAAACCACTTCTGAAATTTTACTAAGTCAAGAAATTCTACCCATTTGACTTTCTTGCACCATGCAAGATCAACACATAATCCAATCAAGTATTTGGAGGATTTTGATTTCTTACCCCTTTTTATTGGCGCATTGATGATCTTTTCTTGCTCTGTTTCATCCTCGCTGACATGCTCTTCTTTCTTTGGTGAGATTTCTTCATTTCCAGAGGATTGTTCAAGTGAATCCTGGGTTTCTTGATTCGAATTTGAAGATTCGTGATCGCTCTTGTCGTATTCCACCAAAGGTGAGGATTTTTCAGCAGGGAAATTTTGATGGGGTTTGGTCTCTTCAGAATTTTTTCGTTTTGGGGCCATTGATGAAGTTTTGAGATGGAGGAAGAATATGAGTAGTTTTGAGAGTTGATGGTTTTGGTGAAAAGTAAAACTTGCCGTGAAAAGAGAGATGATTTGACAGGGTTTATATATGGCGGTAGATTAATGGGGTTTTGTGAAGGAATTAATGACGGCTGTTCACTCTCCTCTTAATCCATTGAATTTTTACTTTGGCTTTGAACTTAGACTGATGTGATGCGTTGCATTGTACCAGAGTGAGATATTTTTGTGAAAAAAAATAAAATAAAAAAAAGAAAAGAATAGAAAAATAAAGGTGGAATAAATATTTACAAGAAAAATAAATATTTATGGAAAAATATGTACGAGAGAAAAAGAAAAAAAATAAAAAAGAAAGGAATAAAGAACTCATGCATTATTCATGTATATGCTTTATTTACACAAATCTCATCAAGTTTTGCTCAACAACAATGTTTGGACAATAAGGGGAGTATTATGAAAACTAATGTGAGTCCTTAACAATGACTGTGTAATGAGTGATTAAATTCACAAAATGTTGCTGGCCACTTAGCGTTATCTTGTAACTAAGAGTTTTATTTGAAGTAGCACACTCAATGAATTCTAATCATCCCTAGCTCTAAGCGAATTTTCTCAAATTTTTCTCTAGGAAGAGATTTAGTCAAAATATCAGCTATTTGATTTTTAGTTGGACAAAATTCGACTTTAACAAGACCTTTTTCTACATTATCCTTAAGGAAATGATGTCTGATGTGAATATGCTTGACCCTTGAATACCTTCTTGTTGATTATAACCTTTGGCAACAAGTCTGGCCTTGTTCCTTACCACAGTTCCATGCTCATCAAACTTGTTCCTGAAGACCCATTTTAGTCCTATAACCTTCTGGTTCTTTGATTTGGTCTCCAGGTGCCATACTTTGTTCCTCTGGAACTCATTTAGCTCCTCTTGCATAGCGTTGATCCAATCAGCCTCCTTGAGAGCTTCCATATGATCCTTAGGTTCTGTCATAGATAAGAAAGCATGAAAAGCACAAAAATTCTTCAATTGGGATCTCGTTTGAGTTCCCTTTTCAATGTCACTTATTATCAATTCTAAAGGATGAGAATTTTGATGTTTCCAAGACTTCGGGTCAAATCTCCTAGTTGCTTCTTGAGTTTCTTGAGGTGGTTGATTCACTTGATCTTCTTCTTGATCAGGAGATCCTTGATCCTCCTGAGTTCCTCCTGTAGCTTATTCCTCAAGGGGATCAGGCACAGGGTTATCAGGATCAGGAATTTGCTTCTTCTTTTTTCCTGCAGGGGTTAGTTCCTCATCATTTTGATTAAACTCATCAGGACGAGTTAAACCAATTTCAAAGTTATCATTGTGACTCTGTTCCTGCAGGGGGTTAGTCTCATAGAAAATAACATGGACACTTTCCTCGACACACATTGTTTGCTTATTGTAGATACGATAAGCCTTACTACTTAAGGCATATCCTATAAAAATAGCCTCATCACTTCTAGCATCAAACTTTCCTAAGTTGTCCTTTCCATTGTTATGTACAAAACATTTACATCCAAAAACACGAAAATAAGAAATATTGGGTTTTCTTCCTCTAAGGAGCTCATAAGGTGTCTTCAAGGTGATTGGTCTTAGCATGACACGATTGATGATGTAGCATGCCGTGTTCACTGCTTCAGCCCAAAAATTCTTCGGAAGACCGCTTGCAATAATCATTGTCCTTTCCATATCCTCAAGAGTCCAGTTCTTCCATTCGACTACACCATTCTGTTGTGGTGTTCTTGGAGCTGAAAAGTTATGATCTAAACCTTCATTGCTACAAAATTCATCAAACTTGGAGTTTTCAAACTCCGTACCATGGTCGGATCTTAAATGCTTTAATTTAAAACCACTTATTCTTTAAATCTTTTTAGCAAAGGTTAGAAATTCATCAACCGTTTCATCCTTACTATGAAGAAAAATAACCCATGTGTATCTCGAAAAATCATCTACTATGACTAATACATACTTCTTACCGGATCGACTTTTGATGCGTACAGGGCCACATAAGTCCATGTGAAGAAGTTCTAATGGACTTTGTGTGCTTACCATTTTCTTGGATTTGAATGAGGATCTCACCTGCTTGCCTTTAACACATGAATCGCAAACATCGTGGTTTAGTGACTTAATTGTTGGTAGACCAACCACCAAGTCCTTCCCACTTAGTTTATGCAGTAGAGACAGGCTTGTATGACCACATCGTTTGTGCCACAGAAAAGGATCAGCTTCGATCACACTTAAGCATGTGAGATTATTCCTAGGAACAAGGTTCAGGTCAACCATATAGGTGTTCCCTTTCCTCGTTCCCTCAAGGATCTTGGTTCCTGTACTTTCATTGCTGACCACACAAGACTCATTAGTAAACTTCACTGTATTTCCCTTATCACAAAACTGAGATATACTAAGTAAACTATGTTTTAAACCCTCGATCAAAAATAGATTATCTATGGAATGTGACTGAGATTTACCAATCTTACCAACTGCTACAATGTTTCCTGTAAGATTGTCTCCAAAGGTCACAATTCCTCCATTGAAGACTGAAAGTGAGAAAATTTTTGATCTATATCCTGTCATGTGCTTAGAACAACCGCTATCGAGGTACCACAAGTTGTTCCCCCTCACTTCAGCCTGTACCATAGCAAACTAGTTAGTGGTAGGAACCCAGTCTAGCTTGGGTTCCATTATTGGACTTGAGCCTTTCGTAATTTTCCAGACCTGTTTCACTAGGTACGTGTTCCTCTCAATACGTTCTTCTCTGGTGGAACAGTCAGACACAATGTGACCACTGTTCCCACAGTAAGAACATATATTACTACTTGGCCGATCAACATATTTTTTCTTTTTGTTCTTCTTCTTGTGATTGAAACCTAGACCGTCTCTTCCTTTGTTTTGATACTTTTGTATCCATGTGACTGGGTCAGGAAGCTTGTTCCTTGAGGATTCCAGTTTCTTCCTTAATACCAGATTTTCTTGAAAAATATTTTCATAATCAGTTTTTAAATTAATTCTGGTATTATTTGAAGAGACTGTTTCTTCAGGAACATACAGTTTCAATTCTGCCAATTCCAAATTCAAAAGATAATTTTCATTTTTGACTTTTTCAAATGCATCTTGATAAGCTCTACTCTTGTCAA
Source organism: Beta corolliflora (assembly GCA_947648045.1). NCBI lineage: Eukaryota > Viridiplantae > Streptophyta > Magnoliopsida > Caryophyllales > Amaranthaceae > Beta > Beta corolliflora. The sequence continues at coordinate 72,676 of CANSZD010004233.1, forward strand.
AAAGTTCAAAGAATCTTTTTTCAGTGTCACATTTAAGTGAGTTAAGCCAATTTGAATGATTCTTAGTGATTTTCAAGGCATTAGTTAATTGATCTCTTTTTGCACATACATCCTTGTAATCATCTAAGGTTTCTAGTAAAAGTTTTATTAATTGGATTTTTATTCAATTCTGTAAGTTCCTCTTCAATGGCATTAAGATTTACCTTGGGGTTTGATGATTCCACTTTGTTCTCGATATTTGCCATGAGACATAGATGGGCAGTTTCTTCCTCAGTTTGTTCCTGCTCCTCCTCTGAGTCATACTCTCCCCATGCTGCCACCATGGCTCTCTTCATATCATTTTTCAAAAATGACCTTTTTGTTCCTTGCCCTTCTCTTTGTATCTTCCTTTTGCTTTCTCGTTTTCCCATTGAGGACATTCCTTGATGAAATGATCAAGGCCTCCACATTTGTGACAACTTAGCTTCGTTGGTTTCTTGGTAACCTTTCCTTTGTAGTTCTTGTTGAAGAACTTCTTGATTCTTCTAACAATCATTGCAGCTTCTTCATCATCAGTTTCTGAGTCTTCTTATTCCTCATACCTGAGGGCCAGAGCCTTAGGCTTTGATGATTCAGTTTCATGAGTTTCGAGGTGTAACTCATGGGTCATCAAGGAACCAGCAAGTTGTTCAATGTTGAACGTTGTGAAGTCCTTGGTTTCCAACAATGCCGTTGTCTTGCCCATCCATTTCTCATCTTGTGGTAAACTCCTTAGTACCTTACAAACCTGTTCCTCTGGAGAGATTATCTTTCCCAGAGATTCAAGTTCGTTTATAATGTTTAAGAAGCGAGTGAGCATATCTTGAATAATCTCCTTTTGTTTCATGTGAAACAATTCGTACTTATGCATGAGCATATCGATCTTTGATCATTTCACTTCGCTCGTTCCTTCATGAGTTATTTGAAGGAGTTTCCACATTTGCTTTGCAGTCTTGCATCCCATGACTCGATTGTGTTCATGGGGACCAAGACCGCAATAGAGTAGCTTCTTGGCCATGTTGTTCATCTCCATTTTGTCGAAGTCCTCTTTGTCAAACTCGGTAAGGGGTTTAGGAACCAGCTCCCCTTTCTCATTCTTCTTTGTGACTTCAAAGTCACCGATTTCAATTACCTTCCATACTTGGTAATTTTCAGCTTTAATAAATATCTCCATACGGTTCTTCCAGTATGGATAATGTTTACCATTGAACATAGGTGGGCGTTGAGTTGAATACCCTTCATCAAGCTTTTCTCCCGTCGTGTTCATTGTTTCAGGTACAATCTCCTCAGTGTTAGCTGATTCTGGAGGTACTAGGCTCTGATACCAATTGTTATTCTAGTATGAACACTAGACCAACTACAAGAGGGGGGGTGAATTGCAGTTGAGGAGAAATTTTCAATTTGTAATGCGGAATTAAAACAAACTTGAAAGTAGAAAGAGACAAGCACACGAGATTTTTACAAGGAAAACTTCATAGGCCCAATAGGAAGAAAAACCTTGACCACGAGGGATTTTGACTCAAACTCTCTTAACTATAATAGGCCAAAAGACCCCCTCTTTTACAACCTATTAATGGACATTCTCTGTGCCTCTAGGAACTTGTTCCCAAGTCATTCAGTTCCCCCTGAACTGATGACACTCACTCTTGACTTCACTCGAAGTCTTCTCTTTTCTCTCTTTCTTTCTCTCTCTTGAATGGAAGAATATTCTCTGAATTTTCTCTCACCCACACACTATGAATATTACAATAATAAGTATGTTGAATATAAGAGGAAATTACAAGAAAAACTTTATAAGTATAGATTGACTTTTTGTGCTTGAAAGTTCTTAAGTTTTCTTCAAATAATCTACCTCTTATATAGCTGCTGCAAATCTTCTTCTACTGGTATGTTGTGCTCCATGTTCTCCTCAAATAGCGTGAGTGGAGTAATGGAGATCATGGCTTACTTTTCGCTGCATTTTCTCCATGTTTATTTCAACGGAAATAAACCACCTCCACTAGCCGTTAATGGGAGTATCTTCAGCGAGTTTGTTGGGTTTGTTGGAGAGCTTCAAGGAGGTAGCTCCACAATTTATGCCACGCAATTTCCAACTGATTTTCACGCACAACAACAGCAACAAAAATATCTACTAACACTAAGAATCTTTTGTTCAAAGATTCCAAGTAATAGATTATTAAACATACCTTATAATAAAAATTCAAAGTGTATAAAATAATATCTTGACTTAGATTAAATAAATAATCTTTCTCCACAAGATATAAATGCAAAATTAAACATTACATTATTTTTGGTATTTTATATTTATCGCAAAATAAAAACTATATAGTAAAATTAACCTAAGTATTTGGCATCATCAAAAACATGGAATACAACAGGAATAATATAATCTCAATCTAGTTTCTAGTTTTTGTTGAGTTAAATTGCAAAATCTATTTTTCAGTACATATTTTGCTTTAAGAAACTAAGAAGTTTATGAACCTAGTCATGCTTATATATCAAACGGAATAATCTTGTGAGTTATATCAGTTTAGTAAGAAGAATAGAGTTGTATGAATTGTGAATTAGTAATCTTATGATCAAGGATCTAATTTAAGAGCGATAAGTTGAAGTGCATCTTTTATACTCCCTCCGTCCCATAATATAAGTCCTGATTCTGTTTTTACACGGGAATTAAGGTAAAGTGGAATCTTGTTTTATTTGAATACAAAAATTTATTTTTATTGGGAAACACCTATATTGTTTTTTTTAACAACAAATAAAAACTGAACATTAATGTTGCATGATTTAATGTGTAGATGAGTTCAATGGGGTAAAAGATTCCATTTTATCATTAATAATGGTGCATTGGAAGCTGAAATTATAAGGACTTTTTGGGAATTAAATTATTTTCATGAGGGTATTTTGGACATAATTATTGATTGAAAATAGAAATATGACTTATATTTTGGGACACTTTAAAAGGAAAGGGGACTTATATTATGGGACGGAGGGAGTAATAAGGAACGTTGCTTGCTATTAATGGTATTGTTTGTTAAGGATCAGTAAATGATATTTTCCATCTTGTATTATCTTTGTCCTATCTTGTAATATATGGTTCAATCCTTTGTAATCTCTATATTAGGATAGTTGTGATTGTCAATCTTCTCCTAATTCTTAGGAGTGATTCTAGGCATAATTTTAGCTTGTGTATAGTTTCCTTGTTGTATTTAAACTGTCCAATGTTAATGAGAAAATCAACTTTTCCAATCATTCACATGGTATCAGCCTAACCACGGTCCTTCTCTTCCTCCCTTTGTCTCTTCTATTTTCCTGCCCATCATGACTGAAGCATCTATCACTTCCCCCACCCCTGATCACTCTATTCCCCTTGATTCTACATCCAAACTTCATGTCATCTCCTTTCCCAATTGCATCAAACTTACCTCCACAAATTACTTAGCTTGGAAAACTCAAATTGAAGCCATGCTCATTGGCTTTGATCTACTTAAATTCGTGGATGGGTCGTTCCCTGCTCCACCCACCACCATCACTACCGATTCCGTCACCACTCCCAACCCAGCTCATATTTCTTGGCTTCGCCAAGACAAACTTATATTTGCTGCCTTAGTTGGTACTCTCTCTCACACCCTTATTCCCCTTGTTTCCCAAAACCCCACCTCCAAATCAGCTTGGGACACTCTTGCATCCACCTACGCCAAGCCATCTCGAGGCCATATTAATCAAATCAAAGATCGCCTTAAACACATTACCAAAACTACCACTCAATCCATCAGTGATTATATGCAATCAATCAAAACTTGTGCTGACCAGTTAGCCTTACTTGGCATGCCTCTAGATCATGATGATTTCATTGATCATATTCTTAATGGCCTTCCATACACGTCCTACAAACCCATTATCGATGCGGTTAACGCTCGCGATACTACCATTCTTTACGATGAGTTACATGAAAAACTTATCCAAGCCGAAATTCATATCAATAACCAAGCATCCTCTGACCACGCTACTACCTTTCCGGCCACTGCTCATGTTGCTCACACTCGGTCCTCTTACCCAACCTGGACTGCTACCTCAAACACCTCCGCTGCATTACTATCCACTCCCCAGTCGCGTGCCTACCTTGGTACCTGTCAGTGGTGCCGAGCCAAGGGCCATTATGCCTCTCAATGTCCTGCCTTCAAGAAAGCACACCCCCACATTCAGTTTCCCACACCTGCTCGTGGTACTCGATATCGTCCAACGGCACCGCAAGCCCATGTTGCAACTATCTCTAATGCAACTTCCTCGGCATGGCTTCTTGATAGTGGTGCCTCCCACCATGTCACTAATGATCTCAACACTCTTGCTCTTCACACTCCGTATGATGGAACTGAGGAACTTGTGATTGGTGATGGTACATCTCTTCCTATCTCTCATATTGGTTCAATTATTATTACTACTTCTCACAAAAAATATGTTCTCTGTAATGTGCTCTATGTCCCTTCTATCTCTCGTAACATATTATCCATCTCCCAATTTTGTCTTGACAATTCACTTATTATAGAATTCTTACCCTCATCTTTTCTTGTTAAGGATCACAATGGGACAACCCTCTTCCAAGGCCCAACTAATAATGGCGTATATGAATGGCGCCCTCTTCTTCCTACTGCCTTCTCTGTTGTCAAGTCCTCCATGTTCGATTGGCATCATCGACTTGGTCATCCTGCCATCAACATTTTAAATAAACTAGCATCTATTTATCCTTCTGAAATTTCCATGTCATGTACTTCTTTTTCTCATTGTAACTCTTGCAATATTAATAAAATGCATAAGCTTCCATTTGCTACTTCTACTCTCACCTCTAATGCTCCTCTTGAATTAATTTTCTCTGATGTATGGACTTCTCCCACTCTTTCCCATGATAACAAAAAATATTATGTCATATTTGTCGATCATTTTACCAAGTATATATGGTTTTTTCCATTAAAACAAAAATCTGACACATATGATGTTTAATTCGCTACAAAGCCATTGTTGAAATTTTTTTTAAACGTCCTATTCTTCAACTCTATTCGGACAATGGAGGTGAATATCTCAAACTCACGCCTCATCTCTCACATAATGGTATATCTCATCTCACTTCCCCTCCTCATATACCAGAACACAATGGTTATGTTGAACGCCGCCATCGTCACCTTGTTGAAACAGGTTTAACTCTTCTTTCTCATGCCAACATGCCTACGGAATATTGGCCCCTCGCCTTTGCTACGCTACATATCTTATAAATCGCCTTCCTACTCCCACTCTTAATTATGACTCGCCATATCTCAAATTATTCAATACTTCTCCCAACTACTCTAAATTACGTAGTTTTGGATGCTTGTGCTATCCTTGGCTACGTCCCTACACTTCTCACAAACTTGAACCTCGCTCTAAACCTTGTGTTTTGTTGGATACTATGTCTCCCAAAGTGCCTATCATGTTCTTGATCCTACAACAAATAAAATCTACACCTCTAGACACGTTAAATTTGTTGAAAGTGAGTACCCCTTTCTCACTTTACAACCTCCTACATCTCCTCTTCCTAATGTTAATCTAAGATACCTAGTAATCAACTTTTCCCAAAAACCGACTTCTCAAAAATCTAGAGGAAAAAAAAGACTTTAATTTGCGAAATCTAATAGCATTGGGTGATGCAACGTAAATTTCCTCATTAATCTCCTTTTTCCCAATTTTTCTCTCTAAGATCCCTTGCAAATTACCCATGTCAACTGAAAATGTGTTCTTCTCCCTATATCTTTTTTTTTATATATAATTTATGTTAATTTATTGATTTTGATTTGTAATTCTAGACTTTTGTTTTCTAATAATGTGGGATTTGAGAATTTGAACTTTAGGTGTTGGTGTTTAAAATAAAATAAGCTTTTAATTTAATTAAAAATTTTGATTTTATTTTCTAGTTTTTTTTGCTTTTGTTGCTGGAAAGCTGATGCATTATCCTCACAATTCGGAATATCGATCTTGGTAGTGATGGACTGGTAGTGGTGGTCCTTGTTTATGTGAGTTCTCTCTCTCTCTTCATTAAACTCCCATGTCCTCTCTCATGGTGAGTGATCCTTATTAATAAAATCCTCATTTAGAAAAAAAATATGTTAACAATGCAAGATGCAAGTGTCCTAAGACTCTGAAATAAAATATTAAAATGATAAATAACAGAAAAAACTTGAATTTGTTGACATAAAATAAAAATTTATAATTAATAAAAAAAGGGTTTTTTTTGTTAGAAACAACCTTTTAAACCTCCGTTTTTGCGAAAGACAACCTTTTAAAAAAAATCTAGCATAATAAGACCTTAACTTTTTTTTTTCAAAAGACAACCTTGGGCGGCCAGATTTTAGGTTGACTGATTCTGGTATTTACTCATTTAAGTGAGTCATGTGCGTTGCACGTGACCTCTCCTTTCTTCTTTTCCCATCCATTTTCCTCCAAAAATCACTCCATTATATACCTCTCTCTCTCTCTCACTTTCTCTTCCCATGTACCTTGGAAATTCTCCATCGTTGCAGCTCTTCTCTCTCACTTCCATCTGAAGTTGTGCATTTTATTTGCGTAGGAGTGAAATCTGATCAATATGCACTCTGTGTAACCTCCCATATTCTCTAAACCAGCTTATAGAAGATTAAGCACTGAGAAAAGGACTCTGGTCAAACTAACCCGGACAATTACCATCACATTTACCGAACAACATAGGAAAATGTGGAACTCAAATCCCAACTCTATTCAATTCGATTAACTACAACAACAATGTCTTGATTCTTAGACTTTATCCTAATAAATTCCTCTGCAAAATCAGACAGAGTTTCCTTTAAAAATAGAATAATTCTAAATAGGGAAATAATTTACACCTATTTACAATATGTTAATAAAATATTCCTAACTTCAACACTCAACAACCTCAATGCTTTCGAGCGGCAACACCAACAAAGAATCAGGAGCACTAATGACTCTTATATATATAATCGAAAATAAAATAATTGATAATTAACTATTACAAAGTCAAGCATCCTCGCCTCGCAAATAAATACAACACTACAAGTAGTCTTTTAGACCGATATCGGCATAAGCTTTGACTTACAAAAGATTAATTCCTTGCTTTAACTCCGAAACAATTAGGAAAACCGCCACCCACCAAGTGACGCGGCGGATAAATGATAAAACAACATACAAACACATCGGTAAAAGCCGAGCACTAAACCCGTAAATAAGATTAAGACATGCCTTGGTGGCTTTTACTTGAAAACAACTCAACGATCAACATAATCACAATATTCTCATCTATCACAACACACACATATATTATCAACTCTCGTTGAACATATACATGGAATAACTTCATTTAATCATTCTCTTTATATTACACCATAATTCACGTCCATCATAACACACATAACATAATGCATCATGATTCATAGCATATTCTAATCCTCTTTATCCACATAATCATTTTACATAATCACTATTCCTTATCAAGAATCTAGATTTAACAACTCATGCATTAATAATATACTTTATACCATTCAATCGAATCTTATCTGATATCCAATAATGAAATAATTTCTCACATAATGATTCCTTATCAGGGATCCAATGACAATATAATTTTTCATAACACGGTTTCTTATCGAGAATCCAATATCGAACTAACATACCATGACACGATTCCTTATCGGGAATCCAATATCGAAATGACATTCCATAACATTATCGGGAATCTAATAACCATATAAATTTTAATAATTCGAGATAACTTTCTTTTAACCAGCGGAGAGAGAACGCGACAGAGGAGACAAAGCTTACACTTCGACGGTGGGGGTCGTCACCCAACCATTCACTTTACTTTTGGCCAATAACCGCGACTAGTCCGGAGAGTACCCCATTGTTAAGGTTTTATAAAAATACGTTTTCGAAGTCGCCAACAAGTTTTTAAAGGAAGACTCATAAACCTAATTGGATATTTGGGAAACTATAGGGACATCTTAGGGACTTATCCAATATAGATTTCCCCTATAACTTCATTAATGGTCATGAACCAAAAATTGAGTTCGGGGGTGAGGGTACGAACATGGTCAGGAATCACGTTCGCCCAATGCTGGCCTCTACTAAATATCGATTCATATCAAATTTTATGCAAAAGAATAACCAGATAATATTTTCAAGCACCCTAAAAATATTAGTCTAAATTGGTTGATTAAACACATAAAAAAGACTATTTTTGGTGGCATGTTATTAAGCAATCAAAATTACAAGGTTCCTAATAAGTTGTCCAAATAATCTAGATTAATATTAGAACGATTCCTTAGGTCCTGATTAGCAATAATAATAATTTGAGTTGATGAAAACATGAACAAGACAATCATAACAATATATAAGAAAAATAAAAAGAAGGAAGAGAGGTTAGAATATACAAAAGAACGGGTTTTTTTACTAGAGATCTACAACATGAAGGAAAACGTTAGTAACTTCAATATAAAAAATAATATAGATGTATTCAAGGACCCTCAGGAATGTACCAGTGTGGCTTGGGTCTGAGAGAATAACAACCTTCGGGAGGAGCAATCATGAAGCCTTTCCACGAACACTATGAAGATTGGTGAAAGTATGTGTTTTTCTGTGTATGCAAATACGTGTTTTTGGTGTTTGTGAGTATGAAAGTATGTGAGAGTATGAGAGAATTTGCAAGTATTCGGGCGCAAAGAGCATGTGAAAAAGTGTATATGAGATCCGAAAAATCACGACATATTTATACAAATATATTAAAAAAGATAGAAAAGCAAACTGCGCACGTCTCTGCGTGACGCATAGAGCCTACGTGTCAGGTGAAGATTGGTACACCTGACACGGCACAACCAATGTGTTGCGCGCACGTGGCGCGCCAGATGCGCCGTCTGCGTCAGACACGCTTATAGCCTGTTTCTTCGACGCATTTTTGTACGATTTTCTTTTATCCTTTTATATCCAGAAATCAACTTTTACGAGATAAAATCTGATTTTAAAAATATCTTTGAAAATATTTATTTATGAAAATATTCATTAAAATAATAAATAAAAATAATTAATTATCATGAATAATTAATTTGAACTTTTTCGAAGGATTGGGCTCAAAATATTTAAATGGGCTCAAAATACTTTTTATGGGCTCAAAATAAAATTAATTATCAGTAATAATTAATTGGGCTTTGAAATAGGATTTTGGATCATTATTGTAAAATAATAAGCTTTTACCACTAGTGGAAAAAAATCATATGCCATAGATAAACTGATCCTGTTTATTGTAAACCGGATCAGTTAAGCTTAACTGATCCGGTTTCGAAAAGGCCCGGATCAGTTATTGGCTGGATTTTGTATAAAAAACGAGGCCGAAATGAAATTTCGCGCTCATTCACTAACGGATCCAGTTTCAAAAAGGCCCGGATCAGTTAGTGGGCTGGGCCTTAATAAAAGAACACAAACCCAAACCCCTTGCTCCTTATCTCCCTCGGCCTTACTCTTCACTCACTCAGCACAAACCCTAACACCTCCCTCAGCCTCACAATCTCACTCATCTCTCTTGGCCCTCTCTCTTCTCTCCTCCTCTCTCAACGCACAAACCCTAACACCGCCTACACTGCCTACACCGCTCTCTCTTCTTCTCGCCATCTTCCCCATCAGCGGAGACTAGGGGTGTTAAGAAAAACCCGACCCGCAAAACCCGACCTGAAAACCCGCTAACCCGGCCAAAAAATGCCGGGCCAAAATATGATTTTTTGGGATTTTATCGGGCCGGGTACCCGACCCGGTAAAAACAAGGAAATCCGGGTCGGGTAATGGGCCGGAGAAATCAGACATGCGGGTACCCGGTACCCGGCTAAAGTTTGGATTTCCTTATTTTTTTTACCCAATTGAAAGAAATCAGACTTTGGATTTCCTTATCTTCAACACTGAGCACACATCTAGACCTCCTTGACCCAACTCGGTGGTGTTGACGGCATTTCTAAAATCTGCAAGTGTTTGACTAGTAGCAAGACCACTCTTTATGGACTCTCTAAACTTGTAGTTAATCATGTAGCTGTAGATGTGAGCTTTGTAGTGCTTACAGTGTGTAATATGAAACCACTTTCATGCGAAACTGTGAGTGTATCGGCAACTTTTTCACTTATCAGATTTTCATTTATGCTTATCCCTCCCCCCCTTTCCCCATGAAAAAAGCAAGAAAACAGAAAAAAATATTATATGATCTCTGTCTCAGATCCTACTTTAGGTAACTTAGAAAACAAAGGAGTGATCCTTTATCATTATAATAGCTAGTGCAGGGGATTAAATGTATTTAACCTTAGTGCAGGAAAAAAGAAAAACGAGCCGGGTACCCTATGACCCGACCCGGAAAAATCGAGTACCCGGTTTTCCCGGGTCGGGTCATGGGCCGACTTTTCCAATACCCGATTTTGCGGGTACCCGCATATCCGGGTACCCAAAAAGCCGGGTACCCGGTTATGAACACCCCTAGCGGAGACCGCCTATACCTTCGATGTCTCAGTACATCTCGATCGCACGCTCGTGCGACGACGTACTTTGTATCAAAGTAGGTTCTTTTTTGGATGGGTATCTCTCTCTCTCACTCATTCGCCGTCGCCAAATTTGTTCATCACAACTTGAACTGAACTCGTCGTCGCCAAATTGTTGCTAAACTCCATCGCCAAAGTCGTTGCTCACCTCTCTCAACCGATAACTCACCGAAAATGGGTTTGCTTCCCTCCATCTTCACCAGCTTTCGTCTTGTTCATCAGCGAAGACCAACAACGAAAATGGGTTTCCTTCTCTCCATCTTCCTCGCTCGATTCTCGAATATGTTTACCTTCATCAGCGAAAAAGGGTTGGTTTTTCTTTGAAAATGGGTTCATTTTTCTAATTAGGGTTTCTGTTTTAAGTTCTAGATCTAATTTCAGTTAACTTTTTCAATTTTTAGTTCAAGATTTAGTTTCATTTCGTTTTTTTAGTTTGGATGCGATTTCATTTCTCATTTCGTTTTTTAAGGTTTAGGGTTATAATTTATTCTTTCGTTTTTCATGGTTGTAATTTGTTTTCAAATTTTTTTAGTTCAGATCTAATTTATAAGATTATGTAATATTTGTAATTCAGTAATATATTTCTTTGAATTTGTTGTTTGTAATTTTATTTCATTTTTTGGGAATTTGTTGTTTGTTATTCAGTATTATATTTCTTTGAATTTGTTGTTTGAATTTGTTTTTTAGTTCAGATCTAATTTTTTATTTATTTTTAGTTCAAATCGTTGCTCACCTCCATCGCCAATTTTGTTGTTGTTTGGCTGTATTTTATTTCGTTTTTTGGGAATTGTTCAACGTGGCAACTGGCAGTACTACAATAGGCTGGTCTACAGAAGGCTCGATTTTTTTTTACCCCAAAATATACCTTAATTGATGCGGTTTTAATGTAAAAACCGGACCAGTTAATCAATAATTGATCCGATTTTCACCTTAAAACCGGACCAATAAAATTTTGTGAACCGCTGAGGGCCCAACTGCTCCGGTCCATTTTCGGAGCAGATTAGCCCAATTTGACCGGAGCGGTTGGGCTTTTTTCTACTAGTGTACACTTTAAAATAGTTTTAGGCCTGGCTCTTCGGACTGCACTCTCCTTGGGTCGGACCAATTAAGACCGTGGTATGTTTCATCATTGAGCCCTTAAATGGGGAGACACGATTATGTGTCTATAGAAGCCCCCACTTTGACTAAGGTTTGTAAAACCGAAAGTCAAAGTATACCTGTCGGAACGGAGAATGATTCTAGATGCTCTGCAATCTAAAATCACTCTTTTAAAAAGTTTACAGAAACACACATACATGAAAAGTATAATTTTGCAAAACAAGCAAAAGCTTGCAAAATGAAAGAGGCACCTACAACACAAGCAAAAGTTTGTAGAAACAGATATATATGAAAAATATAATTTTGCAAGACAAGCAAAAGCTTGCAAAAATGAAAGAAGCAGCTGCAAAACAAGCAAAAGTTTTTGAAACACACACACACACACACACACACACACACACACACACACACACACACACATATATATATATAAAATTTTGCAAGACAAGAAAAAGCCTGCAAAATGAAGGAAGTGCCTGCAAAATGAAGGAAGTACATGCAAAACAAGCAAACGTTTGCAGATTCAAATATATATATAATTTTGCAAGACAAGCAAAAGTCTGCAAATGAAAGAAGTACCTGCAAAACAAGCAAAAGTATGCAGAAACACAGATATATATATAATTTTGCAAGATAAGCAAAAGCCTACAAAATTAAAGAACTATCTGCAAAACAAGCAAAAGTTTGCATAAATAAATATATATATAATTTTGCAAGACAAGCAAAAGCCTGCAAAAATGAAAGAAGTATTTGCAAAATAAGCAAAAGTTTGCAGAAACAAATATATATATGGAGCTACATCCCGCTCCATGAGTATACTTAGCTGAAGACTAGCGCGGGACTTGACCACTGTTGTTATCTTCGGGAACACGAACCATATTATATTTGGATTTCCGTTGTCTCAGCCCGTAATGGTCCTCGGACCTAGCGCTGGACTTATCGCTGTTGTAATATTCACGAACCATATTAACGCTAGACTTTTCGTTGTCTCGGCCCGTAGTGGTCCTCGGACCTAGCGATGGACTTACCACTATCGTTGTTCTTTGGAAATAACGTTGGATACCTGTAAATGCAAATAATACACAGATATGCAAATAAACTATTATGGAAAATGCATATGTCCCGTGATGTGGGTGCTAGTGTATGGATAGGAAATGACTTGACATATAAAGAGTGACCTCTAATACTATGGACTTAAAGATGCTATCTTGTGTGTGCATGTGTATGGATGTGTGTGTGTGACTCCATAACTAATGCTAGGATCCTATGACTAAGGATTAAAGATGCATGCAATGCTTGACACTGTGTTTGTATGATGCAGATATGTAATGCAAATGCAAAGATATGACACTAATGCAGAGGTATGACGCTAATGCAGAGGTATGACACTAATGCAGAGATATGATATGATGCTGATGCAGCGATATGATGCTTTGTCGTTCCTTTAGAAGCTCAATTTTTCTTTCAGTAACAAGTTTTTGAAATAGAAGAAATGGGAAGCCCCCAAGGATGATCCCTGTAGGTTAATAGATATTCAAAATACGTTGTAGAACGAGTCTTCGTAATGCTTGAGTTGTATATGTTTCAAGTTTTGTATGCCAAAGGCCTAAGTGAGCCTATAAGTAGGTGCGATCTTGTATCCGTGTGGGTTTAAAACCTAAGATTTCATGTATGGACTCGTAATGAAGTCTTTAGCAAGGTACACTTTGAGCTTATGACTTTCTATGCGAACTTGTGACGAAGCCCCCATCAAGATGGAGTTGATTAAGTATTTGATTAAATGCTTGATTCCGAAGATATCTCATCACGCTTAGTGGAAGTTTCGACCAAAGACTCCATATAGGGTTCCTAAGGTGAAAGAGACAAGAAAGGCCAAAGAAAGGAACACCCAAAGGATGAGGCGGGGTTATAGCGCTGAGCGTTGAAAGGTTATGCTAAGGTTGGCTTAGAAGGTGATACTGTAGCTGAGAAAACGACAAGTGATAAGAATAAGAAAAAGGCGGAGCCATAATGAATTGACTCACGCAATGAGGTATGCTAATTGTTGAACCCTAGTTTTGATGATGACAAATGCACAAAGATACAAACTAAGTAATGAACTAACAAGTTGTTAAGTGAATGGATTTTACAAGGTATCAATGAAAAGAGCAAAAAGAATACTAAGTCAGAAGAAGAAATCAAGTTTGGGTTTTGAAGACTAAGTGAAGATGCTCAAGGATTTGGTACTGGAGAAGCATTGGAGCAAGAGAACCTAAGCAAGGCTTTTTGTTTCTAGTTCCAATGTAAAGGAACGAGTAAGTAATGGCAAGGAACAATGACAATCTAAAAAGAGAATGAGTGTCTATTCCTTTGAAAGGAAGAGATGAACTAGCACTGTCATGTTAAGTTAAAGGAACTAACTATTTAAAAGAAACTAGACATATGTTGAATAAGTGCAGCGGTTAAATTATGTCGTTTGAGTGATTAATGCCTAGATTCTAGGAAACTGTTTTTATTTAGTAAAAATCTGATTTTAAGGAAAATCTTTTTAATGTAAAGATTTTGTTTTTATTTGAAAATAAAAATCCTTTTCGGTTTTAAAGAAAATATTTTTAAAGATAATATTGTTATAAAAGGATTTTATTTTGGTTTTATTAATTAAAATACTTTTTAATTAAATCAGATTTTTGGTTTACCGCATAAGTGGTTGCTAAAATTAAGGAAGCATTAGAAATTCCATAACACACGTTTAACTTAGATTGTGGAGGGTGTCAAAAGGAACAAGTTCCTCTAGTTGAGGAACATCATGGGAAAATGTTTTTACCACTAACACATGATTTTATCCCACGTTCTAATTAATCACTGCTATAAATACTTATGTATAATTAAGTTCCAATTTGTGTCTGACCAAGTGATTTAGTGAGTTTAACTAAGTAAAGTGTTAGTGCCTTCAATCTCTCATAAAAGCCATTTGTTCTTTGCCTTCTTACTCTAATTCCGCTAAGTTTATTGATCATTGTATTTTTGTTTTGTGTTATGGGGATTTTGAGTGAAGTCCTGTAAGAGACAAAAGTTTTAAGTGAAGCGAGTTAAAGTGAGAAAACTTCAAGTGAAGTTGAGAGGAACAACTGTTAAGGGAACAATTGTTAAGGAACTTGAGTTTAGGAACTCAAGGTGTGGCCCGTGAGTAGAATTAGGTTGTAACAGAGTTGTTTGGCCTAATTAGTGAAAGTGTTGAGTTTAAAATCCCTAGTGGTCGAGGTTGTTTCTTTGTTTAAGTTTTATAATTCCGCAAAAAATAACGTTTATTTCTACACATACAATTCACCCCCCTCTTGTAGTGTTCCTAGTGAAATAACAATTGGTATTAGAGCAAGAACTCATGAAAAATAGGAAACCCTATTGAGAAAAAGATCAAAGGAACAATGAACACCACCGAGAAACTTGAGGAAGGTTACTCTATGCAACGGCCTCCTATGTTCAATGGGAAGTTCTATTCCTACTTGAAGAATAGAATGGAGATTTTCATCAAGGCTGAAAACTACTAGATATGGAGAGTCATTGAAGTTGGTGATATTGAGGTCACAACCACTAATGACAAAGATGAGGTAATTCCTAAATCATTATCTTAATATGACAAAGTTGACTTTAAAAAAATGGAAGTGAATGCTATGGCTGTTAATGTAATCCCCCGTAATTTTATGAATTTTATAAATATATTTTAATATATAGTTATTTATATTTTGATATATTTTAGCATTTTAATGATTTATGTCTTCAAAGGTTGACTATTTGAAAGTCAAAGGAATTGTTTTCATAATTTATTCAAGTCAAATATTTATTAAAGTCATGCTTTGAAAGTACTTGAAATGTTTGAAATACCTATTTGGATTTGAAAAAAAGAGTTTAAATGGGCTTGAGGAACCCAAATACTAATTCTAGTGATGTTAGAAGTTCAATCATCAATCCTATTCATCATTAAACTCTATTTGAAGCCCAATTGCCTTTTCCTAAGCCCAAAAAGGGAAACACCCATATAAATTGTAATACTCCGTATTTTGGGAGTTATGTTCTTATAAATAAGAAAATATAAAGTAAAAGTGAAAGTATTTTATAATATAGTTTAGGTAAGACTACAGTTATAATTTAAATATACAACCTACTTTTGTACCTAATTATATTTTAATTCGGTTTTTGTTAAATAATAAATCAAAATTCAATTTGGAAAGAAATCCTAATAAACTAAGGTTTCTCGTACTATAAATAAGAAAAGGAAGAAAAAAAATATATTAGAAAACCTATTTTTTTTACTCAGCCGTTTTTTTCTTCTCTTACTCTCAAGATCCTTTTCTCTCTCCTCTCTTCTCCTCCCTCCTCACGCTGCTCCCCCTCCTCCTACGTTCTTCTTCCCTCATCAGTCTTTCATTGTTGCTTCGTCGGCTCTATTGCTTCGTCAAGCACAACAACTCGTCGGCAGAGGCTCGCGACGCGCAGCACAGTGGAAGGCAGATTCGTGTGGGTCGCGCGAGGCTTCGACTGCAGGGTTCGTCGAGGGCGTGCGGTGCGTCGAGGCAAGGGACGTGGGGTGCGTGCGTGGGCTCGAGCCTTCGAGCGTGGTGGCGTGTGGCTGGTGTTGCAGTCGGATCTCTTCAAAACGTCGCCGGTGATCGTCGCCGGCGAAGTCCTTTTGGTAAAGAAAAAAAAAATTTCTCTTTTCTTCTTCAAATCAATTTATATAATCTGATTTTGTTATGTATTTTGATTAAGTTTTGTAATTATTAATAAAGCATAGAATTAGTAAAACAAATCAGAATTATAATTATGCTTTAATTCTTGAGATAACTTTGTTCCTCAAATCTGATTTTATAATACTTGGGTATAATGGTTTGACTTAGTTTTGTAAACTAAGTATAGTAAAGGTTAAAGAAAAATCAAATTCTTGATTATATTAGTAGTTCTTAGGAGGATGTTTAATTCTCAATTCTGTTTTTATTATACTTATGTATAGTGGGTTAAGTTATAATTGTAAATAAAGGTACATATTATGAACAAAAAGAAATCAGATTTATATTACACTACTAGTTCCTACTTTGATCTTATTTCTTCAATTATGATTTTATAGTTCTTATATAAGTATCTAGTTAAGGTTGTTATTATAAACAAAGTAGTGTAAAAGTTAAGTTTTATTGTCATGAACAAGTATAAAATAAGTTAGAGATAATCAAATTCGCAAACTTATTATTAAGTTCTAAATATATTAGTTTTAATAGAGTTCATGAAAAGAAATTTAAAACAATAATATTGGTTAATTTTAATATTCAAAACACCATATCTTACATAGTTGGATAAGCTGGTTTTTACTTTAATAATACAAGGGACTTAGCACTGAAGTATTTCTATTATTCGATTAGGTCCCAATTTCATAAGCGGAACGTTTTAAGTAATCAGCAAAGATTCTCCGTTACAAGGTACGTACGCGTACTAGTTCAGTTGCAATTACTAGTACCATGTTAGGTTGTGAATTATTCTATTGGAACCTAGAATCATGATAGGGAACGATTGTATGATTGTGATTGCTGAGATTGTTTGGTAGCATGATTGCGGTATGTAGCATTGTAATGCGTAATTCTATCGTATCATAAGCATGAAAGTTTTGGATTTTTGTATTCTTTGATCTATGGTGTGACAAGGTTGTTACAAGAATAAAGATTTGAGTATTGTATCCAAGAATGAATGTTAAAATGATTACATGTTTAACGTGGTATGAATGATCGATACTAAGAAAGGGTTTTGGCAATAAACTTGTAGTTGGACTCCTACAAGTGATGAACAATGGGGGAGTGTGAGACTTGTTCTACACTCCTACGCGAGCCTCTTGTGACGACGGTAGTGTCCTTATAAATTTTGATAACTCAAGTAGGCGGAAGGTTCCGTACGATCTTGGGGGTATGCATACTAAGGTGATGGATGTGGAACGGAACGAAACCGTATTTACATTTCATCTAATAGACCAAGTTGTCTATTAAGGATTAAGTAGCCCGTATGATTCTAGAAAGATGACGGTGCCCGTTCGATGCCAAATAAATTGTAAAAACGAAATTTAATGTTTTTGTAGTATCATGTTTAGGAATTGTTATTACTCTTCTGTTTATGTTTAGTGTATTATTTAACTGATTTTGTACGTACTCAAGATAGCTGATTGTTTGTTATTTGTGTTGTTTGTTGACTGTGATGAACCATTGATATTTCAATGGGGAGCAGATTAGGTATGTTGGTGATCTTTGCATGAGTTCGAGCATACGGGGATACTTTTGATTGTAAACTTTTAAATTGTTTTGGTTGAACATCCTAGAGATTTGTTTATGATTTATGGTTTTAAATAAAAGGGGTCAATAGTGATTCCCGAGTTGTAGTTAAGTTAGTATTTTATTTCCGCTGCAGTTTAGTTTTCATAATAAAGAGTAAGTTAGTGTTTTAAATTCAATAAGCCTTGCGTTTCACCGCGGCGGTAACACTCCCAAAGTCGATGCAACGTAGTCTAGTGTATGGATTTTGGGGGTGTTACATAAATACCTTAAACCCAAATATTTTACCCACACATTTTTTTCTCTCTCCTCACTCCTCAAAACCGGCGCCCCTCTCTCTTCTTTCCCCCTCTCGGTTTTCTTTCTTCTCTTCCAAGAAACGATTTCTTCCTCAAGAAGAAACCTTCCTCCTTCACTTCGAACCACCGCTGACCACCGTGAGTGCCGTCAGCTGCTGCCACGTCACCCAGCCGGCGCCTTTTGTCCTCTTCCTTCTTTGTGTTGGTTTGATTACTTTTCTTCCTCCTCAAGTTTTAATTAAAGATTATGTTTCTATGATTTGTTTTAGTACTAATTAGGATTAGAAGCTTTAATTTACTGTTTTAATGATGGATCTATGATTATATAAATTATGTATTGAAAGAATAAAATTTCAGATTTAATTATTATATTTAGATTAAGTTTTTATTATCTAAAGCATGAATTTTTAGGGTGTTAAAGATTGGAAAATCAAAGTACCATGTTATAAACTATGAAATTGATTTAACTTATGAATTTAAGCATGTTTAAAGGAAGTTTTAATAATTTATAAGTTGCTGGAATTTTAGAAGGTTGTTACTAATGGAGTTTTATGGATTTTAATGACTAGTATAGTAGTACTATGCTAGGTAATATAAGTAATTGAGGTTTTAATGATAAAAAACAACTTTTAAATATTTTTAAAGGGGATTTAAAGTATTTTAATGTTGCTGGAATTTATTTGGAGTATTGATTTTAAATTATATTGGTTGTTTTAGGCGGAGATTACTCTGTAGGCGATTTTTAAGGTGATTAAAGGTGGCCTACCAATTTGTCTACACAAGGTACGTACATACCTATGTGTTGCTTGAGATAGTATCATGATTTAAGGAAGGAAAATTATGTAGTATCATGTATAGGAACTATGTTGAGTTCATATATGATATTGATTATGTTGGATTTTGCATGTTTTTTATCTTTGTGGTGTAAACATGTTGATTATGAGATTATATTATGAGATTTATATCATGTTTGTATGGAAAATTGATGCAAGCATGCTGGTTGGGAACTTTAATTTATTAATTCACATGGGGGAATTAATATATTTATTAGTGTTGGATCATGATTGATCATTGTTCCCTTTGAGTATTTCACTTCTTTATAAGGACCGAGGGCCTTATCTGGTAAGTTGATATTTTCTACCTATGAAAGGTAATTTGGTTGTTGGCTAGGTTCAACAAATAAGAAGGATTGAAATAAGAAGGAATTAATCTTGGGTTGTAAGTTGTATGATCACTTATTTAATCCTAAGATAAAAAGGAATTAAGTTGTAAATGTTTGATTATATGTTATCTGTATTGCTTGTGTGTCATAACAAGTAATAATTGGTAAATCATGTAAAGTGTAACGTGGATAGTAATAAACTTTAGACTGGTGCACGTCTGAAGTTGGACAATCAGGAGTTGGGGTACATGGTGAGCGTGCCATGGCTTTTTCTGGGAATTGGATTAATCACCGTTCCTATTTTTTTATTCAAAGGTTCCTCGATATCGCATGTCACTATGGAATACGGAGTCGCGCCCGTATTTCGTCTTCCTAGGTGAAGGTTGGTTTTAGTTAGACAACTCGGTCCAATAACTATTCCATTAAAGTAATAAAAAGATGGTTAAAGTGTAGTTCAGTAAAAGTTGTCTGCAGATTGTTAGATTGTTATGTTATTATCTATCCCTGTTTATTATTTATTAGTATCATGTTAGGAATGTTTATGTATTATTATGTAGTACTCAGCTTTGCTGATTACGTGCTTTGTTTGTATGTGTTGATCATGGCTTTGCCTTATTGATCCTGTGATGACCCATTCTGGTGAGTAGATTCTTTAGTGCATTGACATCTACAGGTTTGCAGATGTTGCGTCATGGGGATCTGGGAATGGAGAGCTTGTGTAGCAGATTGTTTTATCTAGTGCTTTAGTAGATACTTTATATTTAAGTTTGGTTTGAAGTTAACCTTAATAGTGTTGTTTGGTTTTAAAGTACTTTGTTTATTTATTATATTTTAATTCTAAAAGTTTAGTTATATGTTTTCCGCTGCAAAATTCTGAATAAGCCGATACGTTATCACACGGGCGATATTGCTTTGATGATTCTCTAAGTTTTATGTTGAAAAGGTATTTTGTAAAAGAGAGAATTATCGGGATGTTACAAAGTGGTATCTAGGAGCTTATGGTTTTTATTGGCCTTTCGTGCCAACTTTAAGTCTTTAGGCGCCTAACTAGCTAGTACTTAAAATAAATTTCTTAGAATTGAGCTCCTACTTATTCATGGTATTCAAATTACCTTCGAAAATTCTTTTTCACGATTGCGATAGAATTTCGCATTCGAATTTATTTTTAGTGGTCCGAATTTGTTTTTTATGAGGTTCGAATTTTTTTTATCATTTATGAGGTTCGAAATTTTTTTTACGAGGTTCGAAATATTTTTTTTATTATGTCCGATTTTTTTTTATTGTTATTAAGTTCAGAAATTTCGAACTATAATGTTTAATTTTTTTATTTATTTATTTCATTTTTTTCGGTTCCCTTATTAATTCGAAATTATTTACTTAAATAGTTTTCAATACTCTAGTTTATTTTATGAGAGATGGGTAGTATAGGAAGGGCATATAGGATAGAAATATTATATGTCTGCATTAAATAGTTAGTTCAGCATGAGTATATTTTTCTTCCCTGCTAACTTTTATGTGAATCTTATGCCTTATGTTGTTGGTTATTCTTGCTTATTGTTATTGTTGGGATTATACGTTAAGTGAGAGTACCAGTTGTTTATAGAGGTTATATTTATTGTTATAGATTCCTAGCCATGTCTGAAAGAGAAGCTACTAGAATAGGGACCTATTACAACCCTATTGTGCTCAGTGATGATGAGAGTGATGGAGATTATGAGTCTGATGATGATAGCTACACCGAACTAGAGTTTATTATGCGTAATGTATTAAGAGAAGGCATGCCTGATACTGATGATGAGGTTCTTCATGAGTTTGACCGTGCTAGAGGGCAGACCATAAGTGACATCTACCGTGCTGCTATGAGATGTGAGACTGATTCTGAGTCAGAGGAGGACGAGCCTCAACCTAAATGGAGATCCACGAGATTTAGAAGATATGTTTATTATAATACTGAGGACATTGATGAATTTGAAGATGAGGTTTTCACTCCAGAAAACTACAGGGAATCAGAGGATAAGACTGATGATATTTCACCTTAGATTATTCATTTATGTATTTATGCTTTAAAGAATAATGTTGGATAATTCGTTCAGCAGTGATGTTAATTTATTTCATAGTACCTTTATTTTATTTTTAGGAAAAGTACAGTGTTATGGTTGAGAAAATTGTTATTAACATCTTTTGAGGAATAAAAGTTAAATATTTAGTATCCAAGTGAGCAAGAATTTATTTTGGGCACGTGAATGGGAATATTTATATTTATTTTTTATGATTGAATTTTATTCATGATTCCTAAACTGTGTGTTCTTGATGTGAATATTCTTCAGGGATGATTGATGATGATTATTTTATAATGTTGTTGTAACTTCATGAGAAATTGTTTGTTGATGCGATCTTTATGGTCAAATCAAATGTTGCCTTCATAGAGAATGGCATGTAATTATGTATCGAACCTAAAGTAGAGTACGTTAGTTTCAGGTCACGCACTAGAATGGCAAACAACAATAACGATTTAGCTGGTGCTATTCGCCTTTTGGCAGAGAAATTGACTCAAGATAGAGCTGAGCGTCCCGATTCTGTTGGGGACATGTTTGAGAGGCTAGCCAAAGTTAAACCACCATATTTTAAGGGGCAAGCTGATCCTACCTTTTTGGAGAACTGGATTAGAGAGTTTGAGAAAATCTTT
This sequence comes from Beta corolliflora, assembly GCA_947648045.1. Taxonomy (NCBI): domain Eukaryota; kingdom Viridiplantae; phylum Streptophyta; class Magnoliopsida; order Caryophyllales; family Amaranthaceae; genus Beta; species Beta corolliflora. The sequence continues at coordinate 94,806 of CANSZD010004233.1, forward strand.
GGGGCTGTGAACTGTCCTGAGAGTATGAGAGTAGGTCAGGCTGTGCTGTACCTAAAGGACGAGGTTGATTTATGGTGGAGAGAAAGTGGAACTAGACTGAGTGCTGCTGAGGGATTCAATTGGGATTCTTTTATTACTGCCTTGAGAGGGAAGTTCTACCCTGCCTTTTTGAGGAAACAGAAAGCCCAGGAGTTTATTAACTAGAGGATGGGGACTATGACCATTTCTCAGTACTATAGCAAATTCATAGCACTGTCGAGGTTTGCACCTGAGGTAGTAGCCACTGAGGAGTTAAAGGCTCAAAGGTTTGAGCAAGGTTTGACTAATGAAATCCAGCTGGGGTTAGGTGGTGAAACTTTTTCATCCCTAGATATTGTGTATGGGAGAGCCGCCCACATTTATGGTCTTCAGTCGAGGCGTGATAAGAAAAATACTGTAGTGGGTGAGAAAAGAAAGGATTTCAATGCTGGGGGAAATCAAGGGAACTTCAAGAAGAGTATAAATGGGAATGGGAATTTCCAAGGGAGGAATAATCAGGGCTACAACAATAAGGGTCAATCTGAGAGAGTGTACCACTGTAAGAAGTGTAGTAATAACCATCTAGGTAAAGACTGCAAGGGAGAACTAGTGACCTGTAACTACTGCCAGAAGAAGGGCCATAGGGAGTATGAGTGCTTTACTAAGCAAAAGAAAGACCAAAATGGCAATGGGGGTAGTAAACAAGTGAGGTCTGGATTTAACCAGTCGGGGAATCAGGGTTCGAAGCTTGTTGGGGCACAGAACAACCAAGGGAGCTTCAATAAGCCTGCTAGTGAGAGCAACAACCATAACAAGGCTCCGAGTAAACTGTTCGTGATGAGTCGCAATGAAGCTGAACGATCTGCCGATGTAGTTTCTGGTACTTTTTCTATTAACTCCGTGCTAGTTAAAGCATTGTTTGATTCGGGGGCGACTTATTCTTTTGTTTCGTCGTCTGTTATTAAAAGTCTGGGGTTAGTAGATTTTGGGGTGATTGATTTGCCTGTTAGTATAGCTACTGGTGAGACCATAAGGTGTACCAAGTTGTTTAAAAATTTGCCTTTGAAGATAGGAGACTGTGTTTTTCCTTCTGATTAGATAGAGTTTAATCTGGGAGACCTAGATGTAATTCTGGGGATGGATTGGCTAAGTTTATACAAGGCCAAAATAAACTGCGAAGCTCAAAAAGTAGTTTTAAAGAATCCGTTGGGAAAGTTGACCTCATATAGACGTTTTGGGAAGTCCAAGAACTTTGGGGTTATTTCTGTAATGCAAGTGAAGAAGTTGATGAAGAAGGGGTGTGAGTTATTTTTCTGTAGTGTGCAGGATGTGAGTAAAGAAGCTGGGGTAAATATTAAAGATGTTCCAATCGTGAATGAGTTTATGGATGTGTTTCCGAGTGAGATTTTGGGTATGCCGCCTGCTAGAGCTGTTGAGTTCACCATAGACTTAGTTCCTGGAACTGCACCTATATCTAAAGCACCCTATAGAATGGCACCTCCTGAGATGAGTGAGTTGAAGACGCACTTGCAAGAGCTGTTCGATAAGGGTTATATTATACCTAGTGCATCACCTTGGGGAGCTCCTGTGTTGTTTGTTAAGAAGAAAGCTGGGAGTATGAGGTTGTGTATCGATTATAGGGAATTAAATAATGTAACCATCAAGAACAAATATCCTTTTCCTAGGATAGATGACCTATTCGATCAATTGAATGGAGCGAGCGTGTTCTCGAAGATTGATTTGCGTTCGGGGTATCACCAGTTGAGGGTAGCTGATAAGGATATACCTAAGACTGCGATTAGGACTCGTTATGGTCATTATGAGTTCACTGTAATGCCTTTTGGGTTAACCAATGCACCTGCCATATTTATGGACTTGATGAATAAGATTTTCCATGAGTTCTTAGATAAGTTCGTAGTTGTATTCATTGATGATATTCTGATCTATTCAAAGAATGAAAAAGAGCATGATGAGCACTTGAGGATTATATTGGAGACGCTTAGAAGGAATCAATTGTATGACAAGTTCTCTAAGTGTGAGTTTCGTTTGGAGAAAGTAGCATTTTTGGGTCACTATGTGTCTAAGGAAGGAGTCTCTGTAGATCCTGCTAAAATTCAAGCTGTGAGTGAGTGGCCAACTCCAAAGAACGTATCTGATATTCGAAGTTTCCTAGGTCTAGCTGGCTATTATAGGAGATTTGTGAGAGATTTCTCAAAGATAGCGAGGCCAATGACCAATTTGATGAAAAAAGAGTCAAAATTCGAGTGGAGTGATAAGTGTGAGGAAGCTTTCCAGATTTTAAAAGAACGTTTGACCTCCGCACCTGTTCTGACCCTGCCTGATGGGAATGAGGGATGAGGTGTATATTGATGCTTTAAAGAATGGTTTGGGATGTGTGTTACAGCAGAATGGGAAGGTGATCGCGTATGCGTCGTGTCAGTTGAAACCTTATGAGGCTAATTACCCTACCCATGATCTAGAGTTAGCTGCTATTGTGTTCGCCTTGAATATTTGGGGACATTACCTGTACGGGGCAACCTGGAAGATTTTTTTTTGACCATAAAAGCTTGAAGTATATTTTCACCTAGAAAGACCTCAATATGAGGCAGGGGAGATGGTTAGAGCTGATAAAGGATTATGACTTAGACTTCCAATATCACGAGGGGAAAGCAAATGTAGTTGCTGATGCGTTGAGTAGAAAGTCGAGTCATAGCATGAATGCCTTGATAGTTCCGGAGGAGTTGTGTCGAGATATGCAAAGACAGAGCCTAGAAATCTTGAATCCTGGGGAGAGCGAGGTAAGATTGAGTGCTTTAGCGTTGGGGTTGTCAATTTTCGACGAGATCAAAGAGGGTCAAGTTGGGGATGAGCACCTAGAGAAGATTAAGGAAAAGATGGGCCAAGGAAAGGGAGTTGATTTTAAGATTCATGATGATGGTAGTCTAAGGTTCAAGGGGAGGTGGTGTGTACCACAAAAATGTGATGAGCTTAAGAGACGTCTTATGGATGAGGGCCATAATACACCGTATTACGTGCACCCCAGGGGGTGACAAGCCTGTATAAGGACCTTAAGCAGATCTATTGGTGGCCAAACATGAAGCGTGAGGTTGCCGAGTTCGTGTCTAAGTGTCTAACCTGTCAGAAAGTCAAGATAGATCATAAGAGACCCATGGGGAAGGTTCAATCCTTAGAGGTTCCTGGATGGAAGTGGGATTCCATTTCAATGGATTTTGTGACTACTTTGCCTAAGACGAGGAATGGCAATGGTACTATTTGGGTTATCGTGGACCGTCTGACGAAGTCGGCCTTTTTCATTCCAATCAAGGAGACATGGAAGAAGAAGCAACATGCGAAGACGTATGTTAAGCATGTAGTGAGATTGCATGGAGTTCCAACCGATATTATTTCAGATCATGATTCGAGATTCCTTTCGAAATTTTGGCAAAAGGTCTAGTTAAATCTTGGGACAACATTGAAAATGAGTACTGCCTTTCACCCTGCGACTGATGGTCAGACGGAGAGGACTAATCAAACTATGGAGGATATGTTGAGAGCATGTGCTATTGACTTTCAGGGTAGTTGGGAAGACCAATTAGATTTGATTGAGTTTTCATACAACAATAGTTATCATGCAAGTATTAAGATGGCACCTTTTGAGGCATTATATGGAAGAAAGTGTAGAAGTCCCATTTGCTGGAATGATTTTAGTGAGAACATCGTATTGGGGACATAATTCATTGAGGAGACTGTCAAGAATGTGAAGTTGATTCAGGCTAGAATTCAAGCTGCTCAAGATAGGCAAAAGAGTTATGCCGACTTGAAGCGAAGAGAAGATGAGTTTGAAGTAGGTGATAAAGTGCTTATGAAAGTATCACCAACTAAGGGTGTGATGAGATTTGGGAAAAAGGACAAATTAAGTGCCAAATATGTAGGTCCATATGAGATCATGCAAAGAATTGGGAAGGTAGCTTATAGGTTGGCTTTGCCAATGGAGTTCGAAAAGATGCACGATGTATTTCATATTTCCCAACTCAAGCGTTACATCCCTGATGAGCGTCATGTCTTGGAGCCTAAGAGGATCCAGATTGATAGTAGCCTCACATATGAGGAAAGGCATGTGAAAATACTTGATAAGAAGATGCGTAGTACACGCAATAAGGATGTCAATATCGTGAAAGTGCTTTGGTCGAACCATGAGTCCGAAGAGGCAACGTGGGAAGCTGAAGCTGAAATGAAGAAGTATCCAGATTTATTCCTTGAGGTGAGTTACGAGGGCGTAACTCGTTTTCTTTAATGGGGTAGAATGCGATAGAATTTCGCACTTTTTACCTATTTTTATGGTATTTTTGTGCATTTTATGCTCATTTTGGCGATTTGCACATGTTGGTGCAAAATAAATAGATTCTCCGCATAAGAAAACGTGTTCATGAGTAACACGAGTGTTTTTGAGTTGATAAAAGTGTGCACATGAGTGGCACAAGTATTTCTCAAATGAAAGTTGAGTTGAAAAACTTTTGAAAATGTGTGAGTTTTCATGTCAAGTTTCGGGACGAAACTTCTTTTAAGAGGGGTAGACTGTAATCCCACGTAATTTTATGAATTTTATAAATATATTTTAATATATAGTTATTTATATTTTGTTATATTTTAGCATTTTAATGATTTATGTCTTCAAAGGTTGACTATTTGAAAGTCAAAGGAATTGTTTTCATAATTTATTCAAGTCAAATATTTATTAAAGTCATGCTTTGAAAGTACTTGAAATGTTTGAAATACCTATTTGGATTTCAAAAAAAGAGTTTAAATGGGCTTGAGGAACCCAAATACTAATTCTAGTGATGTTAGGAGTTCAATCATCAATCCTATTCATCATTAAACTCTATTTGAAGCCCAATTGCCTTTTCCTAAGCCCAAAAAGGGAAACACCCGTATAAATACCTTAAACCCAAATATTTTACCCACACATTATTTTCTCTCTCCTCACTCCTCAAAATTGGCGCCCCTCTCTCTTCTTTCTCCCTCTCGGTTTTCTTTCTTCTCTTCCAAGAAACGATTTCTTCCTCAACAAGAAACCTTCCTCCTTCACTTCGAACCACCGCCGACCACCGTGAGTGCCGCCAGCTGCTGCCACGTCACCCAGCCGGCGCCTTTTATCCTCTTCCTTCTTTGTGTTGGTTTGATTACTTTTCTTCCTCCTCAAGTTTTAATTAAAGATTATGTTTTTATGATTTGTTTTAGTACTAATTAGGATTAGAAGCTTTAATTTACTGTTTTAATGATGGATCTATGATTATATAAATTATGTATTGAAAGAATAAAATTTCAGATTTGATTATTATATTTAAATTGAGTTTTTATTATCTAAAGCATGAATTTTTAGGGTGTTAAAGATTGGAAAATCATAGTAGCATGTTATAAACTATGAAATTAATTTAACTTATGAATTTAAGCATGTTTAAGTATATTTAAAGGAAGTTTTAATAATTTATAAGTTGCTGGAATTTTAGAAAGGTTGAGTTTTATGGATTTTAATGACTAGTATAGTAGTACTATGCTAGGTAATATAAGTAATTGAGGTTTTAATGATAAAAACAACTTTTAAATATTTTTAAAGGGGATTTAAAGTATTTTAAAGTTGGTGGAATTTATTTGGAGTATTGATTTTAAATTCTATTGGTTGTTTTAGGCGGAGATTACTCTGTAGGCGATTTTTAAGGTGATTAAAGGTGGCCTACCAATTTGTCTACACATGGTACGTACATACCTATATATTGCTTGAGATAGTATCATGATTTAAGGAAGGAAAATTATGTAGTATCATGTATAGGAACTATGTTGAGTTCATATATGATATTGATTATGTTGGATTTTGCATGTTTTATGCTGTGGTGTAAACATGTTGATTATGAGATTATATTATGAGATTTATATCATGTTTGTATGGAAAATTGATGCAAGCATGCTGGTTGGGAAATTTAATTTATTAATTCACATGGGGGAATTAATATATTTATTAGTGTTGGATCATGATTGATCATTGTTCCCTTTGAGTATTTCACTGCTTTATAAGGACCGAGGGCCTTATCTGGTAAGTTGATATTTTCTACCTATGAAAGGTAATTTGGTTGTTGGCTAGGTTCAACAAATAAGAAGGATTGAAATAAGAAGGAATTAATCTTGGGTTGTAAGTTGTATGATCACTTATTTAATCCTAAGATAAAAAGGAATTAAGTTGTGAATGTTTGATTATATGTTATCTGTATTGGTTGTGTGTCATAACAAGTAATAATTGGTAAATCATGTAAAGTGTAACGTGGGTAGTAATAAAATTTAGACTGGTGCACGTCTGAAGTTGGACAATCAGGAGTTGGGGTACATGGTGAGCGTGCCATGGCTTTTTCTGGGAATTGGATTGATCACAGTTTCTATTTTTTTATTCAAAGGTTCCTCGATATCGTATGTCACTATGGAATACAGAGTCGCGCCCGTATTTCATCTTCCTAGGTGAAGGCTTGTTTTTGTTAGACAACTCGGTCCAATAACTATTCCATTAAAGTAATAAAATGATGGTTAAAGTGTAGTTCAGTAAAAGTTGTCTGCAGATTGTTAGATTGTTATGTAATTAACTATCCTTGTTTATTATTTATTAGTATCATGTTAGGAATGTTTATGTATTATTATGTAGTACTCAGCTTTGCTGATTACGTGCTTTGTTTGTATGTGTTTATCATGGCTTTGCCTTATTGATCCTGTGATGACCCATTCTTTAGTGCATTGACATCTACAGTTTGCGATGTTGCATCATGGGGATCCGGGAATGGAGAGCTTGTGTAGCGGAGTTGTTTTATCTAGTGCTTTAGTAGATACTTTGTATTTAAGTTTGGTTTGAAGTTAACCTTAATAGTGTTGTTTGATTTTAAAGTACTTTGTTTATTTATTATATTTCAATTCTAAAAGTTTATTTATATGTTTTGAGCTGCAAAATTCTGAATAAGCCGATACGTTATCACACGGGCGATAATGCTTTGATGATTCTCTAAGTTTTATGTTGAAAAGGTATTTTGTAAAAGAGAGAATTATCGGGGTGTTACAGTTAAACTTTTGTATTGTGGATTTGAACCCCATGAACACAATAGAATCATGGGATGCAAATCCGCAAAGCAAATATGGGATTTACTTGAGGTAACATTATTAATGAGTTAGCTTCTCTTGGAAAGTTTATTTCATCAGAAGAACAGGTTCGAAAAGTTATTAGGAGTCTTCCTAAGGATAGATGGATGGTTAAGGTCACTGCTTTACAAGAAACAAAAGACTTCATCACTTATGACTCGTGAGCTCCACCTTGATCTCGAGTATGGTGAAAGCTCTAAGTCTAAGTCCATTGCCCTAAAAGTAGATGATGAAGATGACTCTGACTCAAAAGAAGAGGAATCAGCTCTCATGGTCCGAAAATTTCAAAAGATGTATAAGAACATGAAGAATGGGAACTTCAAAGGTAAAGCTAAATTTTTTTCTAACAAAGTCGCTTGTCATAAATGTGGTAGTACTGAGATCACTTCATCAAGGAATGTACACTCGGGGAAAACGACAATACCAAAGAAAGGAACAAGGAACGTTTCGCTGAAAGCAACAGGGAAACTAAAGCACCTTTCTCTAAAGCGAACGTTTGAAAGGCTATGATAGCAGCTTGGGGAGATTCAGTGACTGAAGAGGAAGAGGAGCAACAAAATGAAGAAACTGCAAATCCTTGCCTCTTGGCAAACACTAACATAAAGCAAGATGAAGAAAATGTTGAGGTAAACCAACATATACTTGAATCAGACTTAGATGGAAAAACTAGGATCGAAATTTATGATCTTCTTTATGATGCAATTCTTGAATGTAGAGATGAACGTGAAAAACGTGAATAAACCGAATAAGTCGTTAAAGTTTGTAAAGAGCATATAGAATGGCTTAAGAAAATTAGAACGAGTGTCGAAAGTAGGTTCTTTGATTTATTTGATAAGAACTTAAAAATCAAAGAACTATATGAGAGTGTCAAAAATGAGAATTATCTAATCAATTTAGAAATCTCTCACCTAAAAGAATTTATCCCTGTTCTAAGTTCCTTTGATATAAGTTCAACTCCTTTGAAAGGTTACATATCTGAAATTGAAAACTTGAATAAAGAAAAAATTATTTTAAAGAAACAAAACGTAATCTCAAGAAGGAACTTGTTGTCGCAATATTTCGATGAAACCGAAATTTGATGCAAGGAGTGATGGAGCAATATTTCTAGGATATTCATCACATAGTAAGGCTTATAGAGTTTACAATAAAAGAACTATGTGTGTTGAAGAAAGTGTACATATAATTTTCTGATGAATCTGACAATTTTAATCCAATCAAGCAGGTTGATGACTTTGAAATAGGCTTGGTTCGACCAAATGAAAAAGATGCAGATTCAATTGAGGAAGAAGAAGGAATAAAAGAGGAAGGGAATGAAGAAGATTAAGACTTTCATAACAATGTTGTTCCTATTCCTCAAGATGATGGAGTTGATCCTGTTCTTACTAAGAACGAAAATGTTGAAGGAACTGATTCAACAATTGCTGAAAGAGGAACAAACGAACAAGGTTCCTCACCCTCTTAAGAAATTCAAGAGGAACAACCTGTTCCTATAAGAGAATTTCAACCAAAACCTTGGAGACATGAAAAATCACATCCATTGAAACTCATAATAAGTGACATATCCAAAGGTACGTAAACTAGATCTCGGTTAAGGAATTTTTGTGCATTTCATGCGTTCTTGTCAATGATGGAACCAAGAAATCATGAAGAAGCCATCATGAAAAAAAGTCATTATGCAAAGAATTCTCTAAGCTTATGAGTAATGAATTTGAAATGAGTTTGATGGGTTAGTTAAATTTCTTTCTTGGCTTACAAATTAAGCAAACTGAAAGAGGAATAATTATTCACCAACAAAAATACATAAAGGAACTGCTAAAGAAATATGAGCTTGAAAATTCAAAGATTAATCACTCCAATGGGAACTTGAACTAGATTAGATGAAGATTCCATAGGAACAAGTGTTGATCAAACAAAATATAGAGGCATGATTGTTTCCCTTTTTTATCTAACATCTAGTCGTCTAGACATAGCTTTTAGTGTTGGTTTGTGTGCTAGATATCAAGAAAATTCCAAGGAGTCAAACTTAACATCCGTGAAGAGAATTCTTATATATCTCAAAGGAAAGATGATCTTGGACTTTTCTATCCAAGAAGTGACACATTTGAGTTAAGAGGATATGTTGATGCCGATTATCTTTGGAGATCTTGTAAATAGGAAAAACACATCGGGTATGGTTCAATTTCTTAGTCATAGTTTAGTTTCTTGGAGCACCAAGAAACAAAACTCGGTTGCTTTATCCTTCTTGACGGGAATATGTAGGCGATGCTTTGCATGTTGCTCTCAAATGCTTTGGATAAAACAACAACTTTGTGACTATGGAATAATTTTCCTATTTATTGTGATAATACAAGTGCCATTAGTATTTCAAAAGATCCAGTGCATCATTCAAGAGTTAAGCATATACATATCAGACATCACTTTCTAAAAGAAAATGTGGAAAAAGGTTTGATTAAACTTGAGTTTTGTCAAACTGAGAATCAGATTGTTGATATATACTAACCAAGCCTCTACAAAGAGATAGATATGAAAAATTAAGGCTTAAGTTAGGTTTAATAAAATATAAGTAATTGTTCTCTGTTCTAATTCCCCATGTCTGAATTGATTTGTCTTTCTCTATGTGATATTAAGTGACTCGTGATTAATTGCCTAAGACCATTGCAAATTAAAATGTTCAAAACATAAACATGGATTCAAAGGAATAAAGCCACTCACAAATGTCACATAATACTTCCTTTATTGTTCCTAAGTAATAGAAACATGCATGATTTGATGAATGTTGATAATTAGTATAAGTTATTCCTATAGCACAAGTTTCTTACTTTTCTTTTTCTTTCCATATATTGAAAGTCCATAAAAATCAAAAAATCCAAAAACCCAAAAAAATAGGAATCCGATTTATCAAGTCTTGATTCAATTTTTATCTTTTCTGTTATTTTTTTGTATTTTTATCCTTTTTAATTTTCCGCATGTAAGTCTTCGTATACTGTTACATGCATCTTCTTTCTTTTTCTTTCTTCCCTTCCAAAACCGTGTTCCTTTAATCGCTTCATCTTCACCATTGTTCATCTTCTTCCCACCACATAAAACCTCAATCTTTCTTCACCAAATGGTAAAAACATCTCTCAATTCACCTTTTCCAAAAGTAAAAACTCCCCTAACCTCTCAAATGGAAAACCCCTCTTCTCCATCCAAAACCCTAGAAATCGGAAATCCTCAAGAAACACATATGGAGGTAGAAGAGCAAAAATTGGAGTCACCAAGGAGAAGTATTAGAAGAAGGAAACTGATTGGGGAGGATGATGAAGAAGAAATCCCCAAATCAGTTGATGGGGAAGAAGAAGCAACGCATGTTCCTCCTAAAGGAACTGCTACTTCGTCCTCGAAGAAACGAGTGGAAAAAAGTGATTCTAGGTATGTTCTTGGATTTTGTGTAGATTTAGAATGGGCTAAGAAAGTTCAATTGACTGAACTAATAGAAATCCTAAAGGAACAAAGTATGGAATACCTTTTTGAAACCACATTTAATAATGCCTTAGTTCCTTTAGCCATGGATGAATTTTGTGCAAATTTCATCAACACTGATGGAGTATGCAATACTGAAGTCAGGGGGAAGAAAATAAAATTCTCCCAAGAGACCTTAGGAAAAATATGGGAAGTTCCTTGCAAAGGAACTGATCTATATTTGAAAAGGAAAGGAACTGTCACCTTTCCTAATGTCTCCCAAGATGACATTTTTCAATCCTTTGAGGGAACTGCTGGCCAAACTAAAATCAAGCACAATCTCCTCACCCCAGTTCATAAAATTTTATTCAATCTTGTTTGGAGGGCACTCATTCCTCGAACTGAAAAGAGGAATGAGGTTGGGCTCCTTGATATGTGCTATATGTTCTGCCTAGACCACCACATCCAAATAAACTTTCCTTCTCTTTTCATCCAACACCTTACTCATTGCATAGAAAACCACTGTGTTGTTGGATATGATGCTTTAATCACTTCTCTTCTCTCCGATTTCAAAGTAAAAACAACTGGTTGGCCTACCTTGGGAATTAAGCAAGGTAATATATTGAATGAGAAGACTTTGTATGGCTTGGACCTCTCTGTCCAAGAAGGAGTTTTTACCCAAGGGAGGATAACTTCTAGTTCCTCTCAATAGAGAAAACTGCCTATGCCAGTGGAGGAGGAACTAGTTGAGTTTATTTTGGAGGAATCTGTTCCTAAACTTACTGAACCAAAGGAATAACGTGCTAAGAAATGCAAATCAGTAGCCAAAAAGCTTACTAAACCTGTTCCCAAGAAAACTCCTTCCCTTAGGAAGAGTTCAAGGTTGAGAGTTGCGAAAACTGTCACCGTTCCTTCTAATGAGGACGCACCATTAGTCCTATCTGATGAAGAGGGACCACATAAACTCTCACCAAAAATGCCGATTACCCTTCCCGCTATCCCTTCCATCTCTCCTTCTTCCTTCTCTATTCCTTCCAGTTATGAACAGATGAAGGTCGCCATAAATGAGCGTAACCCTTTTTCCTCTACTTCTGATACTCTACCACCACCACCTCCTTTTCTCCCTCCACAATACACCACCTCTTCACCTTCTATCCCTCTCACAGGAACAGCAGGACCATCACAAGAAAACACCCCAGTTCCTCCACCAAAACCCCCAACTGACTCTGGTTCAAAGGGAAAAGAATAAGTTCCTTCGGATGAATATGGGTGGGTCAATGAAGTATGTCTTCCTGCTCAGCACATGATCAAATTCTACAATCACCTTCACTGGATTTTGATGACAAAACTGATAAGATGATGGAAATAATTAAAGTTCTTAGTGATACGGTGATAGAGCAACAGAAGAACATGGAGATGATGGTTCAAGCAATGAACTCCATGAAGAACTAATTGGATGGTCATCACGAGGAGGTGATGAAGAAGTTGGAAGAAGTGGTTGAAGAAGAAGTAGTAGAGGAACACAACTCGCCTTCCCTTCCTAATGTCTAAGTTCCTGTTTCTCTTAAAGGAACAGGAACTCCTAGCTTTTGTTTCCTTTTATTTTCTTTTCTTCCTTTTTATTTTTTGTACTTTTGTGGAACAAGTGCTATAAATATAATGACTTTTGCTAAAATTGTCATCGTTTGTGATTTGATTCCATAATTTCTTACTTGGAATGGCTAGTATTATGTGATTGATGTTTGAGCAAGTCTACCCTTTGCAATTCCTAACTTAACCATTTTTTTTGGTGCTTGTTAATGGTCTAAAGGTATTGTACATATCAATCTTTCCAAAATCACCAAGAGTTTGATCTTTTTGAGGATGACAAAGGGGGAAAAGATACTGAGAACAAACTAAGTTGAAAAAATTTACAAAAGTTAAAATTTTAAACTCCTTAATCTGCCTTAATAAAATTATAAAGTATTATTATTTTTCTTTCATTCTCTTATGTTATTTGTTGTTCTATTTTCCTTATTTTGTAACTTTGTTGTCATCATCAAAAGGGGGAAATTGTTGAACCCTAGTTTTGATGATGACAAAGGCACAAAGATACAAACTAAGTAATGAACTAACAAGTTGTTAAGTGAATGGATTTTACAAGGTATCAATGAAAAGAGCAAAGAGAATACTAAGTCAGAAGAAGAAATCAAGTTTGGATTTTGAAGACTAAGTGAAGATGCTCAAGGATTTGGTATTGGAGAAGCATTGGAGCAAGAGAACCTAAGCAAGGCTTTTTGTTTCTAGTTCCAATGTAAAGGAACGAGTAAGTAATGGTAAGGGACAATGGCAATTTAAAAGAGAATGTGTGTATGTTCCTTTGAAAGGAACAGATGAACGCGCCTTGACATTTTAAGTTAAAGGAACTAACTATTTAAAAGAAACTAGACATATGTTGAATAAGTGCAACGGTTAAAGTATGTCGTTTGAGTGATTAATGCCTAGATTCTAAGAAACTGTATTATTTAGTAAAAATCTGATTTTAAGGGAAATCTTTTTAAGGTAAAGATTTTATTTTTATTGGAAAAATAAAATCCTTTTCGATTTTAAAGAAAATATTTTTAAAGATAATATTGTGATAAAAGGATTTAATTTTGGTTTTATTAATTAAAATACTTTTTAATTAAATTAGATTTTTGGTTTACTACAGAAGTGGTTGCTAAAATTAAGGAAGCAGTAGAAATTCCATAACACACGTTTAATTTAGATCGTGGAGATCATGGGTGTCAAAAGGAACGTGTTCCTCTCGTTAAGGAACATCATGGGAAAATGGTTTTACCACTAACACATGATTTTATCCCACATTCTAGTTAATCACTGCTATAAATACTTATGTCTAATTAAGTTCCAATTTGTGTATGATGACCAAGTGATTTAGTGAGTTTAACTAAGTAAAGTGTCAGTGCCTTCATTCTCTCATAAAAGCCATTTGTTCTTTGCCTTCTTACTCTAATTCCACTAAGTTTATTGATCATTGTATTTTGGTTTTCGGGTAAGGGGATTTTGAGTGAACTCCTGTAAGAGAGAAAGCTTTGAGTGAAGCGAGTTAAAGTGAGGAAACTTCAAGTGAAGGTGAGAGGAACAACTGTTAAGGGAACAGTTTTTCAGGAACTTGAGTATAGGAACTCAAGATGTGGCCCGTGAGTAGAATTAGGTTGTAACAGAGTTGTTTGGCCTAATTAGTGAAAGTGTTGAGTTTAAAATCACTAGTGGTCGAGGTTGTTTCTTCTTGTTGGGCCTAAGAAGTTTTTTCTCGTAAAAATTCCTTGTGTTCCTTTTGCTTGTTTCTTTGTTTCAGTTTTATAATTCCGCAAAAAGTAACGTTTATTTCTACACATACAATTCACCCCCCCTCTTGTAGTGTTCCTAGTGAAATAACACTAATGATGAAGGTTCAAATCCCAGTCTATTTCTAAGGATAGGGACGAGCATTGATAATTCATGTTTGGGTGATCGCGCTTTTCTCATGGCCTAGGAGAGCCTTAAAAATATGTTTTTGATAAAATGGTCGGGCCTCAAAAGAGGTTGCCTACGTATCCATGATGGAATCAGGTCAGTCGTAGCTCTTAACATTTTAATTGGTGGCCGAGCATTTTACTTGGAGCCATTTGCAATGAATTTGGCGTCGATTTGGGAGAGGTCTTTGGCAAGGGTGGATAATGATGTAGGTTTGGTTTGGTTTATAGCTGTTGGACCTCAGGTTGAGGTTTCCTACGTATCTTTAGCAGAATCAGACCATTCATAGTTCAGGCTGATGAATGAGAAGATGCCCTGACTTTTGCCTAAGTCACCCTTGTGGGTTTTCGACCTAGCAGGCTTTGGTTTGTCTTTTATGGCTTATTAGGATGTGATATGATTGAGAGTTGTTTATGAGAAGATTTGTTACAGGGGTATGATTTGGCTTGTAATGGCTTTTGTTTATGGAAGTCAAGGCCTTTTGGTTAAAGTTGGAGTTTTGGGTTGAAGGTTAAAGGTTCTAAAAGAAGTACAATTGACAAAGCTATTGATTGACTTATTTGCAACACTTTTTTTATTTTTGATATTTTGCACTTCTTTTTTTCATCATTTTTGCTTTTGCTTTTGTTAAATTTTTTTTTGCTTTGATTTTTTTGCTATTGCTCTCTTTTTTCTTTTTTTTGCTTGCCCTTTTACATTGAGTGGTTATCATATGTACTTCTCATGAGGTAGGTTAAAGAGAGAGGGTTGTTATGTATTTAGGTTAAAGAGGATGATAAGGATTGGAGAAAGGGAGAAATACCTCTTTTATTCCAATTATGTTCATTACCTTTATTAGAACAGTCATGAGAATTATAAATTTATTTTCTTTTAAGCTGACAATCGTGATTTCCATTGATGCTCATTAATGCAAGGTTAGAAAATAAATTGATGCTCATTAAGCAATAGTAATGTCTTCCCAAGTTTCAATTTGCTTGGGGTTTAAGGAAGAGAACCAGTTTTGGCAAATTGGGTCCAACGACATCGGAAATACCATTGGTTAAAGTTCGGGGTCAACTGATTTGTTGATCATGGTTGCACGAAGGTTTCTTAAATGGTATTTTGGATTATCGATTGGTTTGAATTTAGGGATGTTAGTTGTAGAGAATTTTTCAGGAAGTTTTCCCTTTAGTTTGATGTTATCAATGGGCTCAAAATAGGAATTTGTATCGGTTACCTTATGAACAACACTCTCTAATTTCTTGTTGAATCCAGGAGATTTACCAAACTCGACCCACTCAAGTCTTTTAGTTATTTCTTCCATCATACTAGTAAGCTAGGAGAATGCTTTAACCATTTCAGCGAATTGTTGCTCGGTATTCGATGGAGTGTCCATTTCAATGTCTCTTGAATTATGCATATATCATCAACAGAGACTTTAGAGAAAGAATAGGTGGGAAGAATAGATGAATGGAATGTATTATTTGAAAGGTAATAATTTTCAAAGTGTAATCCCCTACAATTTTATGAATTTTATAAATATATTTTAAAGTATATTTATATATATATTAATATTTAAATAATTAGTTCCTTAAAGTGTTGATCATTTTTTAAGTCAAAGGATTATTTAATGTTTTTAAATAGTCAAATATTTTAGTGAATCATACTTTGAAAGTTATTTTATAATTTAATTAGTTGAGTTGAAGTACAAAGTTTTAATATAGGGTAGAGGAGCCCAAACATCTACAACTTTTATATGATCACCTTTTATTTAAATAACCCACAAAGCCCAATTCTCTTTTGGACCCCTAATGGGAGAACCACCTATAAATACTCCCCTTATTAACATTTTTTGCCACATTAAAAAGACCCTAATTATCTCTCCTTTCTCCTCTCTCTCACGGTTCACTCTCTCCTCTCCTCACCCATTTTCTTTCTTCCTCCTTCGTCCACGGCAACACCGCCGATTTACGGTTGACAATTTTTTTTTAAACCTAGAAGGATTTCAATAATCCCATTTTTTCTTTCATTTTCTAAGTTTCGAAAAAATCGAATTTTTTTGGCGAGACTTTTTCCACTGGAGAGCTTGTAAATACTTCTGCTACGAAAAAAGGTTGTGATAAGAAACGAACCATCTGCTAGAGGTTGTAACAATCCGAACGAGGGACGGGAAGAAAGCAAATCCAGATGAACTTCATTCCGTGAACAAATCCATCTTCCCTCACTGGCTCTAAGCATCTTTCGTCTGTACAAATGGGTTATTCTATTTGTACAGATATGGTAGAGGGCACATTCCCTTTTTCTTTGTCCATTGCAGCTCTGCCAAGGCTTTTTTCTTTATGCTGAGATAAGGACCCGATATCAAAGCTTTTCTCAAGAACGGTAAAAAAAAAGCTAGACACAAATCTATATACTAAATACAAACTAAGTCCCAATCCGATAGAAATTACGAATCATAAAAAAAAGATAGGTTAGAGTTCGGGTTCGATTTCCGTAGAGCCACCGCCGACCAGCCTGCGCCGCCAGCCAGCAACAGCCAGCCGGCGCCTCTTGAACCAAGTATGAGCCCAACAACGAATCAAATCAGCAACAACTACAAGGCTACAAGTAAAAGAGGCGTGTGACTTGAAGGCCCAAGTTATGTTTGGGTTTTATTTGCTTTTGTTGTTATTTTTGAGTTGTAATAAACCATAAGATTACTCATAAAGTAATCCATAATTAAGAGATGTGTTTTAGGCTAATGATAGGCGTGTAATACATCAACAATAGGGTTTGATTTTGCTGATTGTAACCCCTTGTAACAGCCTCATAAATGAGGCTTTATGAGAGGCATGATTTTAGGGAGTTTGTAACTCCTAAACCCTCCTTCTTTTGGACGATTTTCCTAGGGTTTTTTGGTGTGCTTTTGCTGCTCCATTCCTCTATAAAAGGAGAGCAAATGATAAGTGAAAGGCAGATTTGAGTTTGAATTAAAAAACCCTCTTTCTTTGAGTGTGTCTCAAAACCCCTATTACAACTTGAGTGTGTCTTGGTTGTTTAGGATTGATATACTAAATTGAGTGTGTCTTGTTTTGTTGTATCAAGATCCTGTAGTTCTTTGAGTGTGTCTTGAGAACTATAGTTAAATTTTCAGTTTTGCCTATCCGTTCTAATTCATCAAAAGGAGCAAAATTATTAAAACCAATTCAACCTAAATTAAGTGAGAAAGTGAGGGTTGCATTTGGATCACCTCTTCCTCTCCCTCTTGCCGTGTTTCTTCCTCTCTCTCCTCTTGGTTATTTTTTTCCTCCTCTATATTATTTTAATGATTAGTTTTATGTTTTAAGTATTATTTTGATGTTTTAATAATTAAAGTTTGTATCTTTGATTATTCAAATATAGATTTCAGATTATATAATTAGTTTAGTAAAGGAATTAAATTTCAGATTTAATATATATGTTTAAATTAGGTTTTTAAGCATGAAAGCATGGATTTTTAATGTTTTTAGTTGGAGTTTGTAGTACTATGTTATAGTTTGTGAACATTGAGTACTTTAATATTTATAACTATGTTAGAGTGACTTTAAAAGGGTTTTAAAGATACTATAAGTTGCTGGAATTTTTATTAGCACACTTATGTTGGGTTTTTAAATATCAAAGTATGAATTTTTAAAGGTTTTGATGACTAGCATGGTAGTACTATACTAGGGGGTACTAAAGGTTGAAGTCTTAATGCTTAAGAAGGTTTTAAAACACTTTTTAAGAGGGTTTAAAGTATTTTAAAGTTGCTGTAATTTTATTAGAGTAATAATACTTGGATGTTTTGGTATTTGGTAGGCGGAGATTATACCTTGAGTGATTTCTAAGGTTGTGAAAGTGGTCTCTCATTTTGTCTACACAAGGTACGTACATACCTATGTGTTATTAGACTAGTATCATGTCCTAAGATTAGGATTTGATGTAGTATCATGTATAGCGAACTTTTGTATGTAGTTCATATATGGCTTATATTCAAGTGAAATTGCATGTTTTACGTTGTTGTGTAAAGCATGTTGACTATGATGAATATTATATGTTTCTATGGATGATTGATGCAAGAATGTGGGATTGGAAATTGAATTTTTATTTTATTAATTCACATGAGGGATTAATAATTATGTTGTTATTGGATCATGAATCGTATCATGTTGTTCCCTTGGATTATTATTATTATATTTACTTTATAAGGACCGTGGGCCTTGTTTAGTAAAGTTGGTTATTCACTTATAGAAAGGTTGGTTGATTGTTGATTTAAGTCAACAAATAAATATTGGTTGGTTATTAATTAAGTAAGGAAAATTGGACAGGAATAATCCCACCTTTGGCCGATCTGCCAAAAATAATCCCACCTTTGGATTATTCTGGAATAATCCTACCTGAGTCTAATCACATAGCCGTGGTGATTAGATAGGCGTGTTATTATTAGTGTTTTTGTTTATCTTTTATGCTTTACTAGTTCTCATAGGTTTAGGTTATTATGTTTTAATAGTTCTACTAGGTTTAGGACAATTTGTTCATTATAAATAGGCTATTTCGGCCATCAATAAAGGGGAGCTGATTTTTAGTTTATGATTTTCTTTTGAAAGTACATGAGCATTGAAAGGTTTTGTTTAGAAATCCAAACGCATAAATCGAGAAGCCTTTCTGTGCATCTCCTAGTTGCGGTTAGTCGAGATCCTCTAGTTCTCCCGAGGGAAGATAGAGTGCTATCTTTGGTTACTTGTCTCAGGTTCTCTTCTATTAATTCACAAAGTTCGAACCTTTAATTACTAAAACGTGAGATTAAAGCGCTTAAAGTATTGTTCTTGTTTTAAAGCTTCCGCTTAAATCACATCAAGTGGTATCAGAGCTGCTCCGGTAAACCGGAGCTAGTGTGGGTTCTCCGCGTTTGAAGTTGGAATTTGGATTTGTTTGTTGCGTTGGAAAGCTAACAAGTAGATCTATCTTGTGTCAACAAAATTTCAGCTCATTCCGATCAGTAACAAAGCCACAGTGAACGCAAACATTTGAAACAGATTTCTGTTCTTCCGGGCAGATTACCATACTTGCCAATAAAATAAAAACTGCATTCGATTGGCTTGTTATTTTTGATGAAATTTTGGTCGAAGTGTTTTAAACACATAGGGATACCTGGGTAAAAAATTTCATAAATTTTCGAGGTGTTTTTAACTACGTTCTGCATCATGGCTTCGGACGAACAAGTCACCAAGATCCTCGCTGCCCCTAACCAGTAATTCTTTCATGCGACAGAACCGGCCAATGAGAAAAAGCCTGCACGAAGCACGTGAACTGCGCCACCAGCCTTACTCGAACAAATGGCTGTTTTGGGCGACAAGGTTGACTTCGATGTTAATAATGATGTGGCTCGCCGATCTCCCACACCTCCACGCAATGAGGATGACATGAAAACCGCACGACCTCCCTAATTCAATGGGTTGAAGGCCCCTATGTTTCTTGACTTGGGAGCAGGAGTGATGGATCGCCTATTTACGTACAAAGGTATGTATGATCGCAAAAAGGTATGATCTTGTTATATTACGCTTTAACGGATTAAGTGCCCATTGGCTTGATTCATACCAAAACCGACTTAGACGGGAGAGGCAGAAGACTTAATTGAATACTTGGATCTATTTGCTTTGAGCCAAAGATGAAAAAACGCTTTGTGCCTAAAACCTATAAAGGGGAATTGTTTTAAAGTTGAATTCTTTTCATCAAGAGGGTTTAAGTGTTGAAAGCTAAGCATCAAGGAGTTCGGAAGACTTTTTGGCTTGCGTGTGATTGCAAGTGACGATGATGAACAAAAATCCACTAAGTTCCTTCTTGGCTTGAAGCGGAAGATTGCCAACTTGGTTGAACTACACATCCTTGTGACTCTTTTGATGAAGTATGCTTGCTGGCTAAGAAAGTCGAGCGTCAACAAGACTCCAAATTTCTGGAGTTTTGTGGAGAGGTCACACTAACCCCAACGAGGAGCAACAAGGTTGCCCTGAACTTGAGACACGCACGATCGATCCACCTTCATCTTCAAGTACTTGGGGCTTGTTCTAGGCTAAAGGCGCCCATCTTTGACACCGGGACAACAAGGTCTTAAGGAGGCAAGATGTGCTTTAAATGTCAGGGATTTGGGTACATCTTCAACGGGAATGCCCCAAACAAGTTACTATTTCACACGAGGACCACCAAGCTCTTTCCGGGCCGCTTGCTACGACCGTGATTCCTACACCGTACCGCTTTCGATCCATTGGGCCGGGCTTCGTCATGGGATTCAACACCCATATATGGCCCCGGAACCCGAGCGTCAAAATCTGATTTTGTGCAAAACACTACTCACTACGCCCACAACCTTCACACGACAAAAAGTACAACGCGTGAATCTCTTTCTCAAACACGCTGCCTTGTTAATGGTAAGACCTACTCCGTTATTGTTGATAGTGGATGCATCTAATGTGTGTGCTCTTGCTATGGTTAACGAGGTAAAAGTCTGCCTACTCAACCTCACCCTAGGCCCTACAAGTTAAGGCGCTCGATGTTGCTAGTAGTGTTCTGGGTGAATAAGCGATCCCTAGTCCCTTTTCGGATTGGTGGTTACATGGACCAGATTTGGTGTGATGTGCAAAGTGCACCATCGCCTTGCCTCTTTACTCCTCAAGGCGTCCATGGCAATGTGGGGGATCTTATAGCAGGTGATTCATCATGGGGAGAGATAACTATTTGTTCGGGCAGGCTTCGTGGAGCTGGTGAACGCATCGAGTTAAAGCCTTTACCGCGTGTGTGCTCCAACACCACCTATATATTTCTTTGTTGAGGATGAGCATGCTACGGACTTAGGTCTGTGCTTACATGCTATGGCCTCTCACACGTGTGCTCTGAGTTCTTGTGAGATGAAATTCTAGGGAAGTCCCACCTACGAAGGAAAGGCAGTGCCGATTTCTTGCATACCGCACGCCATGTCCCTAGCTTTGGATGTTGGTGATTTTGTTTGGCTTCTCTTTGAGTGCACAAAAACTCCACGTCAACCACAAAAACGACGAGCCTATGGACGAAGGTCCATTCAAAGTGGTGAAGAAGTTAGGGTATCATACGTACAAAGTGTTATTGGGACATGGAATTTGCGCCACTTTATGCGGTCAGTGACTTAGTGCCATGTTTTGACACTAACTTGAGGACAGTCTGGATTCTAAGGAGAGTATTGATGCGGATGTGAGCATCAAAATCATGACGATCCTTGTTACATTTAGGATTCTTATGAAGTTTCCCTAGTCCCCGTTAGGAAACTATAGTGTTTTATTTGCTTCATAACTCTTTTAAAGAAGTAGGTGCTCTGAGTGATAAAGGGATCTATTATGCTTAGGAGTCTAATTACCTTTGTCATGGAGTCTTGTTAGGAGTCTTCGTAGGTTTCCCTCGTAGTTTCTTTACCTCCCAAGATGAATAAAAGAAACTTGAAATCCTTAGTACTAGTAGGATTAGGATATCCTAGTCCCTAGTAGGAGTCTAATCACATGCCACGCTGATTGGATAAGGGTAGTATTGTTAGTGTTTTTGTTTGTCTTTTATGCTTTACTAGTTCTAATAGGTTTAGGTTATTATGTTTTAATAGTTCTACTAGGTTTAGGATAATTTGTTCATTATAAATAGGCTATTTCGGCCATCGATGTGTGGAGTCGATTTTGAGTTTATGATTTTTTCGAGTGCATGAGCATTTCCTTTTCGAGTGCATTGAGCTCGGGACCACTACCATGTGTTTCCGGAAGCTTTAAACAAGAACAATACTTTAAGCGCTTTAATCTCACGTTTTAGTAATTAAAGGTTCGAACTTTGTGAATTAATAGAAGAGAAACGAGACAAGTAACCAGGATAAGATTTCCCCTATATGTTCCCTCGAGAACTTGAGGATC